>CAKJTW010000082.1:8400000-8853365 GCA_917880005.1 Nanger dama | reverse complement strand
CCTCTCTATCTCATCAAAAGAACATTTCAACGCTGAGCAAATTCCACAAAATAACTTCTGACTGCTGGCAGAGGACATCAGGCATCCAGCAAAGCAGATCATTGGCTTTCAAAGCCAGGTAGGAAATACTTTATTTTATTTTAAAGAACGAAGTTATAGACAAAGGAGGTAGGGAGGGAACCCCGGCACGGGAAGGGAATCCGTCCCAGGAAGAGACTCTTAAAGAGAGGGTTCCCTAAAATTGGGGAACTTTCTCTCAGCTGTGCATGGGGCGAGCCCTGGAAGCACAGAGGGCAACATAACAGGAAGGAAGAATAAATAAATAATTAAAACCAACAGATTATGAATTCAACAGTATAACCCCCAGTGGATAAGCAGCGCAAACGCCTCGTCCGACAGCAGTGGGGGTTGGGCAGGGAGGAGCGTGCCCGCGACAGTGCTTTCTAAGAATTGGGCCGCGGGAGACATAGGCTGCAGGGCTTTCCTCGAGAATAGGGGCGTAACAGGGCCAGAATCGGGTCCGCGCGTGGATAGAACGATTTATCCCCGGACCAACAAACCAGACTGGGGGGGTAACTAACACGCGTAACGCTCGAACATAAGACACTGACAGGCCCGCGCACAGAACAAAGAACGGATCGGAAATAGCCGGCTGCAGACCATCCCCCACCAGCGACGGGCAGCCAGAGCCTGAAGCGCTGGAAGAGGGCAGACGCAGCTCAAGAGAGACATTACCTATCAAATTGCAAGCAAGCTTCTTTATCGAGACTTCTACAACAATAGTCCGCGCCAAACTCCCTACCACTTGGACTTGGAACCAAACCCGGCACCCAGAGGGACTTCCTGAGCGCCAATCCTGAGCGGCTTAAACCGGGGAATTGCATGAAACATAGGCCAAGCCCCACACGGTTATCCAGCGGATTGGGAAGGGGGCAAGCCCAGTGCAGAGCTCATCACCACCCTCCTTGTGGCAAGACAGAAATCAGACACGGAAGAGACCAGCAAACAGAGGAAGTCAAACAGAGGGAACTGCCTTGGTAGTGACCCCACACAGCCCTCAACGACAGAGAAAGCGCCAGATACGCCATTGCTACTTTTATGATCCAAAAAACAAAAAAAATTTTTTTGGGGGGATGATGTGTAGCGTGATTTTTTTTCTTTTTAAGAATTTTGTTTTCTTTCTTTAAAAATTATTTTTTTCCTTATTAAATTTGTTTATCCTTTTCTTTTTCATCCTTTTTTCCCTAAACTTCCTTAAATTTTTAAGTATTCTATATTTCTAGTTATTATTTTTAGAACCTAATATTACTTAAAAAAAAAAAAAACCCTATTGTTTAAGCAAACGCCGTATATAGTCTTATTGGTGAAGGAAGTTGTCTTTTAATAATTCTGGAGTTTTTATTATATTTTACTTTTTTTTTCTTTTTCTTTTTCTCAATTTTTTTTAAATTTCTCTCTACTTCTTCACCTTCTCTTCAATAATCTATCTTTGAAAATCCAATTTATATTCCAGATTTTTAATCTTGGCATTTGGTATTTGTTGCCAATTTTGTACTTTTAAAAACCTAATCCTCAGTACCCAGTTTTACATGAGTGCAAGACTACTGGCTTGACCACTCTCTCCACCTCTGGAATCTCCCTTTTCGCCACCAGGTGGCTTTTGTCTCCTCCCTCCCCCCTCCCCCCTCTCTACCCAACCCTATGAACCTCTGTGCGTTCCATAAGGAGGAGAACTCTAAGGGAACTGGTCACTGACCAGATCTGTATCCCTCCTTCCTATCTCCATCTTTTATCCTCCTGTCCATCTCTATCTACTTCCTCCCTCTCCTCTTCCATGTATAACTCTGTGACCACCTCTGAGCAGTCCAGACTTCCGGAGCACACACAAGAAAGTGGTTACGGGCTAACTTGCTTTTCCCTCTTATGATTCCACCTCATCCCATTCCACTCACCTCTAACTACTCCCTCCCTATTCTCTCCTCCAAGTAACTCACCGATCCTCTAGGGACAACCCTCAAGGTGGAGAAACCTATCATCATTTACCTAGATGTTTTAACATTAGTGCTGAATAGACGGAGAAATCATGAGCCTATTCTAAAAATAAATCTGAAAACCAGAATCAGGAGGCGTAATTCCAAATCCTGAGATCATCAAAGAATTCCTGAATACAGGGTACATTATCCAATTAGAGCTCATCAAACGCCTTCATACCTATACTAAAATTGAGCACTGCCCAAGGGCCAACAAGCTCCAGAGCAAGACATACCACGCAAATTCTCCAGCAACACAAGAACAAGCCCCTGAGCTTCAATACACAGGCAACTCAAAATACTCCAAAACCACTGACGTCTCATAACCCATTACTAGACACTTCACAACACTCCAGAGAGAAGAAATCCAGCTCCACCCACCAGAACTCCAACATAAGCCTCCCTGATCAAGAAACTTTGAAAAGCCACTGATATAACCCCAAACACAGAGAGGAAACTCTATAATAAAGAGAACTCCACAAATTCCCAGAATATAGAAAAACCACCCCAAATGCAGCAATATAACCAGGATGAAGAGACAGAGAAATACCCAGCAGGTAAAGGAACAGGAGACATGCCCACCAAACCAAACAAAGAGGAAGAGATAGGGAATCTACCTGAGAAAGAATTCCGAATACTGATAGTGAAAATGATCCAAAATCTTGAAATCAAAGTGGAATCACAGATAAATAGCCTGGGGTCAAGGTTTGAGAAGATGCAAGAAAGGTTTAACAAGGACCTAGAAGAAATAAAAAGAGTCAACATATAATGAATAATGCAATAAATGAGATCAGAAACACTCTGGAGGCTACAAATAGTAGAATATCGGAGGCAGAAGTTAGGATTAGTGAAATAGAAGATAGAATGGTAGAAATAAATGAATCAGCGAGGGAAAAAGAAAGGCAAATTAAAAGAAATGAGGACAACCTCAGAGACCTCCAAGACAATATGAAACGCTCCAACATTCGAATTATAGGAGTCCCAGAAGAAGAAGACAAAAAGAAAGACCATGAGAAAATACTTGAGGAGATAATAGTTGAAAACTTCCCTAAAATGGGGAAGGAAATAATCACCCAAGTCCAAGAAACCCAGAGAGTGCCAAACAGGATAAACCCAAGGCGAAACACCCCAAGACATATTTTAATCAAACTAACAAAGACCAAACACAAAGAACAAATATTAGAAGCAGCAAGGGAAAAACAACAAATAACACACAAGGGGATCCCCATAAGAATAACTGCAGATCTCTCAATAGAAACTCTTTAGGCCAGGAGGGAATGGCAAGACATACTTAAAGTGATGAAAGATAACAACCTTCAGCCAAGACTACTGTACCAGCAAGGATCTCATTCAAATATGAAGGAGAAATCAAAAGCTTTCCAGACAAGCAAAAGCTGAGAGAATTCAGCACCACCAAACCAGCTCTCCAACAAATACTAAAGCATAGACTTTAGAAAGGAAACACAAAAAGGACGTATAAACCCGAACCCAAAACAATAAAGTAAATGGCAACAGGAGCATACTTATCAATAATTACCTTAAATGTAAATGGGTTGAATGCCCCAACCAAATGCAAAGACTGGCTGAATGGATACAAAAACAAGATCCCTATATATGCTGCTTACAAGAGACCTACCTCAAAACAACAGACACATACAGGCTAAAAGTGAAGGGCTGGAAAAAATATTCCATGCAAATAAAGACCAAAAGAAAGCAGGAGTAGCAATACTCATATCCGATAAAATAGACTTTAAAACAAAGGCTGTGAAAAGGGACAAAGAAGGCCACTACATAATGATTAAAGGATCGATCCAAGAAGAAGATATAACAATTATAAATATATATGCACCCAACATAGGAGCACCGCAATATGTAAGACAATTGCTAACAAGCATGAAAGGGAAATTAATAATAACACAATAATAGTGGGGAGACTTTAATACCCCCTCACACCTATGGACAGATCAACTAAACAGAAAATTAACAAAGAAAGCATAAACGTTAAATGATACAATAGACCAGTTAGACCTAATTGAGATCTATAGGACATTTCACCCCAAAACAATGAATTTCACCTTTTACTCAAGTGCACATGGAACCTTCTCCAGAACAGATCACATTCTGGATCATAAATCTAACCTTGATAAATTCAAAAAAATCAGAAATTATTCCAAGCATCTTCTCTGACCATAATGCACTAAGGTTAGATCTCAATTATAGGAGAAAAATTATTAAAAATTCCAACATTTGGAGGCTGAACAACACCCTACTGAATAATCAACAAATCACAGAAGAAATCAAAAAGAAATCAAAATATGCATCGAAACAAATGAAAATGAAAACACAACTACACAGAACCTTTGGGACACTATAAAAGCAGTCCTAAGAGGAAAGTTCATAGCAATACAGGCATACCTCAAGAAACAAGAAAAAAGTCAAATAAATAACCTAACTCTACACCTAAAGCAACTAGAGAAGGAAGAAATAGAGAACCCCAGAGTTAGTAGAAGGAAAGAAATCCTAAAAATTAGGGCAGAAATAAATGCAAAAGAAACAAAAGAGACCATAGCAAAAATCAACAAAGCAAAAGCTGGTTCTTTGAAAGGATAAATAAAATTGACAAACCATTAGCCAGACTCATCAAGAAACAAAGAGAAAAAAATCAAATCAACAAAATTAGAAATGAAAATGGAGAGATCACGACAGACAACTCAGAAATACAAAGAATCATAAGAGACTACTCTCAGCAATTATATGCCAATAAAATGGACAACTTGGAAGAAATGGACAAATTCTTAGAAAAGTACAATTTTCCAAAACTGAACCAGGAAGAAATAGAAAATCTTAACAGACCCATCACAAGCATGGAAATTGAAACTGTAATCAGAAATCTTCCAGCAAACAAAAGCCCAGGTCCAGACGGTTTCACAGTTGAATTCTACCAAAAATTCCGAGAAGAGCTAACACCTATCTTACTGAAACTATTCCAGAAAATTGCAGAGGAAGGTAAACTTCCAAACTCATTCTATGAGGCCTCCATCACCCTAATACCAAAACCTGACAAAGACACCAAAAAAAAAAAACTACAGGCTAATATCACTGATGAACATAGATGCAAAAATCCTCAACAAAATCCTAGCAATCAGAATCCAGCAACACATTAAAAAGATCATACACCATGACCAAGTGGGCTTTATCCCAGGGATGCAAGGATTCTTCAATATCCGCAAGTCAATCAATGTAATTCATCACATTAACAAACTGAGAAATAAAAATCATATGATTATCTCAATAGATGCAGAAAAAGCCTTTGACAAAATTCAGCATCCATTTATGATAAAAACTCTCCAGAAAGCAGGGCTGGAAGGAACATACCTCAACATAATAAAATCTATATATGACAAACCCACAGCGCACATTATCCTCAATGGCGAAAAATTGAAACCATTTCCCCTAAAGTCAGGAACAAGACAAGGGTGTCCACTTTCACCACTACTCTTCAACATCGTACTGGAAGTTTTGGCCAAAGCAATCAGAGCAGAAAAAGAAATACAAGGAATCCAAATTGGAAAAGAAGAAGTAAAACTCTCACTGTTTGCAGATGACATGATCCTCTACATAGAAAATCCTAAAGACTCGACCAGAAAACTACTAGAGCTAATCAGTGAATATAGTAAAGTTGCAGGATATAAAATCAACACTCAGAAATCCCTTGCATTCCTATACACTAATAACGAGAAAGTAGAAAAAAGAAGTCAAGGAAACAATTCCATTCACCATTGCAACGAAAAGAATAAAATACTTAGGAATATTCCTACCTAAAGAAACTAAAGACCTATATATCGAAAACTATAAAACACTGATGAAAGAAATCAAAGAGGACACTAATAGATGGAGGAATATACCATGCTCATGGCTTGGAAGAATCAATATAGTGAAAATGAGTATACTACCCAAAGCAATCTACAGATTCAATGCAATTCCCATCAAGCTACCAGCAGTATTTTTCTCAGAACTAGATCAAATAATCTCAAGATTTGTATGGAAATACAAAAAACCTCAAATAGCAAAAGCAATCTTGAGAAAGAAAAATGGAACTGGAGGAATCAACTTGCCTGACTTCAGTCTCTACTACAAAGCCACAGTCATTAAGACGGTATGGTACTGGCACAAAGACAGAAATATAGATCAATAGAACAAAATCGAAAGCCCTGAGATTAACCCACATACCTATGGACACCTTATCTTCGACAAAGGAGGCAAGAATATACAATGGAGTAAAGATAGTCTCTTTAACAGGTGGTGCTGGGAAAACTGGTCAACCACTTGTAAAAGAATGAAACTAGACCCCTCTCTAACACCATACACAAAAATAAACTCAAAATGGATTAAAGATCTAAATGTAAGACCAGAAACTATAAAACTCCTAGAGGAGAACATAGGCAAAACACTCTCCGACATAAATCACAGCAGGATCCTCTATGATCCAACTCCCAGTATACTGGAAATAAAAGCAAAGATAAACAAATGGGATCTAATTAAAATTAAAAGCTTCTGCACAACAAAGGAAACAATAAGCAAGGTGAAAAGACAGCCTTCTGAATGGGAGAAAACAATAGCAAATGAAACAACTGACAAACAACTAATCTCAAAGATATATAAGCAACTTATGCAGCTCAACTCCAGAAAAATAAATGATCCAATAAAAAAATGGGCCAAAGAACTAAATAGACATTTCTCCAAAGAAGACATACGGATGGCTAACAAACACATGAAAAGATGTTCAACATCACTCATTATCAGAGAAATGCAAATCAAGACCACAATGAGGTACCATTTCACACCGGTCAGAATGGCTGCGATCCAAAAGTCTACAAGCAATAAATGCTGGAGAGGGTGTGGAGAAAAGGGAACCCTCTTACACTGCTGGTGGGAATGCAAACTAGTACAGCCATTATGGAAAACAGTGTGGAGATTCCTTAAAAAATTGCAAATAGAACTGCCTTATGACCCAGCAATCCCACTGCTGGGCATACACACTGAGGAAACCAGAAGTGAAAGAGACACATGTACCCCAATGTTCATTGCAGCGCTGTTTATAATAGCCAGGTCATGGAAGCAACCTAGATGTCCATCAGCAGATGAATGGATAAGAAAACTGTGGTTCATATACACTATGGAATACTACTCAGCCCTTAAAAAGAATAAATTTGACTCAGTTCTAATGAGATGGATGGAATTGGAACCGATTATACAGAGTGAAGTAAGCCAGAAAGAAAAGCACCAATACAGTATACTGACACATATATATGGAATTTAGAAGACAGTAATGATGACCCTATATGTGAGACAACAAGAGACACAGAGGTATAGAGTGGACTTTTGGACTCTGAGGGAGAGGGAAAGAGTGGGATGGTATGGGAGAATGGCAATGAAACATGTATATTTTCCTGTAAGAAACAAAACGCTAATCTATGTTCAATGTAGGATGCAGGAGGCATGGGGCTGATGCACAGGATGATTCAAGTAGAGGATGGGGGTGTGAGGTGGGAGGGGGCTTCGGCATTGGGAGATTGTGTTCACCTATGGCTGATTCATGTCAATGTATGGCAAAACAAATACAGTATTGTAACTAAAAAAATAAATAAATTTAATTTAAAAAGAGAAATATATATATATAATTGTAAAATAAAGCTCAGATTCCTTAATTAAATTCTTAAATTTTCTTACCTATTTATAAGATGTGACCCAGCATAACTTGTGAAACTTCAATGGCTTAATTAATATCAATGTATTCCAAGCTGTTTTAGGCCACTTGTGAAAGCACTTCACATCATTTCTCATCCCTCAGCCTCTCCTGAGTTTTGTTTTCCTTTGTTTCTGCTTGGGCTGAGTATAATTGAAGGAATATTTAGAACCATGAAGATTTGATCCACCGCACATTTATCCTACTAAGCATGATTGGGATCCTGAATGTTCCTTGCCATTGTTTTATGCATCCTTTTAAAAATTCTCCAAGGCCCCAAAGCATTGTTTAAAACTAACTTTCACTTGAAGCCTCTCATTCTGCACCTTTTCATCTTGTCACCTTCACATTGTTACCTTCACTACTGATCATGTATTCTGATCTCCAGTTTTTGCCCTTTCTTCTCATTTTAGTAACTCTCTTTCTTCCTCTCTTGTGTGTGTGTGTGTGTGTGTGTGTGTGTGTGTGTGTGTGTAGATAGATACAGATATACAGCTAACCCTTTAAAAAACAATGGGATTAGGGACATGGACCCTGCACTGTCAAAATTCATGCATAATTCAACCCTCCATATACAAAGCTTCTCCACACACAAGTTTCATCCATACTGCTCACATCCACAGTCTCAACTGAGAATCCTGAAGTAATGAAATATTTTCTATTGTAAAGAAATGTGCATAGAAATGGATCCATGCAGTTCAAACCTGTGTTGTTCTTGGGTTAACTGTATATCTATGTCTACATGTATATATGTCTAATTGTATATCTATGTCTATATGCACCTTTTGTATCTGCCTTCATTCCACTGATAGCCAAGATGACCTATACTTTCTGGTTCAGCTTAACTTGCCCTTTTGGACTTCTGCAGCAACTCACTGCTACAAACATATTTTCTCTTTTCAGCAATTCAATCTGATTCTCATAACTGAATTCTTTTGTCTCAGTTTACACATATTGGCAGCAGCAGGCAGAATAACAATATCCTAATGATGCCCACATCCTGATCCTAGTACCTGTGAATGTTACTTTACTTGGTAAAAGAATTTTGTAAACAGGATTACAAAGACAGGAACTTTGTAGATGTGGCAAGAATACACAGAAGAACTATACGAAAAAGATCTTCATGGCCCAGATAACCACGATGGTGTGATCATTCACTTAAAGCCAAACATTCCGGAATGAGAAGTCAAGTGGGCCTTAGGAAGCATCACTATGAACAAAGCTAGTGGAGGTGATGGAATTCCAGTTGAACTATTTCAAATGCTAAAAGATGATGCTGTTAAAGAGCTACACTCAATATGCCAGCAAATTTGGAAAACTCAGCAGTGGCCACTAGACTGGAAAAGGTCAGTTTTCATTCCAATCCCAAAGAAAGGCAGTGCCAAAGATTGTTCAAATTATCACACAGTTGCATTCATCCCACATACTAGCAAAGTAATGCTCAAAATTCCCCAAGCCAGTCTTCAACAGTATGTGAACCATGAGCTTCCAGATGTTCAGGTTGGATTTTAAAAGGCAGAGGAATTAGCAGTCAAATTGACAACAGCTATTGGATTATCAAAAAAGCAAAAGAGTTCCAGAAAAAACATCTACTTCTGCTTTATTGATTATGTTAAAGACTTTGTGCAGATCACAACAAACTGTGGAAAATTCTTAAAGAGATGGGAATACCAGGCCAACTTACCTGCCTCCTGAAATCTGTATGGAGGTCAAGAAGCATCATTTATAACTGGACATGGAACAATAGATTGGTTCTTAATTGGGAAAGGAGTATAATAATGATGGCTGTAAATTGTCACCCTGCTTATTTAACTTATATGTAGATATATTCCCTGATAGTTCAGTTAGTAAAGAATCTGCCTGCAATGCAGGAGACCTCAGTTCCATTCCTGGGTCAGGAGATCTGCTGGAGAAGGGATAGGCTATCCACTCTAGTATTCTTGGGCTTCCTTTGTGGCTCAGCTGGTAAAGAATCTGTCTGTGATGTGGGAGATCTGGGTTCAATCCCTGGGTTGGGAATATCCCCTTGAGAAGGGAAAGGCTACCTACTCCAGTATTCTGGCCTGGAGAATTCCATGGACTGTATAGACTATGAGGTAACAAAGAGTCAGATGACTGAGTGACTTTCACTTTCATTTTAAAAGTACATCATGTGAAATGCCAGGCTGGATGAATCATAAACTGGAATCAAGTCACCTGGAGAAACATCCGCAATGAGTAGCAGTCTAGAATCAAGGTTAGTTTCTGAAATTAGTTTTGTCTTCATTCTTAAAAAAGTGAATCAGCTAGACTGTATTTGAAAAGGAAATTTTACTGATGTTAGCTTATATTCTTTTTCTTATTACTATTATAAGCATATGAATGTAGAGTTCCAAAGACTAGCAAGAAGAGATAAAGCCTTCTTCAGTGATCAATGCAAAGAAATAGAGGAAAAGAACAGATTGGAAAAGACTAGAAATCTCTTCAAGAAAATTAGAGATACCAAAAGAACATTTCATGCAAAGATGGGCTCGATAAAGGACAGAAATGATATGGGCCTAACAGAAGCAGAAGATTGAAGGGTTAATGCGTCCACAATAGGAAAAGCAGAGATATGCATGCAAGCGGGTCTCTCTGCTCAAGACTGAACGTGCTGGCAAGTGAGGCGTTCTGCCAAGGAGTCTGGACACAGCCTTGAGTTTAATGGTCCCTTGCTAACGAGGGAGCATTCCTTTCTTTTGATAAAAGAAGAGAAGAGGGCTTTGGACAGACCTTGCAGTAAACAGAGGTTTCACTCCCCTTGCTGTATGATAACATGTATGCACCTGTGCTGTACTGAAAAGGCTTATTCATGCATTCTGGAATTCTGCCTAGGGGGCTATATAATAATAAACCGCAATTATTTGCACAGTCTTTTCCTCTGGCCAGAGTGTGTGTGTGTCTCCTGTACATCTCTCGTATGTCTTGTGTGTTTTATGTCATTTCACTCTTAATCTCCAGTAATCAACAGAAGATATTAAGAAGAGGTGGCACGAATACACAGAAGAACTGTACAAAAAGATCTTCACGATCCAGATAATCACGATGGTGTGATCATTCATCGAGAGCCAGACATCCTGGAATGTGAAGTCAACTGGGCCTTAGGAAGCATCACTATGAACAAAGCTAGTGGAGGTGATGGAATTCCAGTGGAGCTGTTTCAAATCCTGAAAAATGATGCTATGAAAGTGTTGCACTCAATATGCCAGCAAATTTGGAAAACTCAGCAGTGGCCACAGGACTGGAAAAGGTCAGTTTTCATTCCAATGCCAAAGAATGCTCAAACTACTGCACAATTGCACTCATCTCACATGCTAGTAAAGTAATGCTCAAAATTCTCCAAGCCAGGCTTCAGCAATACATGAACCACGAACTCCGTAATGTTCAAGCTGGCTTTAGAAAAGGCAGAGGAACCAGAGATCAAATTGCCAACATCTGCTGGATCACAAAAAAAGCAAGAGAGTTCCAGAAAAACATCTATTTCTGCTTTATTGACTATGCCTTTGACTGTGTGGATCACAATAAACTGTGGAAAATTCTGAAAGAGATGGGAATACCAGACCACTTGACCTGCCTCTTGAGAAATCTGTATGCAGGCCAGGAAGCAACAGTTAGAACTGAACACGGAACAACAGACTGGTTCCAAATAGGAAAAGGAGTACGTCAAGGCTGTATATTGCCACCTTGCTTATTGATCTTATATGCAGAGTACATCATGAGAAATGCTGGACTGGAAGAAACACAAGCTGGAATCAAGATTTCTGGGAGAAATATCAATAACCTCAGATATGAGAATGACACCACCCTTATGGCAGAAAGTAAAGGAGAACTAAAAAGCCTCTTGATGAAAGTGAAAGAGATCAAAAGGAGAGTGAAAAAGTTGGCTTAAAGCTCAACATTCAGAAAACGAAGATCATGGCATCTGGTCCCATCACTTCATGGGAAACAGATGGGGAAATAGTGGAAACAATGTCAGACTTTATTTTGGGGGCTCCAAAATCACTGCAGATGGTGAGTGCAGCCATGAAATTAAAAGACGCTTACTCCTTGGAAGAAAAGTTATGACCAACCTAGATAGTATATTCAAAAGCAGAGATATTACTTTGCCAACTAAGGTCTGTCTAGTCAAGGCTATTTTTTTTTTTCCAGTAGTCATGTATGGATGTGAGAGTTGGTCTGTGAAGAAGGCTGAGCACTGAAGAATTGATGCTTTTGAACTGTGGTGTTGGAGAAGACTCTTGAGAGTCCCTTGGACTGTAAGAACCAACCAGTCCATTCTGAAGGAGATCAGCCCTGGGATTTCTTTGGAAGGAATGATGTTAAAGCTGAAACTCCAGTACTTTGGCCACCTCATGAGAAGAGTTGACTCATTGGAAAAGACTCTGATGCTGGGAGGGATTGGGGGCAGGAGGAGAAGGGGATGACAGAGGATGAGATGGCTAGATGGCATCACCCACTAGATGGACATGAATCTGAGTGAACTCCAGAAGCTGATGATGGACAGGGAGGCCTGGCATGCTGTGATTCATGGGGTCACAAAGAGTTGGACATGACTGAGCTACTGAACTGAACTGATTAAAGATTGTAACAAGCAGGGGAATTTTAGACTTTGACTTACAAATATCCATAAACTAGATAGTAATTCTTTAATCTTTGAGTTGGTCATTCAGTCACTGGATTCTTTTTTTTTTTTTTTTTTTTACAATATATGTGTCCTTGCTTATTCACTAAGTCATGTCCA
Organism: Nanger dama; assembly: GCA_917880005.1. NCBI lineage: Eukaryota > Metazoa > Chordata > Mammalia > Artiodactyla > Bovidae > Nanger > Nanger dama. The sequence goes on along the minus strand of CAKJTW010000082.1, from coordinate 8,840,830 downwards.
ACTCTCTTGTACTCCATGGACTGCAGTCCATCAAGCTGCTCTGTCCATGGGATTTCCCAGGCAAGAATACTGGAGTGGGTTGGCATTTCTTCCTCTAAGGGATCTTTCCAACCCAGGGATCAAACATGCATCTCTGCATCTCTTGCATCACAGGTGGATTCTTTACCACTGAGCCACCTTGGAAGCCCGTTGATAATATGTGGCTGTTAAGAAAATAATGTTTCTAAAATTATAAAGCAATTGGAAACAGATTAGTCATTTACTACCATATGAAACAGTAAGTACTGAAAATGTTTGAAGATACATAAAATAAGCCTAAACACAAAAACAGTTTTAGAAGATTAACTAAAATAGGGGTAAGAGATAAGTTCCAGTACTATAATTTTCTTGAATATTATTTTATTACTGGTTTTTATAGAAGGAAAGATTGGCTTTGTAACACAAGCAAAACCCAGATGGACTTTCGAATTAGGTAACACACTCTCCTCTGCATAACTTGGCCCTACTTCACAGTGGGTCCTGATGCCTAACAGGAGTCATTCATTTTATTCCACAAGCCATGCTGAGAAGAAATTCTGAACCCACATCATGGACATCCCCATACTATTTATCCTTTAGGATGTAGGGCACATGTTCTATTATTTTTTAACCCATCCAGAAAATGTTATGGGCTTTCAGGCTATGCTGTGTGCACTTTTATAAAAGTAGTCAAATAATGTGATTTTTCTCATTATGATTCAATGATTCAAACAACAACAAAATATCACCAATATGTAATAAAGTAGAACAACAAAATATGCGTTTTTCTCATTTGCAGCTAGAAACACATGCTGAAATATTCATCTATTTAAAAGCCAATATTTAATCCAGAAAGTCACCAAATAATACATGAGTAAAAATATGTTGCAAAAACTGCACGTGAAAGATTACCTTCTTGACCAAAAACCCATCATCAACACTGAAAGAATATGATAAAAAAAAAAAATGTGCTAAATAGCAATGACAGATGCCAGCACTTTGTAAAATAATACCAAATGAGGATTTCAGGGCCACTTAATTTAATTTGCATCCTGGGGATATATTTTTATCTTCTTGCCAAAGAATTTATATTCATAACCTGCCATGACTGATTACAAAAATGAAAAGTCTAGGATGTTTTTGTTTGTGTTTCTTTTTTAAGCCAGGCAACATTAGAAATTAACTTTAAAGTGCTAACCATAGTTAGCGTATCATTTGGAACATTTCCCCTGTCATGCTAGCAAAGTAAAATAGTCCAATTTGTAAATTCCAGAGGCTTGGGAGATAACAGTGGTAATAATGTTTTGGACCATAGGTCTCTGTTGGACCATACTTTTTCAAATTATTGTTTTTGTAGCCACTAGCCCTATTTCTCCCATCCTACATAAATACTTGCACACGTGAAACAATGAGATTTCTAGCATATCCATAGAACTTCTTAATCTCTCTCTTGTTTTGCTCTTGTTCTCTAGCTGAATAAGAGAAAGAAAGATGTTTTACTGTGAATTCTTGGCTCAGTTCACCTTTGAAAGAATTTTTCCCTTCTGTCTTCATTTTAGCATGGCTTTTAAAAAAGACTGAAAGTTATTTACATTTGCTTTGAAACTGCCTTTTCAATTCATTACCTTGCTGTGTATTGCTTTCCTTTCTCAAGTTTGCATGCAGCTAAGCATGATATTTTTATGCTAATTTTGCTTTACAAATGTTAGGTAGATAGAATAGGAAAAAGGAGTCCAGAATGGCAGTAGCTAAAAGACAGAGAAGGAAAACCTAGTCAGCATATTAAAAAGTCAAGACATTGCCAACAAAGGCCAGTCTAGTCAAGGCTATGGTTTTTCCAATAGTAATATATGGACGGGAGAGTTGGACTATAACGAAAGCTGAGTACCAAAGAATTGATGCTTTTGAACTGTGGTGTTAGAGAAGACTCTTGAGAGTCCCTTGGACTACAAGGAGATCCAGCCTAAAGGTTGGTGGTGTTGAACTGTAGTGTTGGAGAAGACTCTTTGAGAGTCCCTTGGACTACAAGGAGATCCATCCTAAAGGAGATCAGTCCTGGGTGTTCATTGGGAGGACTGATGTTGAAGCTGAAACTCCAATACTTTGGCCACCTCATGTGAAGAACTGACTCATTGGAAAAGACCCTGATGCTGGGCGGGATTGGGAGCAGGAGAAGGGAATGACAGAGGATAAGATGGCTGGATGGCATCACCGATTCAATGGATATGAGTTTGGGTAGACTCTGGGAGTTGGTGATGGACAGGGAAGCCTGGCATGCTGCAGTCCATGAGGTCACAAAGAGTCGGACATGACTGAGTGACTGAACTGAACTGAACTAAAGCATGATATCCACATTTTCTGCCGGGACAGTGGACTGAGCTATTGTCCAAATTTGATCTTTCATCATTTATTTATTCATTTTATTAAACCCTCCCACATGTATCACATGGTTTGTAATCATCTAGAGATGTACTGTCCAAAATGGTAGCCACTTGTCATGTGTCATTACGTTTAAAGGTGATGCCTTCCATAGTGGACAGTACAGATGTTACAGAACATTCCCATTGTCTCACAAAGTTCTACTGGACAACACTTTGAAGTCTCCTAGACTGAAGAGCTAGAAATCTAACCTAACTTTCTCAAAATATAAGATATCAGAAGGTTTTTTGGTTGTTGTTGTTGTTGTTCTATACTCAGTGTAAGAATTCAATATATACCAATTAGAATGCATTGAAAAGTATGCAAGTGGAAAATGAAATTAACATATTAGGATTTATTTATCAATATACATTACATGACAGGGAAAACAAAACATCAAGCTATACTATACTTATCTTTTCTGCTCTGGAAAACTCTGACTCTTGTAAGCAATCCTTGGTGCTACTGAAGCTGAATTCATCTTAAATTTATCGCACACCCACTATCAGCAAGTTTATGAGCTCCACATTGTTTGCAAGGGGAAATATTCAAGAAAGCTTTCAACATTCTAATGAGGAAGATAGTCATAGACTTAAATAAATATTGTATAAGCAAGGTCTTATCCAGGCTTTGTGGGACCCTGAAATATACACAATTTAGTAAGCACTCAAAAAACAAGAACTTCACCAAATTGGCAATATGAAAAACTATATATATGGTTTTATATACATACATATGTATATGTTTATATACATAAAATATATTTACATATATAAAACTTCTGGAGTTTTGGAAGGAGTCTGTTAAGTTTTCCTTAATTTATTGTAAATCCATTTCTGAATATTAAAACAAAATATAACAGGGACCATGTGCAGAAAGCAAGGGAAAATAACAATGACAGAAAGGACTGAAGAAGGTATTTTTACAGAAAAATCACTGAAAGTTCATACTTCATACTATTAAAAATGATAGTGCTTACTCCTGGTATGAGGACTCTGTGAGATCTTGTGTGGAGAGTTCCTGCTGAAAAGTCTAGCAAAGGATAAATCAGTATTTCACTATAACCACAGAAACTGCCTAGGTCTCTTTATTCAGACTTAAATTGAACTACTTCAATTGTTTTTCTTTATAACACATCTTCCACTGGCAGGATCAAGATTTCAACCATTAAAAATTATTCTACAAACATGTATGAAACACATGCTTTATGTAAGATATTTTTCTACAATGAGAATACAAAGCAATAAGATATACTCCTGCTCTCCAAGGAGTCGCTCTTAGTTGGAGAACAGAGACTAAACAGAAACCAAGAAACCAAAGGATAGACTACTGTTGCTGCTGCTGCTGCTGCTAAGTCACTTCAGTCGTGTCTGACTCTGTGCGACCCATAGACGGAAGCCCACCAGGCTCCCCTGTCCATGGGATTCTCCAGGCAAGAACATTGGGGTGGGTTGCCATTTCCTTCTCCAATGCATGAAACTGAAAAGTGAAAGTGAAGTCACTCAGTTTTGTCCGACTCTTAGCAACCCCATGGACTGCAGCCTACCAGGCTCCTCTATCCATGGGATTTTCCAGGCAAGAACACTGGAGTGGGGTGCCAGAGAATAAAATCAACACTATTCCTGCAAAGTGAGCCCCATCAATCAGTGAAATAAGTAATCTGGGACCTAAATATACTAATGGAAAAATTATAATATAATATGTTGACCATATTTTTCTTGAATATCAGTCCTGACAATTATAATTTTATATAACTTATTTATCATATATCCAGTAGTTTTGGAAGAGATTTTTCCTAGATTTTAAAACCAGAATTCTTTTGACAAATGTTCATATTTACTAAAGAAAATAGTGTTCCACTGAAGATCTCACTAACTCTAGTTTCTCCCATCACCTTTATTCAGAAATAGAACTGCAAAATGCTTTTTCTTACTGACAGGTTTCCACAGAATATATATGTAACATAAATGGCAAATGATTTGCTTTTGGCTCAGTGCCTTCCCCTTCTTCCATTAGAAGTACAGTTAACCAAATATATTAGGACTTTGTCACTTTACTGAAATTTTCTGTGTGAAAAGAGAAGCACCACATTCTGTGGATCATAGTATTTCACTAGGAAAAATTTATTTAAAAAATCTTCCAAGACACTTGTCTTGAGTACATTGTGTCTTTTTCCTTCTGACCTATCATGCATCAAAGCATAGTCCAACCTCACTCTCTCTCCTTTTCTTCCTCCTTTTCCATCCGAAGTATTTTTCTCTTCATTCTGAAATATAGGACACTTAACACAGCATGTTCATAAATTTAAAAAGGGCTTATCTAAAATCTTCTCAAATGTCACCTGCTAGGATGTAACTTCCCCCATGTAATTACACAAAGCCAAAAGCTTAATTTAATTAAATCCTCTAACTATATAGGACTACATAACCCTATAACTCTAACATAATTAGAAAAAGAAATAATAATAAATATTTAATGAATATTTACTATGTGTCAGGCACTGTTCTAATAGTTTTATATAAGTAATGTCTTTTAGTCCTCAAAACAATCTTATAGTTACATACCATATCAATATTTGATATTCACATTTAATAAATCCATATTTATTATATCTATATCTAATAAATCAGAAAACGAAAGTACAGAGGCTAAGCAATTTGCTGAGGTTATTCAACTGAAGTGTAGAGCTGGGACTTTAACCAGAAGCTTGGGTTCCAAAGCACTATTAATCATTTTATCACAGAACCTCAGCTAGGAACTGAACCCACAGCTCCATTCTAATTCAGCAGGGGATACTAGCAGAAAATATATAGAGTCACAAGGCAAAAGTTCAATATATAGCTTTTCTGTGTAAGATAAAGGGGCTTCAAAATGTGACTCTGGATCCTTGCACAGAGAAATTAGATGCTGAACTAGATGAGTGGTCTAATTAGATAAAAACCAGGAAAAAAACCATAAAATTTTCTGAAACCTACAATATCTGTTATTAAAACAGATGGTCTTTTTTCATTGACTTTATGCCATTTAATTAATATGTGATAGCTTCCAATTAAGGCAAGAACAGTGCTTTTAAATTCTTTCAAATCTTCCAAAAATTCAAACATAATTCTTCACAAATGAAAAAAAAATCATAATTTTATCTTATACAGATGAACACAAAAGTAGAGTTTGAGAAAATAAAGCAAATATAAGTGTTGTAGGCATTTTTTCCAATTATTTTATTTAAATAATCCATCTCAAAAATCTTTCTGGTTGACTTCCAGTTTGAAGGGATATGATTTTTCAACGTGCTTACATTGCATATTTTTCTTTACCACATGGTGACTTCTGCATAATTTGCTACTCATAAATTTTCCATTAAGATATGGTATAGGAAAATAAAATGGGGAAAAAATCAAATAATATTACTGTTTAGGCAAAGAGTTGATAAAATGTTCACTGAGTAAAAGGAAATGTAATTGGATAAAATCAGATATTGAGGATTTCCTTATATACTGTAATATACACAGTTCCTTTACTATAATGCTTAAATATAAATTTTTAAAAATTTTTGTGTGTTCACATGTATTACTGATTTATTCCTCAGGAGAAACTTCCAAAATGCTTTTGAAAACATAAAAGAATAACTAAATAAAAGGAGAACAATTCAGAGGAAATAAAGAATATGAACATTTATATTTTCCCCAAATCATACCATATTCAAAAGCAGAGACATTACTTTTGCTGACTAAGGTCCATCTAGTCAAGGCTATGTGTTTTCCAGTAGTCATGTATGGATGTGAGAGTTGGACTGTGAAGAAGGCTGAGTGCTGAAGGATTGATGCTTTTGAACTGTGGTGTTGGAGAAGACTCTTGAGAGTCCCTTGGACTGCAAGGAGATCCAACCAGTCCATTCTGAAGGAGATCAGCCCTGGGATTTCTTTGGAGGGAATGATGCTAAAGCTGAAACTCCAGTACTTTGGCCACCTCATGTGAAGAGTTGAATCATTGGAAAAGACTCTGATGCTGGGTGGGATTGGGGGCAGGAGAGAAGGGGATGACAGAGGATGAGATGGCTGGATGGCATCACTGACTTGATGGACGTGAGTCTTATTGAACTCCGAGAGATGGTGATGGACAGGGAGGCCTGGTGTGCTGCGATTCATGGGGTCGCAAAGAGTTGGACACAACTGAGTGACTAAACTGAAGTGAACTGAATCAGGTATTTCATGGTACTTTAGACAACTTCCCAAAAAGGTATCATATGGATCTGCACAAGTTGATCTTCAAATCCACATGGAAGAGTCACAGATACTCTATTGCTATCACAGATCTTAAAATGAAAAAGAAGGAAAATGTCCCACCAGACATCAATATCTTTATAAAGCTAATTTAATTTGAAAGTGATATTGAAACAATAAATAAAGTGAAACAGAATGGTGAACCAGAACTAATATGGGTGGACTTATGGAAATTTGGTATCTATTTGAAGTGGCATCACACATCAGTGGGATTGATTCAAGAAATTATTGGGGAATAATGCATGTTTCCTATAGGAAAGCAATAAACTTAGATCCCTACGCCAAGCAAAGCAGAATTCACAATCCCTCCTCCACCCACATACACACACCCACCCACATACACACACACACAAAAAGACCTCAGAATGTCCAAAAGATATTGCAAAACTGTTTATCCTCAACTGTCAAATAAAAAATTAATAAGAAAAATAAAATCATTTCACACGAATCAGATTGGCAAAATATGAAAGGTTTAATAAGACGCAGTTGGGCAAGGATAAAGAAAAAGTGGAAATTCTTAAATGCTATCAGAACATAAATTACCACAATCAGTATGGAGAATAACTCAAGGTCATTCAATAAAACTAAGATTGGAAAAACATAACCCCTATAAGCTAATGATTCCATATCTAGTATACTATTGAGGCAAAAAGCAAAGGAGAAAAGGAAAGATATAAGCATCTGAATGCAGAATTCCAAAGAATAGCAAGAAGAGATAAGAAAGCTTTCTTCAGCGATCAATCCAAAGATATAGAGGAAAAGAACAGAATGGGAAAGACTAGAGATCTCTTCAAAAAATTAGAGATATCAAGGGAACATTTCATGCAAAGATGGGCTCGATAAAGGACAAAAATGGTATGGACCTAATAGCAGCAGAAGATATTAAGAAGAGATGGCAAGGATGCACAGAAGAACTGTACAAAAGAGATCTTCATGACACAGATAATCATTATTATGTGATCACTAATCTAGAGCCAGGCATCTGGGAATGTGATGTCAAGTGGGCCTTAGAAAGCATCACTACAAACAAAGCTAGTGGAGGTGATGGCATTCCAGTTGAGCTGTTTCAAATCGTGAAAGATGATGCTGTGAAAGTGCTGCATTCATTGTGCAGCAAATTTGGAAAAATGAGCAGTGGCCATAGAACTGGAACAGGTCAATTTTCATTCCAATTCTAAAGAAAGGCAATGCCAAAGAATGCTCAAACTACCACACAATTGCGCTCATCTGACATGCTAGTAAAGTAATGCTCAAAATTCTCCAAGCCAGGCTTCAGCTATATGTGAACCGTGAACTCCGTGATGTTCAAGCTGGCTTTAGAAAAGGCAGAGTAACCAGAGATCAAATTGCCAACATCCGCTGGATCATGGAAAAAGCAAGAGAGTTCCAGAAAAACATCTAATTCTGCTATATTAACTATGCCAAAGCCTTTGACTGTATGGATCACAATAAACTGTGGAAAATTCTGAAAGAGATGGGAATACCAGACTACCTAACCTGCCTCTTGAGAAATCTGCAGGTCAGGAAGTAACAGTTAGAACTGGACAGGGAACAACAAACTGGTTCCAAATAGGAAAAGGAGTACGTCAAGGCTGTATATTGTCACCCTGCTTATTGAATTTATATGCAGAGCACATCATGAGAAACACTGGACTGGAAGAAACACAAGTTAGAATCAAGATTGCTGGGAGAAATATCAGTAATCTCAGATATGCAGATGACACCACCCTTTTGGCAGAAAGTGAAGAGCTAAAAGCCTCTTGATGAAAGTGAAAGAGGAGAGTGAAAAGTCGGCTTAAAGCTCAACATTTAGATAACAAAGATCATGGCATCTGGTCAGATCATTTCATGGGAAACAGATGGGGAAACAGTGGAAACAGTGTCAGACTTTTTCGGGGCTCCAAAATCACTGCAGATGGTGACTGCAGCCATGAAATTAAAAGAAGCTTACTCCTTGGAAGAAAAGTTATGACCAACCTAGCCAGTATATTCAAAAGCAGAGACGTTACTTTGCCGACTAAGGTCCGTCTAGTCAAGGCTATGTGTTTTCCTGTGGTCATGTATGGATGTGAGAGTCGGGCTGTGAAGAAGGCTAAGCACCGAAGAATTGATGCTTTTGAACTGTGGTGTTGGAGAAGACTCTTGAGACTCCCTAGGACTGCAAGGAGAACCAACCAGACCATTCTGAAGGAGATCAACCCTGGGATTTCTTTGGAAGGAATGATGCTAAAGCTGAAACTCCAGTACTTTGGCCACCTGATGGGAAGAGTTGACTCATTGGAAAAGACTGTAATGCTGGGAGGGATTGGGGGCAGGAGGAGAAGGGGACAACCCAGGATGAGATGGCTGGATGGCATCACGGACTCTATGGATGTGATCTGAGTGAACTCTGGGAGATGGTGATGAACAGGGAGGCCTGGCGTGCTGCGATTCATGGGATCACAGAGAGTTGGACACAACTGAGCGATTGAACTGAACTGATTGAGGAAACACTCCCACAAAGGAACCTATATATATGTATGTATACATATATATATATATATATATATATATGTATGTATATGAACATTATTTGAAATATTGCTCAGTTCAGTTCAGTTCAGTCACTCAGTCTTGTCCGACTCTCTGGGACCCATGAATCGCAGCATGCCTGGCCTTCCTGTTAATTATCATCTCTCGGAATTCACTAACTCATGTCCATTGAGTCTGCCCATCCAGCCATCTCATCCTGGGTTGTCCCCTTCTCCTTATGCCCCCGATCTCTTGAGGCATCAGAGTCTTTTCCAGTGAGTCAACTCTTTGCATCAGGTGGCCAAAGTACTGGAGTTTCAGCTTTAGCATCATTTCTTCCAAAGAAATCCCAGGGTTGATCTCCTTCAGAATGGTCTGGTTGTATCTCCTTGCAGTCCAAGGGACTCTCAAGAGTCTTCTCCAACACCACAGTTCAAAAGCATCAATCCTTCAGCACTCAGCCTTCTTCACAGTCCAACTCTCACATCCATACATGACTACAGGAAAACACATAGCCTTGACTAGACGGACCTTAGTCGGCAAAGTAATGTCTCTGCTTTTGAATATACTATCTAGGTTGGTCATAACTTTTCTTCCAAGGAGTAAGCATCTTCTAATTCCATGGCTGCAATCACCATCTGCAGTGATTCTGGAGCCCCCAAAATTAAAGTCTGACACTGTTTCCACTGTTTCCCCATCTGTTTCCCATGAAGTGATGGGACCAGATGCCATGATCTTCCTTTTCTGAATGTTGAGCTTTAAGCTGACTTTTTTCACTCTCCTATTTCACTTTCATCAAGAGGCTTTTAGCTTCTCTTCACTTTCTGCCATAAGGGTGGTTTCATCTGCACATCTGAGGTTATTGATATTTCTCCTTGCAATCTTGATTCCAGCTTGTGTTTCTTCCAGTCCAGCATTTCTCATGACGTACTCTGCATAGAAGTTCAATAAGCAGGTGACAATATACAGCCTTGATGTACTCCTTTTCCTATTTGGAACCAGTCTGTTGTTCCATGTCCAGTTCTAACTGTTGCTTCCTGACCTGCATATAAGTTTCTCAAGAGGCAGGTTAGGTGGTCTGGAATTCCCATCTCTTTCACAATTTTTACAATTTATTGTGATCCACACAGTCAAAGGCTTTGGCATAGTCAAAAAGCAGAAATAGATGCTTCTGGAACTCTCTTGCTTTTTCAATGACCCAGCGGATGTTAGCAATTTGATCTCTGGTTCCTCTGCCTTTTCTAAAACCAGCTTGAACATCAGGGAGTTCACGGTTCACTAGTAATAGAGAAAAATAGAAAAAAAAATGTTCATCAGTTGTTTTCTTTCATTTAGAAAGTGCAAATATTGACCCACTTGTGTGCTGGCACTATACTAAAGGATGGTAATGTATTTGATTCACATAATAACTCTATCATCTATGTATTATTATGCATGCATGTATGCTCAGTCATATCTGACTCTGCAGTCCCACAGACTGTAAACCTTCAGTCTTTGTCCATTGTGTTTTCCAGTCAAGTACTCAATATGCCAGCAAATTTGGAAAACTCAGCAGTGACCTCAGGACTGGAAAAGGTCAGTTTTCATTCCGATTCCAAAGAAAGGCAATGCCAAAGAGTGCTCAAACTACCACACAATTGCACTCATCTGACATGCTAGTAAAGTAATGCTCAAAATTCTCCAAGCCAGACTGCAAGAATATGTGAACCGTGAACTTCCAGATGTTCAAGCTGGTTTTAGAAAAGGCAGAGGAACCAGAGATCAAATTGCCAACATCCGCTGGATCATGGAAAAAGCAAGAGAGTTCCAGAAAAATATCTATTTCTGCTTTATTGACTATGCCACAGCCTTTGACTTTGTGGATCACAATAAACTGTGGAAAATTCTGAAAGAGATGGGAATACCAGACCACCTAACCTACCTTTTGAGAAACCTATATGCAGGTCAGGAAGCAACAGTTAGAACTGGACATGGAACAACAGACTGGTTCCAAATAGGAAAAGGAGTACGTCAAGGCTGTATATTGTAACCCTGCTTATTGAACTTATATGCGGAGTACATCATGAGAAATGCTGGACTGGAAGAAACACAAGTTAGAATCAAGATTGCTGGGAGAAATATCAGTAACCTCAGATATGCAGATGAAACCACCCTTATGGCAGAAAGTGAAGAGGAGCTAAAAAGCCTCTTGGTGAAAGTGAAATAGGAGAGTGAAAAAGTCGGCTTAAAGCTCAACATTCAGAAAACGAAGATCATGGCATCTGGTCCCATCACTTCATGGGAAACAGATGGGGAAACAGTGGAAACAGTGTCAGACTTTATTTTTGGGGCTCCAAAATCACTGCAGATGGTGACTGCAGCCATGAAATTAAAAGACGCTTACTCCTTGGAAGAAAAGTTATGACCAATCTAGATAGTATATTCAAAAGCAGAGACATTACTTTGCCAGCTAAGGTCCATCTAGTCAAGGCTATGTGTTTTCCAGTAGTCATGTATGGATGTGAGAGTTGGACTGTGAAGAAGGCTGAGTGCTGAAGGATTGATGCTTTTGAACTGTGGTGTTGGAGAAGACTCTTGAGACTCCCTTGGACTGCAAGGAGATCCAACCAGTTCATTCTGAAGGAGATCAACCCTGGGATTTCTTTGGAAGAAATGATGCTAAAGCTGAAACTCCAGTACTTTGGCCACCTGATGCAAAGAGTTGACCCATCAGAAAAGTCTCTCATGCTGGGAGGGATTGGGGGCTGGAGGAGAAGGGGACGACAGAGGATGAGACGGCTGGATGACATTAGGGACTCGATGGACGTGAGTCTTAGTGAACTCCTGGAGATGGTGATGAACAGGGAGGCCTGGCATGCTGTGATTCATGTGGTCACAAAGAGTCAGACAACCGAGTGACTGAACTGAACTGAACTATTATAATCCCAATTTTGTAGATGAGAATAATGAAGCGGTTAGAAGAGCTTAAGTAACTTGCCCTTATAAAACCAAGATTCCACAGTAGCAAATGGTATAGCCAGGTTACAAACCCCGATAGTATGACTGCAGATTTTATGTCTTCACTGAAGCCACTAAACTATGCTGCTTTTCATATATTGGAGAATTAAATATTCAGGGTTCCAAAATCATTGCATGTGGTGATTTAAGCCATGAAATTAAAATTAAAACTTGCTTCTTGGAAGAAAAGTTATGACCAACCTAGACAGCATATTAAAAAGCAGAGACATTACTTTGCTGACAAATGTCCATCTGGACAAAGCCATGGTTTAACTGGTAGTCATGTATGGATGTGAGAGTTGAACTATAAAGAAAGCTGAGTACCAAAGAATTGATGTTTTTGAACTGTGGTGTTGGAAAAGACTTGAAAGTCCCTTGGATTGCAAGGAGATCCAACTAGTCAATCCTAAAGGAAATCAGTTCTGAATACTCGTTGGAAGGACTGATGCTGAAGCTGAAACTCCAGTACTTTGGCCACCAGATGCAAAGACCTGACTCATTGGAAAAGGCCCTGATACAGGGAAAGATTGAAGGCGGGAGAGGGCTGACAGAGGATGAGAGGATTGGATGGCATCACTGATTTGATTGACATGAGTTTGAGCAAGCTCCAGGAGCTGGTAATGGACAGGGAGGCCTGGTGTGCTGCAGTCCATGGGGTCGCAAAGAGTCAGACACAACCGAGTGGCTAAACTGAACTGAATGCTATAAAATTGTACGTATTATCAAGAATGGTCTTGAAAACTGAGGAGGGGAAAAACAAGAATATTTTGGAATACTATATACTCTTGTATTGCATCCGTGCAAGTTTTTAAAAGTTATAGGCATACAATATTATATCATTCACTTATGTGTCTATTCCTGTATGTGACTGGAAGAATTCATACTAAATGCATGAAGTAGCTGATTCTGGGAAGACGCAAGTAGAAATAAGACTGAAATAAGACTAAGGATAGGAGACTAGAGGGTTTTGAGTTTATATTTGAAGTTGGATTCAAGAAAACCTTTATTGTTTTATGTGTGGGTGTAAACTCCAACGTACATACTGAAATTCAAGGAGGTATGGCTTACTCAAGAACACAGAAAACAGAACTAGAAATCAAACTCAAGCTTCTTATATTCTAAATCCAGTGTTTTCTCCTTTTAAACATTGCCTAACCAGATATTTGCTATATACACATGAACCACCCAAAATAATTTTAAAAGGGAGATTACTTACAGTGAAATATAATCTATTTTTGTCCCCTAATTTTCTCTATTATTAATTTATCTATTAACTCATGCACAATATTTGTTGAACAACTGTTTGGCACAAGTCATTCTGTTTAGATACTAGATATAGGTTGACACTCTAGTGAGAAATGAACTCATGACCCCTGGTTTACAAAACTAGGGCTCCAACCATGGTCAGCACAAGAAGGTTTTAAAGCTAGAAAATGTTCATTGTTTGAGCTTCCAGAAGAAAATCTTTCTAAATCTGACAAGGATTTATCTTTACACTTCATTCTTCTTCATGGTGTAAAAATAATTTCAAGCATTATCTTTATTATTATCTGTAATTATATAATAACCATGATACCTCCTTTCTAACTCTCCAGAGAGAGGAAAAAAATCTTCAGGGAAGATGATGAGAGAGATTAGACCAAATGGTCTTGATAAATTTCCTTTGTAATTTTAAACAAAGCCCTAGACACCATCTGACTAATGGCAGATATTTTTGGAAAGCTTGAAGGTCTCTAAATAATTAGTTTGGGAAGAGGGGGAAAATCAGTTAGGAAGCTGATATCTCCCCGGACACTGCTCCAAACTGGCAACTGACCATCAGGCAAGGGCGGTGCTGGCAGTGTGAACACCAGGCAGCCCATCAAGGGGCTGATTTGGTCTCAGAAGCAATGATGTGTCCCTCCAACTCGGGAAAGAACCTTGGCTGTGAGAAGCATTGCAGAGCAAAGGTTCATAGAGAAAAGAAAGAGGAAACTTGAAATTAAATTTAAAATGTATTTGTTATAAGCTGAACAAACAACAATTTTATGTGCACTAACCAAAATCCTCTGTCATTCTGAATCAGTAAGAGTTACATTCAAATTCCTTTGCTAAAGAATAAAGACGTGTCCAGGGGACTGGTAAATCTTGATTTGCTCATTAAGTCTGCTGAAAAATAACAAAACTTGATAAAGCTATCTTATGATGATCTGGCTATTATTATTATCCTCATCCAACCCAACTAATCTGATACAGTGAAAGGATCATTAATAGAATTGTTTTTAAATTTAAGAAAAATATAATATTAAATGTCAGTGTTGGCAGCAGAAAGGTTATCTTGTAGCTGTAAGATACAAAGGGAAAAATAGTTATTTCTTGCCAACAGTCTTCATGTCTTTTATTCAAATGCCGCATTTCTTGCATAATCCATTTCTTTATGATGAGAATATTGATAATAGCTTTTGTAACAATCACAGTAGAGTGATATAAAAATCTGGCTTTTATACCCAATAGATTTAATACATACTATTAGAGACTATTATCTAGACTTTGCACATTTCAGCATAGGTAAATTTGTTTCCAAGTGGGGATGTTAACAGCCTTGGATATCAGCTATTTCTTCTCTCCATTTCTGGAGGTTAGAAGTCCAAAATCAAGGTTCAACAGGGCCATTCTCCCTTTGCAGACTCTGGGGAAGAATCTCTCAACTCTTCCCAGCTTCTGGTGGTTGCCAGCAGCCCTCTGTGTCCCTTGGCATATAACTATATCACCCCAACCGTTCTCTGTAATCACATGGCCTTCTTCCCTGGTGGCTCAGACGGTAAAGCTTCTGCCTACAATGCAGGAGACCTGGGTTCGATCCCTGGGTTGTGAAGATCCTCTGGAGAAGGAAATGGTAACCCACTCCAGTACCCTTGCCTGGAAAATCCCATGGATGGAGGAGTGTGGTAGACTACAGTCCATGGGGCCGCAAAGAGTCAGGCACTACTGAGCGACTTCACTTTCTTTCTTTTCAGAGTGCCTGTCTGTCTCCAAATCTCTCTCTTTTAAAAACACTGGTTCGGCATTGGGAGATCGTGGACACCTGTGGCTGATTCATGTCAATGTATGGCAGAACAAATACAGTATTGTAATGTAGAATAAAGTATTTAAAAAATAAAAATAAAAAAAAATAAAAATAAAAACACTGGTCATTACATTTAGGGCCCAACCTAACACAGGATGGCCTCATATTAACTTTATTACATCTGCAAAGACCTTATTCCCAAGAAAGGGTACTTTTGCAGGTAACAGGGATTAGAATTTGAGCATATCATTTTAGAGAATGCAATTTAACCAATTAAAAATGAGTGAAATGAATATTTGGATTCTATGAACCTGGAAGACCGGAATAGACGACGGAAATGGCTTTCAGAGCAGTAGCAATCAATTCAATTCAATTCAATTCAATTCTTAAATGTTATCATGAGGTTATAGGGATGATTATACAGAGCAAGAACAGATATGCAAATATTATGAATCCTGTCATCCTCCATACAAGAAAGATTTTTTTAAAAGAAGTATTTGCATCCACGTCAAGCAGCTAGGCACTAGCAGGTCATGAAATGTTACACTTTAGACTCTGGAAATAAGGGTAGGAGATGGCAGTGAGGAACAGGAAGGAAACCCATTGTTCCCATTTCACAGAAAAAGAAACTGAGGTACAGAAAAGTTACATAAACTTACCAAACCAATCTGCTAAAAGGGCAAGATTGGGACTCAAAGTCTTTCAGTCTGGACTCAGAGTTCTTGGGTCCTTCACAATAATATTTCTTCTGAAAGAAATGTTCCATGGAAATTGTTCTACTTCTGCATGGGAACACCATATCAGATATTACTTGTAGGCTGATACAGGTCCCATTGCCTAGGCCTTCCCTGGGCATCAAATTCTCCAGGAAATCTTTCAGGAAATGCTATCATAGATGAAGTTCAATATTCCTGTTCCTGGATCTTTCTTTGTACCAGAGACAAAGACGATTAATTCCTTCAGATAAATGTTACAAACATCTGGGTACAATTCTGCTTCAGACAAGTCAACTAACTTGCATTTCCTTCAGAGTCCCAGGATTCATCAACCACTGCACCTTCCCCAAGCCGCCCACTTCCACTGTAAGGATTCATTGCCCTTTTATTCACAACTGTCTTGACCAACTGTTACTGAGAATTCCAACTTACATTTTAAGTGTTACCCCAATATAGACTCATTTCCTTATCCATCTCTACCACCCAGTCTGAGTTTAATTCTCCTCTTCTGTAGCTATTTGGGATATACAACAGTTGGGTACTCTTACCAACCAAGCATAATTCAGACCTTCTTTCTACCAAACAGAACCAAGTAGCCAACCTCATCCACAAATCAAGGTACTCGGAGAAAGCTAACCTACTTCCAACTTGAAGGATAACCATCCTTTTTGTTAAATGTCATCACACCTGCATGCTCAGTTGTATCCAATTCTTTCCAACTTCATGGACTATAGCCCACCAAGCTCCTCTGTCCATGGGATTTTCCAGGCAACAATACTAGAGTGGGTAGCCATTACCTTTTCCAGGGGATCTTCCCAACCCAGAAATGGAACTCAAGTCTCCTGCACCTCCTGAACTGCAGGCATATGCTTCATCACTGAGCCACTGGGAAAGCCTACCATAAATTTCAGTAGCTTAAAGCTATTGCAGTTTGTTACTGATAATGATTATGTGGGCTGGCTAAGTTTAATTTTCTTGTCTATGTCAGCTCAGCTTAAACCTGATCTAGAATAGACCTCAGTTGGATGCCTTCAGCTTCTGTTGGGACGTTAGCTAAAATGATATGGAAAGCTAAGAGTTCTAACACTCCTTAGGCTCTCATCCTCCAGTAGGCAAAATTAGACTTATTCATTTGGTGGTAGAGGATTTCCTAGCAGCAAGGGAGGGCAAACCCAATGCACAGCATTTTCACATTTTGGGGTTTTTCCATGGTTGTTAATGCCTGTTAGTCAAAGTAAATCACAGGGTCAAGCCTCTATTCAAAAGATGGAGGGAGAGGTTCTACAGCTGAAGCAGCAAAATCACATTGCAAAGGGCTGAGCATACAAGAATGGAGAAGGAAATGACAACCCAGTCCAGTATTCTTGCCTAGAGAATCCCACGGACAGAAGAGCCTGGTGGGTTGCTGTCCATAGGGTTGCTCAGAGTTGGACACAACTGAAGTGACTTAACATGCATCATGCTTTGGAGAAGGAAATGGCAACCCACTCCAGTATCTTTGTCTCGAGAATCCCAGGGACAGAGGAGCCTGGTGGGATGCCGTCTTTGTGTCATACAGAGTCAGACACGACGGATGCAACTTCACGGCAGCAGCAGAGCATACAGGAAAGGGAAGAGTTGCATATCTACTTTGTCAATAAGACCTGAAGTGATCACCTTATTTAAAATGAAACTTTAGCCCCATTCAAAGAAATGGCAACCCATTCTAGTATTCTTGCCTAAAGAATTCCATGGACAGAGGAGCCTGGTGGGCAACAGTCCTTAAGATCACAAAGAGTCTGACACGACTGTAGCAACTTAGCATGCACACAAGCACTGCTGATCCCTTTAACCTGCTTTTGTTTGCATAATATACGTCATATTCTAGTATGCTGTGTTATTTACATATTAGTTCTATTGTTTGCTATTCGGTAGAAATCTTTGCTCATTAACTGACCTACTTAGAAGAGTGGTGACACTACTAGGTGATATATAGTAGTTCAAGAAATATTCTATGAATTAAAGTGTGAAAGACCCATCAGTAATTTGAGGCCAATGGGGACCTCATATTCAGCCAGAGAAGAGTATCTCATTTACATCAAAGGAAATGCAGATAGAAAATCTGCAGCAATGCAGAAGGCCTAGGTTGCAATGATCTCTGAAGAAGCCATTAAAACTTTCTCAAAGATCAAATTCTATATTTAAAATATTTAAATTTATATATATATAACAGAATAACATCAATAGTCTGAGAATCTGGCCCCAATTTCTGACAATATTAGCCAAATTATAATTTTCTTGCCTCTTTCAAATTAGATGCATAAATAAGAGGCCAATCATTTCCTCCCTTCACCTATCCCTTAGGCCATGGCTAACAGGCAATAGAACTGAGCTGAAAACAGCTCCTTTGAGGTGGAACTAAAATTAAGATTGGAGTTTTAATTATCACATGAAATGAGACATATATTGCTGGCCAGAAAACTTGACTGTCCAAAAGTGATCAGAAAAGTCATGGGACTTCCCCTAAATTTTATTTAAGAGAAGGGGAAATACTAGTCCCATTGAACAAACTAAAAGAATAATGTGTGTTGGGTGGAGTGGGGGAGGCAAGGAATAAAAGCACTTTATGATCATATTCTACAAGCCATACCTGTCAAACATAATGTTTACATTGCCTTTCCAATAGTGAGAATACAGCTGCAAAATGACTGATTCATTCCTTGTTTATAGGAATGCCTCCCACATGGAGGAAAGGAATGCTTATCAGAGACATGAAAGAAGAGAGCTAACATTTATTGAACATATGCAAGGAATAGGAGCAGTGCAAGAACTGTTTCATGAAATCTTTCCCAAATGCTATAAACTAAATGATCATTGCCATCAGTTTATATATACAAGGGAATTGAAGCACAGAAAAATTAATGTGTAGTCAGTAGAAGAGCTTGGCTTGAAACTAGGTTCTTGCTGACTCTAAATGACATGCTCCTCTATTAGAAGCCATTGCCTTCCACATTGAGGCAGAATCAGATATAAATCTTCTACTCAGTCTATAATCTTGCAGTATCATTAGACCTTGGAGAGTATCCATAAATCACTACCATACAGGGTTCTAAGTGCTTTAGGAGAGGCACTGGAAAGTCAGAAGTGGAAGATACAACTTCCTCTTGAGGACCAGGGAAAACTTCCCAGAGGAAAAGGAATTTTATTTCACATCATAATTACGACATAACCAAAGCTCTGGTTGCTTTTCTCTGTCTTCTTTCCTATCTTTGAGAATATTATGAGTTCTATTTACATTTTCCAAATTTTAAATAATTAGCTAAACTGAAAGTAACTTAGACCTATCTTCTTTTCCTTCTTAAACATATCTTCCTTTTTTCCCATACACACACAAAAGCCAAGTTTAAAAAAAAAAGGATAGACTTCTCACTTCCATTTCTTTGTGTATATTACACATTCCACTATTAAAGCAGTTTAGTCTGCCGCTACTATTGGAATAGCCTAAAATCAAATCTAAGCACCTAAATCTTTATAAATTTTATTAGTTAATGTATATATATGCTTTGACAAATATAATTATTATTTCTAGCATTTTCCTCATTTTTAATTTCTAAGTTGTTTTTCATGCTAAATTGGCAATATCAAGTATACCCTTTCAAGCTAGAGAAAAGAGTAATGCAACAAACATCACTGTACATATCATAAACTATGATATTCCACATCCTAATGTCAACAAGAGTATAGTTATACATGAAACTTGAAGTGATTAAAAATTATACAGTAGGTACTTAATTTTGCTTAAAAATACTTATTTAAAAGTTATAAATGACAATAATAATTTTATAATTATATACTCTAGCATTATAAATTGGTACATGAGGATAATGGTAAAAATTCATGTCACACCTTAAATGGCTATTTGCAACTTGCATAGCTTTTCATTAACCAAGAATTTCAGAGCCCACTATGGAATAACAGAACAAAGATCTGATTCACATAAACTGATAAAACATAAAATCCAAAATTCTGTTTAATCAACCTAATTTCTCTCAAGAGACTAATCTAGATCTTAAGTTGAACCCAAACTGTGTAGTAAGCACCAGATGAATTCAACACTTTTAACTCTGCACAATCTGGACACAGATATAAAATGTGATTTATGAATCCCACCTACATGAAGAGTTACCTCTTGAATCAGATTAATAATTAAATACAATAAGGAAAAAATTGGTGCTGACAGTTAGTAAGTACCAGGTCTTTTCCATATATTATTTCATTAAAATAGTACATGATAGACCTGGGCTTTAAATTCACATAATTTGTTTCCAGAGTCAGGCAATTCACCACTACACTTTGGGTCTTATACTGGAGATAGCTAAGTTTATACCAATAAAATTATTGATTCCACATTATTGCAAGATTTTGGGATTGCTATTTTACCATATGTAACAGTTCAAAAATGTGCAGAAATTGGGAGTTTGAACCAAGGGTGTTGTTTTATCCTAAATCTGTTTGAAAACTCCAATACATATTTAAGAGCCCTTCTAATAGTTCAAGTTTGAACAGGTTGCCTTAACCTATTGAGTGATGAAACGAGTCTTATTTTCCTCAGTTTTCCTCTTGTTGTTTTGTGGCTCTGCTGTTAGCAATGTAATACTGATAAGCGCATGATGCCCAAAGTCTACAAAAACACATCACCTGGTACAACCATATGGCTCCAACTTAAGCACAGAATGATTCTGTGTCTTGCCAGTATCCCATTCATGGCCCATCGTGGCTTTCCTCTCTCCATCTATATTGCTACTTCTAGGGAGTTAATCTTTACCTAGTTCATTTCAGTTCAGTCGCTCAGTCGTGTCCGACTCTTTGCGACCCCATGAATCGCAGCATGCCAGGCTTCCCTGTTCATCACCATCTCTCAGAGTTCACTCAGACTCATGTCCATTGAGTCCGTGTTGCCATCCAGCCATCTCATTCTCGGTCGTCCCCTTCTCCTCCTGCCCCCAATCCCTCCCACCATCAAAGTCTTTTCCAATGAGTCAACTCTTCTCATGAGGTGGCCAAAGTACTGGAGTTTCAGCTTTAGCATCATTCCTTCCAAAGAAATCCCAGGGCTGATCTCCTTCAGAATGGACTGGTTGGATCTCCTTGCAGTCCAAGGGACTCTCAAGAGTCTTCTCCAACATCATAGTTCAAAAGCATCAATTCTTCGGCGCTCAGCCTTCTTCACAGTCCAACTCTCACATCCATACATGACCACAGGAAAAACCATAGCCTTGACTAGACGGAGGGCACCCTAAAAGAGCCCCACAACAGGTTGTTTATGCCACGTGGCACTTTAATAAAGTCACTGCCCAACCATGTACTGGTTTCAGGGCTTCCAGCACTGCTGCTGAAGTGGCTTTGGATGTCACTCTGCTTGATTCATCCATCATCGGGGGTCAGTCTAGGAGACTCCAACTGTATTCTTCTTAATTGTCCCCACATGGACCCCTGTGGTCGTCCCTCCATGCTGCAGAATCAGGAATAAATCTGTTGGGCCCCAGTTTATATGCACTTAACATCTGACAAAAACTATTAGGAGGCCTCCCAGAATAGCTGTGTTAATCCTGCCAGAAATATGTGAAAATCCTTACTGGTTATTTTTATTCTCAGAGCAGTTGCTCCTAATTTAAGATCTACATTTATAGGTTTTCCCCCTTATGTTTCCTTTATTAGTTTCTTAAATAGAACAATACTAGTAGTATCTTGAAGGCTTCACATTATTTTGCTCTTCCTCCCTACCTCCCACCTCTAACATACCCTTGATGTTACTTAGAAGTTATTTTCCTCAATCTGAGCTTTTTAAAATAACCATGATATCCTCTGGTCTTTTTGCCCCCATTACTTCATGTATCTCTTATAGCACCCTTGCACTTTTATGTATCTTTTATTTTAACACATTCTCTAAAAGCCTTTCAAAGTGGGTTTCCATATGGTCAATATTTTGAGGCCTGACTAGATATAATGTTCTTTCTTTTTTACTATGTAATTATGGTGTTACAAAGTCTGATATCAATCTAAACACTTTTCCTTGTTAGGTGATATGCTATTCTCTTTGGAAACATTTTCCTTTGGTCTTTGATGTTCTAGAATTTAATTACAATAAATTTAGGTAATAATAGCTAATACTAAAATAGCAATTTTGTACAAGGCACTTTTCTAAGAGCTTTTTACATATAAGTTAATTCACTTTCCCTTCACATTAATTTTTTAAGAGTAAGGGAACCATTATAGTAACCTCATTTTATTGGTGGGTAAACTAAGATTTAGGTGGTTTACCTTATTCAAATAAGAAGTCTGCCATTTTGTTTTAACTCTGGAATAAATAAATATTCTTTATGTCTTCAATTTTTCCCTTTCTCCCCACTATGACCACCAGCATCTTTCTTCTGTATATTAATATTAACAATATTATTAATTGTATAATAGAACTTTTATTTCTAGTCTCCAAATCCCATAGTTTATTGTTATAGTTTCTCTTTTAATTTCTTTTCTGTTACCTTCTGAGAGTGCTCAATCTGATCATCTGACAAACAAATTATTTCTTCAGCAGCATCATTTGGACTCTTTTTCTTATTTATTCTATTCTTTACTTCAACTATTATCTTTTTCATATTTATTGTTTTCATTTGGTTCTTTTTAATGACTTCAACATTTTATTAACATCATTATCATCTCATTATTTCAATTAAACTTATTTTAAATTGTCAGTCCATCTATTCGAAATATTCTGTTTCAAATGATAACAGTTTTTCATCTTTCTTTTACAGGTTGTTCTTCCTGTTTTCATTGTTGTTTTCCCTGTGACTTCATGGCACTGTCTGACATAAAAATTAGGGAAGGGCCTAAGTTATATTCCTCCTGATGAATTTAAACAAAAGAAATGGTGAGAATGAGTGGGTATCAATGTATCTAAGAGTCTCTCTCAGTCACTTCTGTTTGCTGCTGTTCCACCAGACAAATCTTCAGCATCATTTTCAAGAAGGGAAAATCCCTAGTCCTAACACTGAAAGAGAACTAGGGCAGGGAAGTAAGATCCCTCACAGGTGACAGCTGTTCCATGAGCACCTCACCCCAGCCAGAGTTTTTCTAACATTACCCCTTGGCACTGTTAAGTCCAGGCTGCTGCTGATTTCTGTGCCCATTTTAAGACAACAGTCCCAGGTTGTAGAAGAGCAAGGCTGGGGATACCTGAAAACCTCTCTGTCAAACTTTCCTCCCACAGTTACATCTCAGTCAGACTGCCCTTGACCCTCTGCTGATGCATTTACCCCTCGGGGATCTCTCAGAGTTTTTAATATCTTTTCCAGATCCAGGTTACTCTTGGCTTCTATAGTTTCTCCAGGTAGATTTGAGGAACAAAGCAACAGAATGGGCTGGTTCACTCTCTTCTCAGGAACCAAATGCCATTCTTTCAGATTGTTCTGCCTTTTTCATTTGGGAATAGGAAGGATGAGAGGAAAACTCAGCCTATATTACCTAGACTTAGAGAAATGATTGATCAGGTTTATTTCCAAACAGCAAAGCACTGGCTCCTCCCTTTTGTACATTTCAATCTTCTGGCTTCCTAAATTTATTGTCAGTCAGTATCATCTTTCCAGCTACCACAAGATGTTTCCATGACCTACAAGCCGCTCTTTTTCTGATGATGGAAACTTCTGAAGTCTTAGATATTATTATACACAAGAAGTCCTTAAATTGTTCTAGATGGGGTGAGGATGTGACACATTATAGTCAGAAACCTAGATCCAGAATTTCCCAGTTTTCAGGTTATTTGGGGAACTACTTTGGATCTGACATTATTAACTATTTCTTCAGTTACAAAGATCCATAGCTTATTCAGCACACTAGTGTTCTAATATCTTAAACAAACAAACAGAAAACAAGAAATCTCATAAAGCTTCCAAATGACTTAGACTGCTTCTGATATGCACAAAAGAAATTCTCACATTTTAAATTTGTTTGAGGAAACTGCAGAGGTCTCAATACCACTTTCACTATTACAAGTAGAATTTCAGGGTAATCTAAATTCAGAACTTTTTCTTCCAAAACATTCTTACTGTTAATGAATTATGCAGGTATTACACCTTCTGTGCCTTTCCCATTCAAAAGGAAAAAAAAAGCTGTTCTTTTCATTTGAAGCAGAGTCTGTGATTATGGACTAACTAACTAACTTGTCTAATGTGGAAGGGATATTGTAATTTTCACTTTGAGCTCTTCTGTCTTCCATGTGGACAGGATTGCCACTTATAAAGCCCTTTTTTGTTGTTTTGGGAGGTTTTTCCTAAGAACTTGCTTTAAGTTCATTTTTATACCTACCATTCAGCAACCTTACTACTACTACTAAGTCACTTCAGTCGTATCCGACTCTGTGTGACCCCATAGATGGCAGCCAACCAGGCTCCCCCATCCCTGGGATTCTCCAGGCAAGAACACTGGAGTGGGTTGCCATTTCCTTCTCCAATGCATGAAAGTGAAAAGTGAAAGTGAAGTTGCTCAGTCATGTCCGACTCTTAGCGACCCCATGGACTGCAGCTTACCAGGCTCCTCCGCCCATGGGATTTTCCAGGCAAGAGTACTGGAGTGGGTTGCCAGCAACCTTAGCAACAGAGAAAAATTTTAAAGCTAGCCAAACTGAGTTACCAGGTAAAGGCAGGATTTTCTTTCAGAATTTTCTGAGCTTCCTTCCAGACTTTAATATTTAAAAAAAAAAAAAAAAGATAATTTACTTAATAAAGCAAATCATAGCATGGGAGAGAGGACTACCCATGCTTGCTTTCTTACCACACTTGTGAATAGCAAAACCAAGAAAACCACACCTTCAGAACATTGCAGCTGGGGAAGGAGGGGGTTGGTTTCTTTACTCTGACATTGTAGTTAGAATATTATTTCTCTCTTGCAAAAGGATAATTCCTGTTGTTTCACTGATTAGTTATTATTCTTTATCAAAGTATAGAATCAAATTAAAACTTAAACTACATAATGATACTTGGTTTAACAACAACAAAAAGACATTAGCAATAAACATTTGAACATTTTTGCAGAGAAAAAGAAAGAAAAAGCTAACAGCATGCTTCTAATTGATCCAAAAGAAATTTGTTCAAGCCACATATGGATATGCCATACACTTCATCTAAAATCATAATGGCAACTGACATTAATATTGATAAAAATAATAAATTGCCTTCTAAGGAGAAAAGCATAGAGGCCAAAAAGACATCTATGATGTATAGCCCAAGAACTCACAGTTTAGTTCCAGGAGCACAAGGGATGTGGATGATTTACAAAATGCCTAACTGCCTTGGGTTCAAGTGCCAGTAAGTATCATCAATACCATCATCCTTAATATATGCTTTTTAAGACATCTAAATAGCTGATGCAGTATTTCATTTATGACCATCCTGAAGAAGGCTGGTTTCTGCAGTCTATAGACTCAGAGAAGGGAAGAAGCCTGGTTAGGTGGTTAAATGCATATCGGAAACTGGCAGTATTTCTGACATCACTTATGCCTACAGAGTGACCTTGAAGAACTGCCATGAAACCTCAGGACATAGAACAGACCTTAGAAATGTCTAGCTCAACCCCTACAGGGTCATGCTGTCTTTTCAGGGAATAGTTTTAAGGTTTTGTTTACACCTTCTATATCACATTAGGCAGATAATAATAGTCAATATTATGAAGTCTTACAATTATGTTGAGTACTGTTCCAGATGCTTATTTAACCCTCAACATAGGCCAGTGAGAAAGGTACTGTTTCTGTTCTCATTTTTCAAGATGAGAACGTTGACGTCTAAATGTTTTAACTATCCAAATTTACACCCTAACACCAGAGCCTACTCTGTAAAGTTTTAACATTTAGAGTTTAATGTTTTAACTACATATCGGCACCATATCAAACTCTGCTTCCTAAAATTTAAGCTCTTCAAGGGCATAAACATTATCATTTACCTTTGAAATACTCCAGAGCACTCAACAGTTTGGGGGAGCCTTACAAAAGTACTGGGTAACAAATTCATTGTGCAGAAGGTGAATGCACCAGCAAATTCTGTATCCCATTGGATCTTTCTCCTTTTTTCTATTCTGCCTTGGGCCTTCAGGAAGCCAGCCTCTGTAGACTATTTCAGGAAGGCCCATTTGCACTCTGGATTCTTGTGGGATCTGGCTAGGGCAGAAAGGTAGCAGGAGATTAAAGGTAGGAGAGAGAGAGATCCAAGTTCTTTTCCTGCCTCCATCACTTCTGCTCCAGAGGTTGGCAGGGCTGCCTTGCTCAGCGGAAAGTCACAGCTCCTGTCGGGCAGCTGTGGCTGTAGCGATAGCTCTCCCAGGGTCCCGGGAGCTGCTCGCTCCCCTGGCCCTTCAGATCTGTTGGTGGTGATCCAGCCCTTGTTAGCCCAGAGGTGAAGCAACATTCCTCTGTAGTTTTCCTTAACCTTTCCCACAGTGTTCTGATGAGTACCTTTGTTAAATTCCCTTTAATTATTCTTTTTGTGTATGCCTTATGCTCTCTGCCAAGAACCTGAGTGATAAATGAAAATAAATCTTAGAAAAATCAAGCAATTTGTCAATGATCACCATTTGTATCTCTTTAGCAGATAAAAATGATCAACATTATTGAGCACTTAGTATATGATGAGCCCTGTTCTGTGTGAAAACAGCTACTTGGCAATAGAGTTTAATACATGCTTTAATGTGTTCCATCCTATGCTCATATATTGCCTGCTTTCATTATAATTGATGTGAACTTTGGCAAGTTATTTAATCAGTCCATGCTTCGACTGCTCATCTGTAGAAAAGGGATGATAATAACTACTTCATAGATTTGTTACTAAGTACCTGGCATGTGGTAAGTACTCAATCAATTCCTATTAGAATCAGGTGCTTAGAACTTGGACTCACTGCTATTTTTCAAAGACTGTGAACCTTGTAGGATCTCAGAAAAAAGCAAATAAAACAGTATAATTCAATCTACTCTCAATTAAATTCAGAATTAACAGTGCTAGACTGACTTGTCTCTTCTACTATGAATGTTGCTTAGGGAATGCTCAGGCATTTTAATATTGCCCTCAAATACATAAATATAAATCTTCTATCCCTCATACAGATGTAACAAATGGCCCGGTGTGGAAAATACTCAGTAAACTAGTCAATTGTTTTAACAATTAATACCCACACTGAATTTAGTAGATAAAGAGAAACTGACCATATTGACTATATTGGCCAGGAATTATGGAATATTGGCAATGAAGTGGTCCTAAGAAATCATAAGATTATCCCTCTCTTACTCTGGAGAGTAGAAAACTGAGGCTCAGAAAGGCTAAACCAGATCAAAGAGTTGTACGATTGGCCAGTGTCTAGTTAAGCATAGGAATCAAACCTCTCAAGTCCTAAACAATGAAATGTTGATCTAAAAGTGTTGAGAGCATCAAGATCCTTGTATACAAACAGTATAGTGAAGTCACTCAGTCGTGTCCAACTCTTTGCAATGCCATGAACTGTAGCCCACCAGGCTCCTCTGTCCTTGGGATTCTCCAGGCAAGAATACTGAAGTGGGTTGCCATTTCCTTCTCCAGGGGAACTTCCTGACCCAGGGATCGAACCCAGGTCTCCTGCATTGCAGGCAGATGCTTTAACTTTTGAGCCACCAGGGAATATAAACCTTTTAAACCCATTTCTTTTTGCATCTTCTTTCATTTAAATATTTATACTTTCACTCAAATAGTTTCATAAAATATTTGGTGTTACAATGAATATTACTCCTAAGTCTATATTTTATATGAGAAAACACCCATGATACAAAGAAATTTTTAAAAATCTCATATTTATTAAAAAGAAACTTTTGAATAAGAATTCCTATCCTTTGGGATTTCATAGGCCAGTTATTTTGTTTAATATTGAGCTTTGCATCTACTGCAATGGCTGAACTCCAGAGCACTGACATAAATACTGGTAATGATGTGGAGCAAGAGAAACTCCTATTTACTGAAGTGAGAATGAAAATTTTGGAACATTTTGGAATACAGTTTAGCAATTTCTGAAAAAATCATCAGTACTCTTACCATTCAGTTCAGTTCAGTTCAGTTCAGTAGCTCAGTCGTGTCAGACTCTTTGTGACCCCAGGGACTGCAGCACGCCAGGCCTCCCTGTCTATCACCAACTCCCAGAGTTTACTCAAACTCATGTCTATTGAGTCAGTGATGCCGTCCAACCATCTCATCCTCTGTCATCCCCTTCTCCTCCTGCTTTCAATCTTTCCCAGCATCAGGGTCTTTACCATATGATCTACCAATTACACTACTTGATACTCACCCAATGGAGGTAAAAATTTATGTCCACACAAAAACCTGCACATGGATTTTTGCAGCAGCTTTGTTTATCAAGGCAAAACTTGGAAGCAAACAAGATATCCTTCAGTGGGTGAATGAATAACTGGTGGCGTATCCAGATAATGGGATGTTATTTACTGCCAAAAAGGAATGAAATAGCAAGTCATGAAAGGACATGGAGGAATCTCAAATGTATCTTCCTAACTCTACTTCTGCTTTATTGACTATACCAAAGCCTTTGACTATGTGGATCACAACAAACTGTGGAAAATTCTTCAAGAGATGGGAGTACCAGACCACCTGACCTGCCTTTTGAGAACTCTGTATGCAAGTTAAGAAGCAACAGTTAGAACTAGACATCGAACAACAGACTGGCTCCAAATCAGGAAAGGAGTACGTCAAGGCTGTATATTGTCACCTGCTTATTTAACTTATATGTAGAGTACATCATGAGAAATGCTGAACTGGATGAAGCATAAGCTGGAATCAAGATTGCTGGGAGAAATATCAATAATCTCAGATATGCAGATGACATTATCCTTATTGCAGAAAGTGAAGAAGAAGAGTCTCTTAATGAAAGTGAAACAAGAGAGTGAAAAAGTTGACTTAAAACTCAACATTCAGAAAACTAACATTATGATATCTGGTCCCGTCACTTCATGGCAAATAGATAGGAAACAGTGACAGATTATTTTTTTCAGCTCTAAAATCACTGCAGATGGTGACTGTAGCCATGAAATTAAAAGACACTTGCTCCTTGGAAGACAAGCTATTACCAACTGAGACAGCATACTAAAAAGCAGAGACATTACTTTGCTGACACACGTCCTTCTAGTCAAAGCTATGGTTTTTCCAGTAGTTGTGTATGGATGTGAGAGCTGGTTTATAAAGAAAGATGAGCACCAAAGAATTGATGCTGTTGAACTGTGGTGTTGGAGTGACAGTCCCTTGGACTGCAAGGAGATCCAACCAGTCTATTCTGAAGGAAATCAGTCCGGACTATTCATTGCAAAGATTGATGCTGAAGCTGAAACCAATACTTTGGCCACTTGATGTGAAGAGTGACTCATTTGAAAAAACCCTGATGCTGGGAAAGATCGAAGGCAGGAGGAGAAGAGGATGACAGAGGAAGAGATGATTGGATGGCATCACTGACTCAATGGACATGCATTTAAGTAAGCTCTGGGAGCTGGTGATGGAGAGGGAAACCTGAAGTGCTACAGTCCATGGGGCCACAAAGAATCAGACAGGACCGAGCAACTGAACTGAACTGAACTGAAAGTGAAAGAAACCAATCTGAAAAGGCAAGATATGGTATGACTCCAACTTTATGATAGTCTAGAAAAGGCAAAACTATGGAGACAATAAAAAGATCAGGATCTGGAAGTAGAGTTGAGGGGAGAGATGAATAGGCAAAGAAGAAAACACTTTTATGGCAGTGACAACACTCTGTGTGATACCATAATGATGAATATATGTCATCATACATTTATCCAAATCCAGAGAATGTACAACAGTAAGAGTGAACCATCATGTAAACTATGGGCTTCTTTGGGGTGATTATGATGCCCATATATGTGTGTGTATGTGTATAATGTGTGTGTGTGTGATATTTAATCAATAAAACAGAAGAAATAGTCCTTTTGCAAGAGAGAAATAAATGATTAAAATGACAAATAACAGGGTAAAAAACAGCCTCATCTGGACTCTTACAGAAGCTAGAATTTATATAGTTTATAAAAGAAAGCCATGTACAATATCTACCAAAGAAGAGTACAGTAACATCAGAATAAGACAGTTAACCCCTTCCCCCATATCACGTGATAGAAAAATTTCAAGATCCAGCTATTACTAATTACTGCTGTATAACACTGGTGTAAAGCACTAAGTGCACAGTTACTATGTGGCCATAAACTGAGAATCCTAGAATGATTTTGATTAGTTGAACCCAACTATCACATTCACATTCGAGTACTGGAGGGATATGCTGTTTGCCACACATGTCCATTTTTCTGGGCTTTCCTGGTATGAAATGGAAAGCTCTGCTTCAGGCCCCTCCACTTCTTACAAACAGAACTACAGAGAATCTGAGAGATTTTTATCCCAGAGACACAGTCTTTTCCTATTGAACAATCATTTGTGTTCAGCCATTAACAACCAATCTCTCAGGCATTTGAAAGACAATTCCTTTAATTGTTGCCTTTCAATGAGCTGGCCATGCAAAATCATGCTACTTTACTGGCTTGGTTTTAACCAAATTGTGATTCCCTGTCAATGAACTTTGTCAATTCTGCAGTTCACAAAGGAATAGAAAGGAACCAATTTAGTTGTAAATTGCCATTTTATCCTTCTTTTCCAAAATTATTTTCCTTTTGTTTCTCAAGAGTTCTCTCCTATTGTCCTATTGGGACAAAGGTATTTTTGCCCTCTCAAATCCTCATCTTTTCAGAGTCTATTCTTATTGATATTTATTATCAAAGTTCCATAATCAAGAGAGAATAAATGAAGGGCAATATTCAGTAAAGATAACATGGGAAGTGACTCTCCTATCCTGGAAGATGTTATATAAGACTTTAGAGTTTTAAGATGGACCACAACATTGTAGCATCATAATACAAGATCCACCTAGACTATCTATCTGACTGTATTTCCTAGCACTCTCAGACTAATTCATCCATGTCTGTATTCTCAGGCTCTCTTGTTATTCCTGTAGAATACCATGTATGCCTAAGGATATTGTCCCTACTCTTTGCTCTGCTTTTCCCCATAGAGCTACAAGATTTACTTCCTTATTTATTTGAGTTTTGACTATCATTTCAAATGACACTACATAAAAATATCATCTGTCCATCATACTTGGTTTCCTCTGCTTTACATTTACTTTTAAAATTATAAAAATATAATCTTATCTGTTTATTGTTCTCAATTCTACTACATTGTAAGATCAGGGTGGGGGGGGCACAGCCTTCATTGATTTTGTTTTTCACTATATTTTCTAGTCTTCAACTAATACCTGAAATGTAGTATATACTCTAAATTTTTGTTGATGGACAGATTAAATGAGTGAACGAAGTGACTCAAAACAACCTTCTTGTTTGAGAGTTCATTTGCATGATCCTAAACTGGGTTGTTTTCTCTTCTACCCATTCCTTTAACAGCTTTCAGAAAGAGAATATAATTATACCCTTATATAAGGAATAATTCCTAGATATAAAACAAGTCAATGAACCAAATTCTCTTCATTTCCCTCATGACTTCATCAGAGCATTTCACTTCCTTCTCAGATCATGTAAAGGGTGAATCTTTGTATTGGGTAAATAAGTAGGTGGAAGAAATAGATGTTAGTGCAGAGGAAGATCTCAACACATGATTCTGTCTTCTTTCAAGAATCTTTATGTTCTGCCTCTTGGCAAAAAGGCAGTGGGTTTCTGGCAATCAATTTTCTTATGAACTCCAGAAACTCCATTTTAGCCCTAAAAGCTACATGGTATCACAACAGCTGAAACTTCAAAAGCCTCTGACATCATACACAGAAATAAACTTAAAATGGATTAAAGACCTAAATGTAAGACCAGTTACTATAAAAACTTAGAGAAAAACATAGGCAGAACATTCTTGGACATAAATCATAGCCATGTCTTTTGGATCCACTTCCAAAGTAATGAAAATAAAAACAGTAATAAATAATTGAGAACTAATTAAACTTAAAGCCTTTGTACAG
Organism: Nanger dama; assembly: GCA_917880005.1. NCBI lineage: Eukaryota > Metazoa > Chordata > Mammalia > Artiodactyla > Bovidae > Nanger > Nanger dama. The sequence continues at coordinate 8,808,779 of CAKJTW010000082.1, read as the reverse complement.
CAAAGGAAAGCATAAACAAAATAAAAAAACAGCTCACAGAATGGGAGAAAATATTTTCAAATGAGGTGACTGACAAGGGATTTATCTCCAAAATATACAAATAGTTCATGCAGTTCAATATCAAAAAAAAAAAAAAACCACACACACACAAAAAAAAACCTCAATCCAAAAGTGGCCAGAAGATCTAAATAAGCATTTCTCCAAAGAAGGATGGTCAAAAAGCACATAAAAATATATCTTAACATCACTAATTATTAGAGAAATGCATATCAAGACTACTATGAGGTGTCACTTCACACCAGTAAGAATGGCCACCATCAGAAAGTCCACAAATAGTAAACAGTATAGGGAAACCTTCTACACTGTAGGTAGGAATGTAAATTGGTGGAGGTTTCTTTAAAAAAACTAAAAATAGAACTACCATTCAGTTCAGTTCAGTCACTCAGTCGTGCCTGACTCTTTGTGACCCCATGAATCACAGCATGCCAGGCCTCCCTGTCCATCACCAACTCCCAGAGTTCACTCATATGATCCAACAATCCCACTACTGGGCATATATCCAGAGAAAACCATACTTCAAAAAATACATGAATTCCAGTGTTCATTGAAACACTATTTACAATACCTAAGACATGCAAGCAAACTCAGTGTCCATCAACAGATGAATGGATAAAGATGTTGTATATATATATATATACACACACACACATACAATGGAATATCATTTGTTTTTATTCAGTCACTCAGCCATGTCCAGCTCTTTGTGATCCTATGGACTGCAGTATGCCAGGCCTCCCTGCCCCTCACCATCTCCCAAAGTTTGCCCAAGTTCATGTTCATTGCATTGGTGATGCCATCTAGTTATTTCATTCTGTGACACTCTCTTTTCCTTCTGCCCACAATATTTCCCCAAATCAGGGACTTTTCCAATTAGTCAGCTGTTCATATCAGATGACCAAAATACAATGGAATATTACTCAGCCATAAAAATGAAATAATGCCATTTGCAGCTCCATGAATGAATCTAGAGATTATCATGCTGAGTGAAGTAAGTTAGAGAAAGACAAATATCACATCACTAAAACAATCTTATGGCTACCAAAAGGGCAAGGTGGCAGGGCAGAGGGTGCAGATTTAAGATGTAGGCATTAGCATATACACACCACTATATATAAAACAGACAACCAATAAGGACCTACTATATAGTATAGGGAACTCTAGTCAATACTCTGTAATAGCTTATATGGGAAAAGAATCTGAAAAAGAGTAGATATATGTATATATATATATGACTATTGGTGGCTTTGTGGTAAAGAATTCACCTGCCAATGCAAGGGACATGGGTTTGAGCCCTGGGTTTGGAAAATCCCCTGAAGAAGGAAATGGCAACCCACTTCAGTATTCTTGCCTAGGAAATCTCATGGACCAAGGAGCCTGGCAGTCCATGGAGAAGCAAAAGAATCAGACATGACTGAGTGACTATACAACAATACCATGAAAAATTATTAATACTTATACTTGAAACTAACACAAAGTTACAAATCAACTATATTCCAATATAAAATAAACAAAAGAAGAAAAAGAATGTGCTAACATAGTAGGCACTCAAGAGATATTTTCTTTTGGTCCTATTTCTTAGAAAGCACCTACTCTACATGCTCTAAATCAGAGATATTCAAATGGTAGCACATAGCTACCATGGGTTCTGTGGAGATGCCTCTGTGTTTGGATGGGGAGGTAGTAGTGGGTATGAGGGACTGCCAGTGAGAATAGATGCTTAAAGAGATAAACCATGAATGGAGTCTTCAATCAGCAACTCCAGTGTTTTCCATTTTGTTTTGTATTTTGAAATTCTGAATATAATTCTTTAATTTTTACAAAGGAAACAGGTTTAGATTTTGTATCTTATTATATAAAAACACATGATAATCTTAAGTCTCTAGTCATGAATTAAAGATAACTGTAATTAATTCATTGAGGGAGAGAGATGCAGTGGCATGCAAACAGAAAGTACTGTTACTCCTTCTAGCTAATTTTTCTTGGAATTTCCTCTCCTGACTTATTTTCTGTTCATCTGGGTGAAGTTTCAGGCAGATATGTAACTCGCCTGGTCATTTTCATTAATTAACAGATTATCTCAACATACAGAGAATTAAAAAGTTTCTACTGGAATGTATGAACACAATTTCAGCATCTCCTTCAACACAGAATTTTCACTTTCCTTGCTCATACTGGGACACCTTCAGCAGGAAGGAAAGTAGGTTTTGTCCACATTTTTCTTTTGTCCCTTTTCCCTCTATTGCTCTTATACATAACTGCAGGAGATGAGGGTAGAGAAGAGTGATCAAGTATTGGTAGAAGGAAGACGGAAATAAGGGGAAGAATAATTTTTCCTTGACTAGCATGGTTGTAGTTTGGCATGAGTGCATTCTAGATGTAGCAGATGTTCAAAGCTGACTATCTTATCTCACAGAGGATTTTTTTTTTTTTAATGGAACACTTTGGATGATTTATGGAAAATTCTGACACTGAAACTCTTCCATGACACAGGGGATATATCTTCTGGACGGCCACTTATAAGTGGTTTTGATACCAGAATTTATCAGTCCATATCATTCATATTCCCTCCTTAGAGGATCAATGAATCATCCAAGTGGACCTCTTCCTCATGGAACTACTCAAGATGATCCCAGTCTGGTCCAAGCAGAATCTACATCTTTGTCCACCCGAAATAAGCCAGTGTCCTTTCTCTATTGAAGTCTTAGAGTACAGGCCTTTTCCAACACATCACAGCTTTTCCTGCCAGAGCAAATCCAACAAATTCTTTCACATATTTTATGAGTCCCTTTGTTTCTTATGGGCTTCCCAGGTGGCTCAGTGGTAAAGAATCCATCTACCAACACAGGAGATGAGCCTTAAATCCCTGGGTTGGGAAGATCCCTGAGAGAAGGAAATGGCATACCACTACAGTATTCTAGAATGGAAAATCTTAGGGACAGAGGAGCTTGGCAGGCTATAGTCCATGGGGTCACAGAAAGAAATGGACATGAGAGAGTAACTAAACTTCAGCCACTGTCCCTTATAATGTGAAACACATGTCCAGCTTTCTGTTGGTTTTCTGATACACAAACACATACCTGAGGAGTTGGGGAGAATCTATCCTCCAACTGAAAAATCATGAGAAAAGCCTTTTAATATGGTAAAAAAATTCTCTTTCTTTGATATGTAAATCTTCTTTTATGTAGCTTGGATATTGATATTGAGTTATGATGATGCATGACTTATCCTTTTTGTAGTTTTAGATCTTTAGCTATAACTAAGAGATATAAATCCCTGAAATTTCACTGCTCTGAAATTACCACCAACATGTTGAACATTTCCACAATCAAGATTATAGCAAACACATTATTCTTACCATTGATTTCTTCCCTTGTCTTTTACACCTCCACTTTTCTCTTCTCTTCCCCACTCACTTGACTAGCCGGTATTGACAACCTGGTATATGCCCTTTGCAACTCACACAATAGTAACACAAAATAAGAGTTTCTTTTTACTAACAGTGACTATAATAAGTCTTCTGCCTACTTTTCATATGCTTATTTGTCTTCTGTTTTTGACATTTAGTATTACACCTTGGAAATCTCTCCCAAGTTAACTGTCCCAGAGAAAATCTTTTATTTTTCTTACCTGTATTATTCAATGTTGTGAATTTACAATAATTAATTCAATCATTCTCCTTTTGAGGGACAGCCACTTTAAATTATCATATATCCTAGTGGTTTATTTTTCTGTGGAATAAATTCCCAGCTGAAGTTGAAGCGTATTTATATTTTCAATTTTAATAATTTTTCCAGATGTTTATAAGATTGTCATAAATAATATTTCTACTTGCCAAGGATGAATCTACTCTTTATACTATGACCCAACAAAGAATGTCATCTCTTACAATTTTTATTAATCTTATAAGCATAAGAGTATGTCATTCTTAAAAATTAAGTTTTTCCTTATTACCAGTGAGGTTAGACCTTTGTCAGAATGTTTCTTGGCTCACTGAGGCTATTCTTCTGTGATCTATTCATGATGAACTTTGTTCATTTTTATATTTTTCTTGATTTTCTTATTAATTTGTAAGGGTTCATTTTATTCAAAAGTTGTTTATTTCTCATGTGTATTGTGACTACTTCCCTCAGTCAGTCATTTATTATGAACTTTGTTTATGGTGTATTTTGCCATAGAAATATTTTTTGAACATTTATGTGATTAAATATGTCTTTTTGTTTTTTTGTTTTTGCATTGTCCAGTAGAGATTTATGTCTTTATTATATAAGCTTTGCAGACTTCTAGTTATACATGAATTCATATAATTTTTAAATATTTAAATTTCAATACATAATTCATCCATTGCTTAATTTTTATATGAAGAAAATCTAGATTTATTTTCTTTCTGAAAGAGTGCCATTTGTGCTGGAGCTACTGATTAAGCAAAACTATTATTTACCAGATGAATCTTTATCATGTCTTATTTGCCTGGGTTCTGTATTCTAATTCACTCCTTATTTTTTCTATTCCAATGCTAACAAGACACTGTTTTTACTTCTATGTCTTTAAAGTATATTTTAATAACTGATCAAGCATGCCTCTCCCCACTATTTTTCTGCTTTGATAATTGTCAGCTATTTTCAGACAATTTATTCTTTAATATCTAATTTTTTAAATATTAGTTTCAAAATAGAGTGGTATTTGAAGAAAAGATTTCACCAAACATATTTGAAAAGTCACTCTAGCTGAATGGGGAGAGTGATGATTTTTAACAATTATATCAATGGTTTCTGCCCTCGGTCTGATGAGCAGTGAGCAGAAAGGATACTTCAGAAGTACTGGTACATTCCTCCTTCATAACTTAGAAAACCTTAAATTAGTGGATTTCATCAGTAATTCAGCAAGTAACTTACACATTCTGCTCATTTTATCTGCTCAGAATCACTTGCAAAAATTTACGATCTTTCAGAATCATCAATTGCAATTGAGCATGAGGACTGAGAATATACCTGTAGAATCTAATTTCTGCTGCTGCTGCTGCTGCTGTTAAATCACTTCAGCCGTGTCCAACTCTGTGCGACCCCAGAGACGGCAGCCCACCAGACTCCCCCATCCCTGAGATTCTCCAGGCAAGAACATTGGAGTCGGTTGTCGTTTCCTTCTCCAACACATGAAAGTGAAAAGTGAAAGTGAAGTCGCTCAGTCGTGTCTGACTCTTTGCAACCTCATGGACTGCAGCCTATAAGGCTCCTCCATCCAGCCAGGATTTTCCAGGCAAGAGTACTGGAGTGGGGTGCCATTGCCTTCTCCTGAATCTAATTTCTATTCACCTCTAATTAACAGATTGCTATTAAATGTGTGTGTGTGTGTGTGTATAGATGAGATGAGGGGAGTGAGGAGTCAGTGGAGCAGAAGGGAAATCAAAAGACTGAAGCAAAGAAAAGAACAATAGGAAACAACAGTATGAAAATTGCCTTAATTTTCTTGCTCTATTTGCTTGAATTAAACAATTCTATACATTTTACTTCAGTAAATACAATTGTCATTCTACTTTTTTCCCTTTCCCCCAGCACCACTTGCTCATAAACAGGTTTCAAAGCCCTGTAGAAGTCATCTATGGAAAAAAGCACTAAATGCTGATCTTTGACATTTTGTTGTTTTAGGAGTATAATTCTTTGGAAGCAACATTAAGCTAAATAAAGCCTTTCAGGTTTTAATCACGGATGATATAAATCATCATGTCAGTTAACTCCAGGGTCCATAAATCTCTAAAAATGTGGATTTATGACATAGGGATGCAATTTACTAGAACTGCCTTTTTAATCTGATCAGAATGATGGACTTTGATAGAAGAGATTTTTGCAATTCTGCTGGCAACTGTACTAAAAATGGAGGCTCTCAAGCTCACAGTCTGTTGGTGTATTAAGCATCAGTTTCGTGTTTTCCCTGTTCAGACTAATCGCTTCTTTAATCTGTGACTGCTTACAGACATGTGAGGTTGCACAAATTTAAAGGGAAAAAGATAATTCTGATAGTCTTCAGTTATATTAGTATATTCTGTTTTAACTGACTTCCTCACTAAAACATTATTTTATTTGATGATTTAATAAGCAGAAAATCCAACAGTAAAATTTGAGTGTTTAAGATAGCTGTGGATAAATGTTCATTATAACATAATCCAAAAGACCCAAGTCAAGTGGATCCATTCAAAATATAGCTAATGCTATGAAGAGTGGTAGAGATTGAGGCTTGCCATTGATTTGTCTTGCTTAGCTTCTTCAGACCACCTATTACAGTAAACTTTCAAAATCTGTGCTCTCAAGTTCTGATCCACTTACCCTAATCTCATAGCAGGCACGCACAAGGAGTCAAGTGCCCTGCAGCTGACTGATACGCTGGTGCATTTTTAGAATGGAACAGAGTGAAGCTGAACCAATGCAGTGGCTAAAATAAGAAACCAATTTCACTCCATTGTAAAGACAGCCACCCAAATCATCCCCCCCAAATAATTCCAACTGTTGGGCTGCATTACTGAAAACACATATTTGTTCTTTTTTGGCATGCATTTTTATGTACTTCTCAGTCTTTCCCTCCTACTCACTGAGGATCTCATCGTTCTCTTGTTCTGGAGGTTTCGGAGCTGTTATTATATCCACGCTTTCACATGATGCCTCTGTTAAGTTTGGTTCAGCATTTCCATTATACAACCCATAAGCTTCCAGAACAAACTTATTATAACTGTCTATGAGGGAAAAATTGCTCTCAGCTGAAACTTAGTATATATTACATTCATTTTCAGTCCAGAAGGCACTTGTCTTAACATATTATAAAATAAAATTTCATACCATTTCTTTTACTTTCTTTCATTGCTGCTGTGAGTATGATAACACAAAAGAATAAAACAGGGAAGCAAAGAGCCATTCATCTCACACTTGGCCCATTTTCTCCAGGACACTATTCCTTTTGCATTCCAAGTCTAACATCAAAGTTTCAGGTCTTAGCATAGTGCCTTGAGTGTCCCTTTACTAGATATTGTTCTGGTCACACCTAGATTGTTAGAATAGACAATCAAGGGACCACACAGGAAGGTGTTTTATTTCCCTATACTCAGTAGCTAGCTATTGTGAATTAAAATTCATAAAACATAAAATGCTAAAACGTTCTAAAAATTACTTCAGAATAGAACATTAAAAGAGATTCATGTCTATCCAAGCAATCCCATTTTGGGATTAAATATTTCATTGTACAGGATATTCTTTAAATTGTTTTACTATTTGATTTTGGAGAGAAAGGAAAAGGAAGGCACAAGCATGTTTGTAAAATGGAAATTCAGCTACTGAAAATTTTTACAATTTTCCTTGTTTCAGTCCAGTTCAGTTGCTCAGTCGCGTCCGACTCTTTGTGAGCCCATGAATTGCAGCACACCAGGCCTCCCTGTCCATCACCGACTCCCGGAGTTCACTCAAACTCATATAACGTAAGATTAGGTAAACAGTATTTTTTAACATACCTTGAATCTGAGAAAAATTTTTCACAGGTTAAACAAACATGTAGATTTCTAGTGTATCTTCATAATAGAATCAATGGTAATTAAACTCCGAGTCTTGTGACTGACTCTGAGCAGGAAATACACCATCTTTGGGAGACCCTTTAAGGGAGGACATGCCAGGAAGGACCTGTTCAGAAAAGGGATTTATCCAGAGTCAGGAACCTGCTGAAAAAGCTGTTAAGTGTTTGATCCCTGATTCCAGACCTAAATCACTGTGTTTGGCACCCATCTTCTTCTGGCTCCATCCTGTTTTCCATTCCTATTACCTCTCCACTGGACAGGATATTTGTAAAGGGCTAATACAGGACTTCATGGTCCAGAAACCACATGAACCTCCACAACTGCCAAAAGCTGCTTTCCATCCGAGGCAAAGGATGCTGTGTCAATTGGCACTCTGTTCTTTGTTCTTCAAACTTCAGCTGAGCAAAGGGTTTTATATTTGAACCCAAGCTCAATCCAGAAACCAGGGTGCAAATAGAAGCCAATAGACAATGAACATCTTGTTGGGATGGGCAAGTTGATTCAAAGACAAGTCTCAACACAAATGCAGGCATCTGCCACATGCTAAAGGAAAATAAAACAGAGACAGCTGATATTTCACTGTAGATACAAAAGAAGTTACATAACCATCTATTTCTTTCTGTAGGCTATCAGATGACAAGTAAATCTATCCAGAAAATTTTCTTTGGGAATCTATTTCAAGTCAGTAGTGCATGGGAAGTTAAGAGAGGAGTGTTACATAGGAAAAGAAGACTATATTTGTGCCTGGAAGTAGTTAACACTCCCATAAAAAAGAAATAAATGTCATGAGTTTCAAATGAGATAATATTTTTAAAGATATTTTGTAAATATTTAAATGTTATGCATTTATTAGTAGATACTAAAAAACTGCTGAAATAAATATCAATAGATTTAAACTTTTCAGGAAAATCATAATTCAAGAAATAACATATCAGATTAACAGTTCCTGCATAACATGGTGTATAACTAGCTTTCATAGAAAGAGAATGAACTTTGAAGCCAGAATCATCTCTGGTAATATATTAGCTATGTGAACACGGCAGGAAACTTTCACCTTTTTGAGCTTACACTTCCTCATCTAATTAAATGGGAAGTAATTTTTGCCTTAAGACTTTTACACTTACAAGACCTTTTAGAACTAACATCCAAAAAGATGTCCTTTTCATTATAGGGGACTGGAATGCTAAAGTAGGAAGTCAAGAAACACCTGGAGTAACAGGCAAATTTGGCCTTGGAGTACAGAATGAAGCAGGGCAAAGGTTAATAGAATTTTGCCAAGAGAACGCTCTGGTCATGGCAAACATCCTCTTCCAACAAAAGAGAAGACTCTACACATGGACATTACCAGATGGTCAACACCAAAATCAGATTGATTATATACTTTGCAGCCAAAAACGGAGAAGGTCTATACAGTCAGCAAATATAAGACTGGGAGCTGACTGTGACTCAGATCATGAACTCCATATTGCCAAATTCAGACTGAAATTGAAGAAACCATGGAAAACCACTAGACCATTCAGGCATGACCTAAATCAAATCCCTTATGATTATACAGTGGAAGTGAGAAATAGATTGAAAGGCCTAGATCTGATAGACAGAGTATCTGATGAACTATGGACAGAAGTTCATGACATTGTACAGGAGGCAGTGATCAAGACCACCTCCAAGAAAAAGAGTTGCAAAAAAGCAAAATGGCTGTCTGAGGAGGCAGAAGAGAAGAGAAAATCAACGGAGAAAAGGAAAGATATACCCATTTGAATGCAAAGTTCCAAAGAATAGCAAGAAGAGATAAGAAAGCCCTCCTCAGTGATCAGTGCAAAGAAATAGAGGAAAATAATAAAATGGGAAGGACTAGAGATCTCTTCAAGAAAATTAGAGATACCAAGGGAACATTTCATGCAAAGATAGGCTCAATGAAGGACAAAAATGTTATGAAACCTAACAAAAGCAGAAGATATAAAGAGGAGGTGGCAAGATTACACAAAAGAACTGTACAAAAGATCTTCATGATGCAGATAATCACAATGCTGTGATCACTCACCTAGACCCAGACATCTTGGAATGTGAAATCAAGTGGGCCTTAGGAAGCATCATTACAAACAAAGCTAGTGGAGGTGATGAAATTCCAGTGGAGCTGTTTCAAATCCTGAAAGATGATGCTGTGAAAGTGCTGCACTCAATATGACAGAAAGTTTGGTAAAGTCAGTAGTTGCCATGGGACTGGAAAAGGTCAGTTTTCATTTTAATCTCAAAGAAAGGCAATGCCAAAGAATGCTCAAACTACTGCACAATTGCACATGTCTCACACCCTAGCAAAGTAATGCTCAAAATTCTCCAAGCCAGGCTTCATCAATACATGAACCATGAACTCCCAGATGTTCAAGCTGGATTTGGAAAAGGCAGAGGAACCAGAGATCAAATCACCAACATCTGCTGGATCATCAAAAAAACAACAGAGTTCCAGAAAAACATCTATTTCTGCTGTATTGACTATGCCAAAGCCTTTGACTGTGTGGATCACAACAAACTACGAAAAATTCTGAAAGAGATGGGAATACCAGACCACCTAACCTGCCTCTTGAGAAATCTGTATGCAGGTCAGGAAGCAACAGTTAAAACTGGACATGGAACAATAGACTGGTTCCAAATAGGAAAAGGAATACATCAAGGTTGTATGTTGTCATCCTGATTATTTTAATTTATATGCAGAGTACATCATGAGAAACAGTAGGCTATATGAAGCACAAGCTGGAATCAAGATTGCAAGGAGAAATATCAATAACCTCAGATATGCAGATGAAACCACCCTTATGGCAGAAAGTGAAGAACTGAAGAGCCTCTTGATGAAGGTGAAAGAGGAGAGTGAAAAAGTTTGCTTAAAGCTCAACATTCAGAAAACGAAGATCATGGCATCTGGTCCCATCACTTTATGGGAAATAGATGGGGAAACAGTGGAAACAATGTCAGACTTTATTTTTGGGGACTCCAAAATCACTGCAGATGGTGATTGCAGCCATGAAATTAAAAGATGGTCACTCCTTGGAAGAAAAGTTATGACCAACCTAGACAGCATATTAAAAAAACAGAGACATCACTTTGTCATCAGAGGTCCCTTTAGGCAAGGCTATGCTTTTTCCAGTGGTCATGTATGGATGTGAGAGTTGGACTATAAAGAAATCTGAGTGTCGAAGAATTGATGCTTTTGAACTGTGATGTTGGAGAAGACTCTTTAGAGTCACTTGGACTGCAAGGAGATCCAATGAGTCTATCCTAAAGGAGATCAGTCCTGGGTGTTCACTAGAAGGACTGATATTGAAGCTGAAACTCCAATACTTTGGCCACCTGATGTGAAGAACTGACTCATTTGAAAAGACCCTGATGCTGGGAAAGATTGAGGACAGGAGGCGAAGGGGATGACAGAGGATGAGACGGTTGGATGGCATCACTGACTCAATGGACATGAGTTTGGGTAGACTCTGGGAGCTGGTGATGGACAGAGAGGCCTGGTATGCTGCAGTCCATGGGGTCGCAAGGAGTTGGAAACTGAACTGAACTGAATTTTTTCTTCATATAGATATATGTGAATAGAATTGATGGATTAATATGCCCCAAACATCCTGCAAGTTAGTAGGCATTCTATCTATCTGCTTCTGAAATATAATCAAATTCCTTCTTACAGTGGTAATGAGACTGACAGTTAAATATGATGAGGTCTTTGTGTTTTTTTGCTGAAAGGAAAGAGAAGAGCATTCTTAAAGTAAACTTCTAAAACATCAGTGCTGTACTTTAAATTTTCTCTTGAAAAGGAAAACTGACTAAATATGAGCCCCTAATATCTGAATAGAAGGTCATACTATCCTTTTAAAACTAAGAACTCATTAGAAATCACACATTCCAGGAAAGTTACATTTCTCATTTCTATTCAATTTTATTTTTCCCAATCCTGGTTAAGAAAAAAATAGTCTTTGAACTTACCTCGAAACTGCTAATTTTATTATAGTAAGTTCCATAAACACAGAAGTCATGGTCCTCATTTTCCTCTCAGAAGTCCAAAATGACGTCAGACCCAAACTCTAATAAGGTGCCTTCAGATTTTAATTCTGAACAAACCAGAAATAGTGGGTAAGAACTGGATGATTGCACCTGTGAAATGATCACCTGCACTCCAATTTACCTCTGAGTCCCTTTTCCTCAGGCTTTACCAATCATTTGGCCCTTAATAGCTCTTTTTTGCTGTTTATCACTCTCTTTGCCTATCAATCTTCATTGCTATCTACAGCTTCTTTATCACTTTTTGTTGTCAAGAACATAACTACTTTTGGATCAGATGGTTGCCATAAATTCCTGAAATAGACATCTAGCCCATAAAGAACAGAAATGAATAGGCTAGTTTTAAATGTCACCAGTAGATAGTTCATCTCAGTAGGCGTGATTGTTAATACTTTCACATCTCTAGTTCAAAATGGAAAATTTTCCAGGGCTCCAGGCATAATTATTTTTCTCCAAATGACTTGGAAGCCAGAATTACAGCATCCACCTACATATTATATTTGACCAAAACACTGACATTAAGCAGAATCACAAAAATCTGTTTATATATGCTCCTTAGTGTTGGCAGCCTTGATTTCTTAGGAAATATCATCTTATTCAGACAGAATAAAATTTGATAGCATTGGCAATTACTGACTCCTGCTTTAGAATAATGTCCACATGTGAAAAAAAGTGGGCTTTTGTGATTTGGAATATAGAAAAAAATAGCAATGACACTGAGACTTTATATACCATATTTCAGTTGGCAGCACAATTTAGGGTTGAGTTACATACCCTTAAAATGAAAGCTTCCAATAGAAATGTTGACAGACCCTTTACTTATAGCAAATTATTTGCCTCTAGAATAATATAACATATTATATTTAAATGGTTCCTTTCACAAAGGAACTTAAAAACTGTTAACCTATATCTCTTCTTTCTATATACAAGTACCTCTCATAAAAGCCAATATCAAAACTATATATCTATTATTTACTTACTTAGTCATCATGTATTTATTACATTTATGAGATTCGCCAATCATTTATTAGCCTCTGGGCAACTCTGTAACTTCCAGAGCTAAAAAGAATAGAAAGGTGGTTTGTGTCATTATGATATGCAGGTTATTTTAGATATCATGAAAACAAGATATAATGCTTCCAGTCTTATTATCTTAGAAGTTTAACACACCTTTAAAATATATGTAAGGGGGATGTGGCCAAGATAGCAGAGTAGAAAGACCCTAAGCTCATCTTCTCTCCTGAGCACATGAATTTACCAAAATCATAACACTTTACAGAGTAATTATCTATGACAATGACCTGAAAAATACCAGAAATGACTCCTACAACTAAAGATAAAAAGAAGCAAATACAATGAGATTGGTAGGAGGGGTAGAGACACATGATAATCAAAATCTATACCTTTTGGCACCACAAATGATGGATAATTAGTTGCAAAAGTTCTCTCTAGGCATGAGGGGTGCAAGCCCCACATTAGGCACTCCAGCCTGGGCTCCTGCACAAGGAACAGGAGCCCCCAAACATGTGGCTCTGAAGGCCCATGTGGCTTGTGAATGGGAGAGCCAGAGAGTTATAGGAAACAGAGACTTTTCTTAAAGGACATGCACAAAAATCTCACACACTCTGAGTTCCAATGCAGAGGCATTCATTTGAAAAAAGTATGGGTTCAACCCACTTGCTGATCTTGAAAAGACCATCAGAGAGGCAGGAGGTAACTTTGAATACCCCTGGGACATAGATACAGGTGATAGTCATTTGGAGGAGCTTATTCTACCAGGAGAAAACTCATGCTGGCAAGCATCATTTTGGAATCCTCTCTTAGTCTATTAGCACCAAGAACTTACTCATTCATTATGTAGGCACCAGTCATAGAATTTCCCCCAGTCCTGAAGATGACTTCCTCAGGACACAGCCTTACCCACCAAAGGGATGGTACCACACAAGAGCCCTCTGGACCATGCAGCTTGTCACGCTTATGAGTGGAATAGCAACCATCACATAAGGCAGGACTTTACAGCCAACCATAATTACTAGCACACCCACACTTATGAGCACACCCACATTAACTGCTCCTGCCAATGAAAGGACCCAAATAGCCAACACAGAGGGCACCCGTAGAGTATATAACTCTGGTAACCAGAGGGGAGTATGCTGCTGGGTCCCATAGAACATTACCTCCATAACGTCACTTTCATAAAATTGGGGTATGTAACAGACCTACCTAATACATAGAAATGGACTCAGTGAATTAGGCAAAATGAGGAGACAGACAGAGATGTTTCATATGAATGAAAAAGAAATAACTTCAGAGAAAGAAATAAACAAGGTAAAAATAGTAATGCATATGCTAAAGAGTTCAAGGTAATGGTCATAAAGATGCTAGACAAACTTGAAAGATGAATGGATAAACACAATAAGAATTTCAACAAAGAGTAGAAAATACAAAGAAGAACCAAACAAAGCTGAAGAATACAATAACTGAAATAAAAATACAACACTAGAAGAAATCAACAGATTAGATAATACAGAGGAACAGAACAAGAGACAGAGGAGTTTATCCAAAATGAAGAGAAAGAGATTTATTTTAAATAACAGTTTAAGAGGCCTCTGGGATATCTCAACAATGTTAACAATTCCATTATATGGGTCCAGAAGTACAAGGGAGAGAACTTACTTAAAGAAATAATTACTAAAAATACTCCTAACTTGGGAAAGGAAATAGATATCAAAATCCAAGAAGCACAGAGAGTTCCAAGCAAGGGAAACCCAAAGAGGATCACACCAAGACACATTATATTTAAATGGCAAAAATAATAATAATAATAATAAAGATAAAAAGACAATCTTAAAAGAGCAAATGAAAAGTAATAACTTATATACAAAGAAACTCTCAGAATGAGTCTACAAGCTGACTTTTCAATAAAAACTTTGCAGGCCAGGAAGGGATAGCACAGTACATTCAAATTGATAAAAGGATAAAATAAATTACAATTAAGAATACTGTATATTTATCTTAGATTAAAGGAGAGACAGGAATTTTACAGAGAAGTAAAAGTTAAAACCATTCAGTACCATTAAACTGCCTTTACAAACTGTGTTAAATGAACTTTTAAATGGAAAAGAAAAGAACACAATATATTATAAAATAAAATTACAGAAGAAAAAATCTCACTGGTAAAGGCAAACATAGTAAAGGTAGAAAAACAACAATTTATAAAGCTAGTAGGAAAGTTAAAAGACAAAAGTAATAAAATCATCTATATCCAAACAACAGTAATCAAATTATATACAGAAAAAATATGTGAAATATGATATCAAAAATATTAAATACAAGAGGGGTGGTGAACATGCAAAGTTGTTAGAATACTTTCAACTTAAGAGATTATCAATTTAAAATAATCACATATTTATACAGGTTGCTATATATAAACCTCATGGTAACCACAAACCAAAAACCCATCCTGGATGCAAACACAAAAATGAGAAAAGAAATGGAAACATAACACAAAAGACAAAAGATAGTTATTAAATCACAAGAGAAGAGAGCAAATGAAGGAGAAAGGAACAACAACAACAAAAAGAACTACAAAAACTATTAGAAAACAGTTAATAAAATGGCAGTAAGTATATATACAATAACTACTTTAAATATAAATGGATTAATTCTCCAGTCAAAAGAAGGCATAGCTGAACTGATACAAAAACAAGACCCATATAGTACAGTCTATAAGAAAGTGAAAGTGAAGTTGCTCAGTCATGTCTGACTCTTTGCGACCCCATGGACTGCAGCATACCAAGCTCCTCCGTCCATGGGATTTTCCAGGCCAAGGTACTGGAGTGGGTTGCCTTTTCCTTCTCCAGAGTATCTTCCTGACCCAGGGGTTGAACCTGGGACTCCCATAGTGCAGGAAGATGCTTTACTGTGCTTTGCCAGGCAGAGGGAACAGCCTATAAGAAATTCACCTCAGATCTAAAGACACACACAGATTGGAAGTGAAGAGATAGAAAAGATATTCCATGCAAATGGAAATAAAAACTGAGGTTGCAATAATTATATCAGACAATATAGACTTTAAAAGAAGGACTATAATAAGAGACAAAGAAGAATATTATGCAATGACAAAAGAATCAACCAACCCAACAAGAAGTTGCAAATATAGAGGCACCCCACATAGGAGCAACAAAATATAGAGTATATATTAAAAAACATATAGGGATAAATTGACAGTAACACAAAAATAATAGGGGTCTTAAACATCTCACTTATATAAACAGACAGAAAATCCAGACATCTAGACAGAAAAGCAGTAAGGAAACACTGGCTTTAAATTACACCTTACTCCAAATTGATTGTACACACACACACACACAAACACACATAGAACATTTCATCCAAAAGCAACAGAATACATATTCTTTTGAAGTGCTCATGGAACATTCTCCAGGATAAATCACATGCTAGGCCACAAAATAAATCTCAATAAATTTAAGATAGAAATTATAGCCAGTAACTTTTCTGTGTATAATACTATGATACTAGAAATCAACTATTAGGAAAAAACTGAAAAAATACAAATATCTAAAAAGAAAACAAAAACCATAAGCTGAACAATATGCAACAAAAGCAATCAATATTCACTAAAGAAATCAAAGAGGAAATTTAAGAACATCTAAAGAAAAACGAAAACAGAAACAAAATACAGTTAAGTCCCCCACATGTGAATCTTCAAATTGTGAACTTTCAAAGTTGTTAACTTGTGCGTTAGTCTCTACATGCCAGCTGTTGGGCAGTACTATTGTACTTTATAAGGTACTTTACTGTAAGATTTATATTTTTTCTTTGTTTTTTACATACACATTATTTGTGTGAAAAACATTTTAAACTGTATAGTACTATATGGCCAATTGTGTTAGTTGGCTATCTAGGCTAATATTGTTGGACTTATAAATAAATTGGACTTATGAACTCACTCTCAAAACAGAATGTCTTTATATGTAGGGGACTTACTGTCAGTGTCAAACCTAAAGCCAACATCATATTCAACAGTGAAAAGACAAAAGTATTTCCTCTAAGATTAGGAACAAGACGGCGATACCTACTATCACTACTTTTATTCAACAAAATTTTAGAAGTCCTAACTACAAAAATCAGAAAAGAAAAAGAAATACAAGAAATCCAAATTGGAAAAGAAGTATAACTATCACTGTTCACAGATGACATCATAGTGTATGCAGAAAATTCCAAAACCCTTCAGAAAACTATCAGAAAAAAAAAATTCAGCCAGTAAAGTTGAATGATAAAAATTAATATACAGAAATTTATTACATTTCTATACATTAGCAATGAACTATTTGAAAGAGAAACTGAGAAAACAATCCCATTTACAATTGCATCAAAAAGAATAAAATACTGAGAAATAAAGCTAACCAAGGAGGTAAGAGACTTGTATTTGGAAAAATAAAAGGCACTGATAAAGAAATTTAAAATGACACAAAAATGGAAAGATATACTCATGGATTGGGCAAAGTAAGTAATATTGTTAAAAAATGACCATATTGCCCAAGATAATCTACAGATTCAACGCAATCTCAATTATAATATCAATGGGAATTTTTACAGAAAAGAACAAATGATTCTAAAATTTGCTTGAAAATGCAAAGACTTCAATTAGCAAAAATGAACTTGTGAAAGAAAAATAAATCTGGAGGTATCACAGTCCCAATTTCAAACTATACAACAAAGCTACAGTATCAAAATACTATGGGACTGGCACAAAAACAGACACATAGATCAGTGGAATAGAATAGAAAACCCAGAAATGATCATACATTTGTATGGTCAATTAATCTATGACAAAGAAGTCAAGAATATACAATGCAGAAAATATACACTCTTCAACAAATGGTGTTGCAAAAATTGGACAGCTAAATGCAAAAAATAAACGTGGATTACTTTTTATACCATATACAAAAGTAAACTCAAAATGGATTAAAGACTTAAATGTAAGACCTGAAACCATTAAAGTCCAAGAGTAAAATCTAGGCAGTATGCTCTTTGAACATCAGTCTTAGTAATATTTTGTGGGATATGTCTCCTCAGGCAAGGTTAAGGAAAGCAAGAAAACACAGATGGGCCTACATTAAGCTAAAAAGCTTTTGCACTGTGATGGAGCCTATCAACACAATGAAAAAGTAGCCTATGGAAAACAAGAAGATATTTGCAATGACATATACGATAAGGGGTTAATATCCAAAATATACTAAATATACTCATATACCTGAACATCAAAAAACAGTTACAAAATGAACAGAGAATCTGAATAAACATTTTCCCAAAGAAGACACACAGATGGCAAACAGGCTTATGAAAAAGATATTTAATGTCACTTATTATCAGGGAAATGCAAATCAAAATCACAATGAGATATTATCTCACACATGCTAGGATGAAAGTGAAAGTATAGTTGCCCAGTCATGTCTGACTCTGCAACCCCATGGACTGTAGCCCATCAGACTTCTCTATCCATGGAATTCTCTAGGCAAGGATGCTGGAGTGGATTGCAATTTCCTTCTCCAAGGGATCTTCCTGACCCAGAGATCGAACCTGGGTCTCACGCATTGCAGGCAAATTCTTTACTGTCTGAGCCATAAGGATGGTTATCATCAAAAAGACAACAAATAACAAGTGGAGAAAAGGGAGGCCTCATGCACTGTTGGTGGGCTGTAAATTAGTGCAGTCACTATGGAAAATAGTATAGCATTTCCTTAAAAATTAAAACTAGAACTACCATATGATCCAGCAATTTCACTTCTGGGTATTTACCTAAAAACAGGCAAAACACTAATTTCAAAATACATATAAACTCCCATGTATATTGTATCATTGCTTACAACAGCCAGGATATGGAAATTTGGAAGCAATCTGAGTGTCTATCAATAGATGAATGTATAATGAATATGTTACATATACCCACACATGCATATATATATGTATTTATATGTGTGTGTATATATATATATATACACACACACACACACACACACAAATATACATACAATAGAATATGATTTCATCATTAGAAATGAAATCTAGCAATTTGTGACAACATGGATGGATCTAGAGCAGCAGTCCCCAACATGTTTAGCATCAGAGACTAGCTTTGTTGAAGACAATTCTTTTCATGGATGAGGGAGGTGAGATGATTCAGGCAGGAATGTGACTGATGGTTCAGGAAGTAATGTGAGTAAGTGGGTTGGGGAGCAATTTGGAGCAGATAAAGAAGCTTTGTTCACTCTCCTGCTGCTCACCTCCTGCTCTGTGGCCAGGTTCTGAATAGACAGCAGACCAATACCAGTCTGTGGCCTGGGAGCTGGGGACCCCTGATCCACAGGGTATATGTTGCTAAGTAAAATAAGTCAGACAGAGAAAGACAAATGCCCTATGATCTCACTTATATGTGGAATCTAAATACAAAACAAAATCAAAACAGATTCATAGATACAGAGAATAAGGCTTGCCAGAAAGGAAGATAGTAAGAGAGTGAGCAAAATAGGTGAAGAGGATTAGAAAGAACAAACCTTCAGTCATACAATAAATAAATCATGGAGATGTAACAAATGGCATAAAGAATATGGTCTATATTAATAATATTGTAATAACTTGGTATGAGACATACGGTTCCTAGACTTATCATAGTGATTATATCACAAATATCAAATCAATATGTAGTACACCTGAAGCTGACATAAGATTGTATGTCAAATATGTTCCAATGAAAAAGAACAAATGATATGTATAAATACATACATTCATCAGAAAAGAAACACAGACTGATGTAGCTCAGGATTACTTCAAATATTAGAAAAAGAAACCAGGAGGAATAATATGTAATCAAAGGCATTTAATAGTTTTTGGTTGTTGGTTTTTATATTTTATGTTGTGAAGAGTTGTTTCATAGCACAGGTTAGTATAAATTGGATGCTATGGAGAAATTTTCATTTAAAAGCTATTCAACTTTATACATCATTTTCTCAAAAAATTTATATTATATCACTATTATGTGCTTAGCTTTGAGCATAGGTTTAATTTTTTTTTTACTTTTTAAATACTTTATTCTACATTACAGTGCTGTATTTGTTTTGCCATACATTGACACGAATCAGCCACAGGTGTACGTGATCTCCCAATGCAAAAGCCCCCTCCCACCTGCCACTCCCATATCATCTCCCTGGATCATCCAGTGCACCAGCCCCAAGTATCCTGTATCCTGTATTGAACATAGACTGGTGTTTCGTTTCTTACATGATAGTATACATGTTTCAGTGCCATTCTCCCAAATCATTCCACCCTCTCCCTCTCCCTCAGAGGCCAAAAGTCCGTTCTATACCTCTGTGTCTCTTTTGTTGTCTCACCTATAGGGTCATCATTACTATCTTTTCTAAATTCCATATATATGTGTCAGTATACTGTATTGGTGTTTTTCTTTCTGGCTTACTTCACTCTGTATAATCGGCTCCAGTTTCATCCATCTCAATAGAACTGAGTCAAATTTATTCCTTTTAAGGGCTGAGTAATACTCCATTGTGTATATGTACCACAGCTTTCTTATCCAGTCATCTGCTGATGGACATCTAGGTTGTTTCCATGTCCTGGCTATTATAAACAGCGCTGCAGTGAACATTGGGGTACATGTGTCTCTTTCAGTTCTGGTTTCCTCGGTGTGTATGCCCAGCAGTGGGATTGCTGGGTCATAAGGCAGTTCTATTTGCAATTTTTAAGGAATCTCCACACTGTTTTCCATAGTGGCTGTACACGTTTGCATTCCCACCAGCAGTGTAAGAGGGTTCCCTTTTCTCCACATCCTCTCCAGCATTTATTGCTTGTAGACTTTTGGATTACAGACATTCTGACTGGTGTGAAATGGTACCTCATTGCGGTCTTGATTTGCATTTCTCTGATAATGAGTGATGTTGAGCATCTTTTCATGTGTTTGTTAGCCATCTGTATGTCTTCTTTGGAGAAATGCCGATTTAGTTCTTTGGCCCATTTTTTGATTGGTTCGTTTAATTTTCTGGAGTTGAGCTGCATAAGTTGCTTGTATATCTTTGAGATTAGTTGTTTGTCAGTTGTTTCATTTGCTATTGTTTTCTCCCATTCAGAAGGCTGTCTTTTCACCTTGCTTATTGTTTCCTTTGTTGTGCAGAAGCTTTTAATTTTAATTAGATCCCATTTGTTTATTTTTGCTTTTATTTCCATTATACTGGGAGGTGGATCATAGAGGATCCTGCTGTGATTTATGTCGGAGAGTGTTTTACCTATGTTCTCCTCTAGGGGTTTTATAGTTTCTGGTCTTACATTTAGATCTTTAATCCATTTTGAGTTTATTTTTGTGTATGGTGTTAGAAAGAGGTCTAGTTTCATTCTTTTACAAGTGGTTGACCAGTTTTCCCAGCACCACCTGTTAAAGAGACTGTCTTTACTCCATTGTATATTCCTGCCTCCTTTGTCGAAGATAAGGTGTCCATAGGTGTGTGGGTTTATCTCAGGGCTTTCTATTTTGTTCCATTGATGTATATTTCTGTCTTTGTGCCAGTACCATACTGTCTTAATGACTGTGGCTTTGTAGTAGAGCCTGAAGTCAGGCAAGTTGATTCCTCCAGTTCCATTCTTCTTTCTCAAGATTGCTTTGGCTATTCGAGGTTTTTTGTATTTCCATACAAATCTTAAGATTATTTGATCCAGTTCTGTGAAAAATACTGGTGGCAGCTTGATGGGAATTGCATTGAATCTGTAGACTGCTTTGGGTAGTATACTCATTTTCACTATATTGACTCTTCCAACCCATGAGCCTGGTATATTTCTCCATCTATTAGTGTCCTCTTTGATTTCTTTCCTCAGTGTTTCATAGTTTTCGATAAATAGGTCTTTAGTTTCTTTAGGTAGATATATTCCTAAGTATTTTATTCTTTTCGTTACAATGGTGAATGGAATTGTTTCCTTAACTTCTTTTTCTACTTTCTCATTATTAGTGTATAGGAATGCAAGGGATTTCTGAGTGTTGATTTTATATCCTGCAACTTTACTATATTCATTGATTAGCTCTAGTAGTTTTCTGGTCGAGTCTTTAGGATTTTCTATGTAGAGGATCATGTCATCTGCAAACAGTGAGAGTTTTACTTCTTCTTTTCCAATTTGGATTCCTTTTATTTCTTTTTCTGCTCTGATTGCTGTGGCCAGAATTTCCAGAACTATATTGAATAGTAGTGGTGAAAGTGGACACCCTTGTCTTGTTCCTGACTTTAGGGGAAAAGCTTTCAATTTTTCACCATTGAGGATAATGTTAGCTGTGGGTTTGTCATATACTTTTATTATGCTGAAGTTCTATTCCTGCTTTCTGGAGAGTTTTTATCATAAATATATTTTGAATTTTGTCAGAGGCTTTTTCTGCATCTATTGAGATAATCATATGATTTTTATTTTTCAATTTGTTAATGTGGTGAATTACATTGATTGATTTGCAGATATTGAAGAATCCTTGCATCCCTGGGATAAAGCCCCTTTGGTCATGGTGTATGATCTTTTTAATGTGTTGCTGGATTCTGATTGCTAGGATTTTGTTAAGGATTTTTGCATCTATGTTCATCAGTGATATTGGCCTGTAGTTTTCTTTTTTTTTTTTTCTTTTTTTTTTTTTTTGGTGTCTTTGTTAGGTTTTGGTATTAGGGTGATGGTGGCCTCATAGAATGAGTTTGGAAGTTTACCTTCCTCTGCAATTTTCTGGAATAGTTTCAGTAAGATAGGTGTTAGCTCTTCTCGAAATTTTTGGTAGAATTCAGCTGTGAAGCCGTCTGGACCTGGGCTTTTGTTTGCTGGAAGATTTCTGATTACAGTTTCAATTTCCATGCTTGTGATGGGTCTGTTAAGATTTTCTATTTCTTCCTGGTTCAGTTTTGGAAAGTTGTACTTTTCTAAGAATGTCCATTTCTTTCCAGTTGTCCTTTTTATTGGCATATAATTGCTGATAGTAGTCTCTTATGATTCTGTGTATTTCTGTGTTGTCTGTCGTGATCTCTCCATTTTCATTTCTAATTTTATTGATTTGATTTTTTTTCCCTTTGTTTCTTGATGAGTCTGGCTAATGGTTTGTCAATTTTATTTATCCTTACAAAGAACCAGCTTCTTGCTTTGTTGATCTTTACTATGGTCTCTTTTGTTTCTTTTGCATTTATTTCTGCCCTAATTTTTAGGATTTCTTTCCTTCTACTAACTCTGGGGTTCTCTATTTCTTCCTTTTCTAGTTGCTTTAGGTGTAGAGTTAGGTTATTTATTTGACTTTTTCTTGTTTCTTGAGGTATGCCTGTATGGCTATGAACTTTCCTCTTAGCACTGCTTTTATAGTGTCCCACAGGTTCTGTGCAGTTGTGTTTTCATTTTCATTCATTTAGATGCATAATTTGATTTATTTTTTGATTTCTTCTGTGATTTGTTGATTATTCAGAAGAGTGTTGTTCAGCCTCCAAATGTTGGAATTTTTAATAGTTTTTCTCCTGTAATTGAGATCTAACCTTAGTGCATTATGGTCAGAGAAGATGCTTGGAATAATTTCGATTTTTTTGAATTTATCAAGGTTAGATTTATGACCCAGGATGTGATCTATCCTGGAAAAGGTTCTGTGTGCACTTGAGAAAAAGATGAAATTCATTGTTTTGGGGGTGAAATGTCCTATAGATCTCAATTAGGTCTAACTGGTCCATTGTATCATTTAAAGTTTGCGTTTCTTTGTTACTTTTCTGTTTAGTTGATCTGTCCATAGGTGTGAGTGGGGTATTAAAGTCTCCCACTATTATTGTGTTATTATTAATTTCCCCTTTCATGCTTGTTAGCATTTGTCTTACATATTGCAGTGCTCCTATGTTGGGTGCATATATATTTATAATTGTTATATCTTCTTCTTGGATTGATCCTTTAATCATTATGTAGTGGCCTTCTTTGTCCCTTTTCACAGCCTTTGTTTTAAAGTCTATTTTATCGAATATGAGTATTGCTACTCCTGCTTTCTTTTGGTCTTTATTTGCATGGAATATCTTTTTCCAGCCCTTCACTTTCAGTCTGTATGTGTCCGTTGTTTTGAGGTGGGTCTCTTGTAGGCAGCATATATAGGGATCTTGTTTTTTGTATCCATTCAGCCAGTCTTTGCCTTTTGGTTGGGGCATTCAACCCATTTACATTTAAGGTAATTATTGATAAGTATGCTCCTGTTGCCATTTACTTTATTGTTTTGGGTTCGGGTTTATACGCCTTTTTTGTGTTTCCTGTCTAAAGTCTATCCTTTAGCATTTGTTGGAGAGCTGGTTTGGTGGTGCTGAATTCTCTCAGCTTTTGCTTGTCTGTAAAGCTTTTGATTTCTCCTTCATATTTGAATGAGATCCTTGCTGGGTACAGTAGTCTTGGCTGAAGGTTATTATCTTTCATCACTTTAAGTATGTCTTGCCATTCCCTCCTGGCCTGAAGAGTTTCTATTGAGAGATCTGCAGTTATTCTTATGGGGATCCCCTTGTGTGTTATTTGTTGTTTTTCCCTTGCTGCTTTTAATATTTGTTCTTTGTGTTTGGTCTTTGTTAGTTTGATTAAAATATGTCTTGGGGTGTTTCGCCTTGGGTTTATCCTGTTTGGCACTCTCTGGGTTTCTTGGACTTGGGTGATTATTTCCTTCCCCATTTTAGGGAAGTTTTCAACTATTATCTCCTCAAGTATTTTCTCATGGTCTTTCTTTTTGTCTTCTTCTTCTGGGACTCCTATAACTCGAATGTTGGAGCGTTTCATATTGTCTTGGAGGTCTCTGAGGTTGTCCTCATTTCTTTTAATTCGCCTTTCTTTTTCCCTCGCTGATTCATTTATTTCTACCATTCTATCTTCTATTTCACTTATCCTATCTTCTGCCTCCGATATTCTACTATTTGTTGCCTCCAGAGTGTTTCTGATCTCATTTATTGCATTATTCATTATATGTTGACTCTTTTTTATTTCTTCTATGTCCTTGTTAAACCTTTCTTGCATGTTCTCAATCCTTGACCCCAGGCTATTTATCTGTGATTCCATTTTGATTTCAAGATTTTGGATCATTTTCACCCTCAGTATTCGGAATTCTTTCTCAGGTAGATTCCCTATCTCTTCCTCTTTTGTTTGGTTTGGTGAGCATGTCGCCTGTTCCTTTACCTGCTGGGTATTCCTCTTTCTCTTCATCTTGGTTATATTGCTGCATTTGGGGTGGCCTTTCTATATTCTGGGAATTTGTGGAATTCTCTTTATTATTGAGCTTCCTCTCTGTGTTTGGGGTTATATCAGTGGCTTGTCAAAGTTTCGTGATCCCTAGGGAGGCTTGTGTTGGAGTTCTGGTGTGTGGAGCTGGATTTCCTCTCTCTGGAGTGCTGTGAAGTGTCTAGTAATGGGTTATGAGACGTCAATGATTTTGGAGTATTTTGAACTGCCTGTATATTGAAGCTCAGGGTCTTGTTCTTGTGTTGCTGGAGAATTTGCATGGTATGTCTTGCTCTGGAACTTGTTGGCCCTTGGGCGGTGCTCAATTTCAGTATAGGTATGAAGGTGTTTGATGAGCTCCTATTGGATAATGTTCCCTGTATTCAGGAATTCTCTGATGATCTCAGGATTTGGACTTAAGCCTCCTGATTCTGGTTTTCAGATTTATTTTTACAATAGCCTCATGATTTCTCCATCTATTCAGCACTAATGTTAAAACATCTAGGTTAATGATGATAGGTTTCTCCACTTTGAGGATTGCCCCTAGAGGATCGCTGAGTTACTTGGAGGAGAGAAGAGGGAGGGGGTAGTTAGAGGTGAGTGGTATGGGATGAGGTGGAATCAAAAGAGGAAAAAGCAAGCTACCCGTAACCACTTTCTTGTGTGCGCTCCAAATTCTGGACTTCTCAGAGGTGGTCACAGAGTTATACATGGAAGAGGAGAGGGAGGAAGTAGATAGAGGTGGCCAGGAGGATAAAAGAGGGGGATGCAAAGGAGGGATACAGATCCGGCCAGTGACCAGTTCCCTGAGAGTTCTCCACCTTCTGGAACACACAGAGATTCATAGAATTGGGTAGAGAAGAGGAGGGGGAGGGAGGAGACAAAAGCCACCTGGTGGAGAAAAGAGAGTTCCAAAGGGGGAGAGACTGGTCAAGCCAGTAATCTCACACTCATGTAAAATTGGGTACTGAAGATTAGGTTTTTAAAAGTACAAAATTGGCAACAAATACCAAAATGCCGAGATTAAAAACCTGGAGTAGAGATTGGATTTTCAAAGATAAAATATTAAAGTAAAGAAGGAGAAGGAGAAAAATTTAAAAAATTAGAAAAAAGAAAAGACTCCAGAATTATTAAAAGACAACAGCTTCCATCACCATAAGGACTATATATGGCATTTGCTTTAAAGATAGAGGGGTTTTTTTTTGAAAAGTAATATTAGGTTATAAAAATAAAAAAAGAAATATAGAGGACTTAAGAATTTAAGCAAGTTTAGGAAAAAAAAGACGAAAAAGAAAGAAGAAAAAACAAAATTTTTTTCAAAAAAAATATTTTTAAGAAAAAAAATTCTTAAAAAAAAGTCACACTTCCACATCAACCCCCCCAAAAAAAAAAATTTGATCATAAAGGTAGTAACGGTATGTCTGGCACTTTCTCTGTCGTTGTGGGCTGTGTGGGGTCGCTACCAAGGCAGTTCCCTCTGTTTTACTTCCTCTGTTTGCTGGTCTCTTCCATGTCTGATTTCTGTCTTGACACAGGGATGGGGGTGGTGGACTCTGCACTGGGCTTGCCCCTTCTCACGGTGCACACCACTCAGGCTGTCCGTCTGGGGCCTGCCCAAGGCTTCACGCACCTCCCCTGTCCAAGCCGCTCAGGTTTGGCGCTCAGGAAGCCCTAGGAGACTGGATTTGGTTGAGCCTGGGCTTTGTTCCCTTCCCAGGTCCGAGTAGCTAGGGAGTTTGGTGCGCGCAGTTGCTGTGACTTCTGGCCTTTCCAGGTCACTCAATTTTCTGGGAGTGCCGCTGGGGCTCTTTCTCCGGCAGATGGTAACTGGTTTTGAAGCCAATGATCTGCTTTGCTGGATGCCTGATGTCCTCTGCCAGCAATCAGAAGCTGCCTGGTGGAATTTACTCAGCGTTGAAATGTTCTTTTGATGAAGTAGTGAGGGAGAAAGTGTTCTCCCCATCCTATTCCTCTGCCATCTTTTTCCCCCTCCCCCTGAACATAGGTTTAAAACTTCAGTCTTAAATTCAGTCTCAGGATCAATTCTCTAACAGGGTCAATAGCTGAGTACTCAGCTCCAAAGTATTTGATAGTATGTTTCCATTCAGAGTTTATCATCTAAGAATTTTGTTTTCTTCACATCAAATATTTTGATTCTAATAGCTTATATCAATAGATTACATGGTCTAAAAATTTAAAAATTAGAAGATGAATCTAGATACTCCCTTTCAGCCTCATTTTTCAGTGTGTCCATGTCCATTCAGAAGAGAGCCTAGATTAAGTTCCATTTCAATCTCTTCATGGTTCTCTAACTGAGAAAATACTAGGTTCAGGGTGTAGAGGGACTATAATGGTAGGATTTTGGACAATTTGATCTGAAGAGTCAAAAAGATTTATAATCCCATGTCCTAGATCTTTGTACCAATGTACTATTAATAAATGCCCCAGGGTTAGTTATGAACATAATGAATCAGTATCATGGTGCCTTATTAACACTAGGTTGAGAAAAGTTTGTTCATGTCTCTAACTGCCTAGTACTAAATCAATCAGTGGGTCTTCCCTGGTGACTCAATGGTAAAAATTTCACCCTGACAATGCAGGACCACAGGGTTTGATCCCCAGGTCAGGAAGATGCCCTGGAGAAGGAAATGGCAACCCATTCCAGTATTCTTGCCTGGGAAATCCCATGGACCGGGAGCCTAATAAGCTATGGTCTGCTGCTGCTGCTGCTAAGTCACTTCAGTCGTGTCCAACTCTGTGCAACCCCATAGCCGGCAGCCCACCAGGCTCCCCCATCCTTGGGATTCTCCAGGAAAGAACACTGGAGTGGGTTGCCATTTCCTTCTCCAATGCATGAAAGTGAAAAGTCAAAGTGAAGTCATGTCCGACTCTTAGCAACCCCATAGACTGCAGCCTACCAGTCTCCTCTGTCTATAGGATTTTCCAGGCAAGAGTACTGGAGTAGGGTGCCACTGCCTTCTCTATGGGGTTGCAAAAGAGTCTAACATGACTTAGTGAAAAACTAAGGCTGACAAGATTTCTTGCACTCCTGAGCACTAGCCAGTCAAGATCTAGATGTTGCTCCTCAGGAGCAGAGAGCCAAAGCATTAATTTGCTATCCTTCAAACAGTTCTTATTAACTACATGACATAATTTTTCAGCTTTAGTATAATGGAACACCTCCAGCACAAGATTATGAAATTCTTGCAATTAACCCCAGGCCAGAATGTGTGCATGCATGCTCAGACATTAAGTTGTGTCTGGAATGATCACAGGAAAAAAAATATATATATATACATTTGATTTTCAGATAGTGGAAAGAAAGATAAGTGGAACAATTATGTAATGCAAAATGAACTAACTTTTAGAAACTAATATTCATCCCCCACTCCATTTTTCCCCACTGGATCATGTTTCTACCTGGGTACACAGGTTTATTTTTCAGCTTTAATATCTAAAGATGTGTGTATAGGCATTTTTCTAACTTGTTAGTGATTTGTTAGATTGATACCTCAAGGGCCATACAATAGTTTTGTATTTGTCTCCAAAATGCTATGACTTTCAGAATAATGTTATAAATAGTAACACTAAACATTTTTAGAGCACTGAAGATATAGGTAATACAAAGAGACAGATATGATCCTTACTTCCCCATACCTACACAGATTTAACATTAATTTCTGATTAACTCAGAAATTCTCAGTTCATCATCAGAACCCTTCAGTTCCCAGACATGAGTTTACCATCCTTTCCTCTCAGATAGTGTGTGCCTGCAACCCTCGTTACCAAATCTGAGTTATGAAGTCTGCAAGCACGGTGAAATGTGTTAATGTTACAGGAGAGATTTGCATTTCTTCTTTTGCTACCCTTCTAAAACATGTTTTCACTTTATCAGTGTCAGTCACTGACACCTCTTTGACAAGGGACTTGAAGAAAGATGACAGTACCAGAGTTGACGATGCTGGATCAAGTAAAAGACAAGTTTTATGAATATTTTCTGCAATTGCAGATGTTCATTTAAAAATAGAAGCTTATTAATTATTGCAAGACTAAGGTATTTGCATTTTATTTCTGAGCAACAACAACAAAAAATGAAGTCAAAAGGCAAAGTGGGAAGAATGACAAGGCTGGTAAAGAAGGGCAGGCTGGCTGTGAGATGTTAACCCACAAGGGACCTTATTTTGCACAACGGGTGGTCAAGGGGAATTTTATCCCATTATCTTACAAGTACTGGAAGCTTTGCATTTCAACCCCCTAGAGTGCTTATGGCAGGAATCCTGCTATTCCCTTGTTATTTTTGCAAGTAATTCTGCCAAAGATGCTATTTCTCTGGTTTACAACAGTTGATCACTGCTGTGAATTTCAGGCTGCAGATACAATTAATTAAAAAAAAAAAAAAAAAAACACGAAAGAGTAAGGGGGTCCAGCACTCTAAAACTTACTTGCTCTTGGACAAGCTTTGCCAAATGCTCTGCTTTAGAAGGCCATTAAGTCTTTCTGAACTTCCATTTTTATTTTAGCTGGTTGGTGATTACCTAGCTCCTGCTATCTAAACCAAGAGCCTGTTCTTGCTCTTCTTTATGGGAATACTAACTATTCCTGAGGGATGTAAGTCTCCTTTGCTTGCCCGAGAAAGAATTCCGTACAATACACTTACTCATGAATGTTTATTGATTATAAAAGTTTGGCAGCTTTGAACATGCATATTCAGGCCATTTGCAATGGCTCTTTTCTTGCTCTCTGTACATCCTCAGCTCCACCAGCCCCTGCCTCATATACACCTTACTCAGATGATTGAACTTCCCTTTTAATCATAAGCCTAATCAGTAAATACCTGCAAACCTATTCACATCCCCCACCCCCAACCTGCTAGTCATTGTTCTAATCTTCAGAGTGGCTCACTTAGGATAGTTAACAAAGTGAGGGCCTCTGCTCCATGAAGGTATGGAGGCCAGGGGCCAAGAGGGAAGTGCCTCTTTGCTGGTTTCCTGGGTAATGGATGAGCCACTCTGAAGTCAATTCCCACAATAACTGGTAAGCTGGGTAGTTTCCTTATCCCACCCCACTTTTCCCAGCAAAGACTGCTGCTGTGCTTCCTTCCTGCTATCAGCCATTCATGGTGGGGGGGGGGTCTCTCTAGGACACTTTTGCCTCAGGCATGTAAAAATCTTGTATTAAACCACTGATGCTGAAGGAGGTAAGGAACAGGCCAAGCTCACTGCATCTTGAAAAAGAAGGAAACTCCATCTTACATTCCCAGTGAAGTTTATACTATGTGCCTGGTAGCCATGGAGATAAGATACCTACGGCCGAACAGGCCTCCCAGACTAATAGACACCAGATTCGATACCAAGATTTCCCTTCGCCAGAAAGAATGTAGTAGTCCCCTATGTAGTCAGTCACTTTGTAACCTTGATGACACCCACTGGTGTAGGTTACAGTGTACAACAGCTGACCTTTCTGATTATGAATCATGGCTGTAACTTGATTGTATCTCCCTTTAACATTTTCCAGGCTAAGTTTAAGGAATTTGGGGATGTGGGGCTTGAGCTCATACACTTAAAACATATAAGGTTTTCACAGAAGTTGGTCAGGGTCCCTGGCTAAAGAGGAAATTCTGCCTTGGACTGCAGTGTAATAAACTGCACTCCACTATCCACACTGTCCTTCTGAGTGAGTTTGTGTCCCAGAGCGTTTGGCTTTAACAATGTCTCTGTTGCTGACTCCAGGCTCTTTCTTCAGTGCTGGGGCTGGGTAAGTACAGGGCTTGTGGGGTGTAGCCCACACAAAGCAAAAAAGCAAAAGAAAAGTTGTATGAAAAAGGGTAGCAATTTGTTTATCTGAGGTTGCGCTGAGATGCCTCTCATTTCCTTTATATGTATGTGTGTGTGTGTATGTATGTGTGTGGTAGTAGTGTGGGGGAGGGGGGGGTCACATTCCTCACGATATCTGGGTCTCTTCACTGCTAGATACCATTTGACCCATCCTCCCAACCTGGAACACATTTACCATTTTACTTACCATACAGTGTTTTATTGGTATTGATATTTATTTTGTCTTCCCTGAAAAATATGAGATTAAGGCCAGAAAGGAATATCTCAGTCCTGCTAATCATTTTATCACCACTGCTATACAGACAACCTGGCACAGGGCGACATTTACTTAATTTTTACCATATCCATGAATAATAGGGTTTATTTTGTTAACATGGTTTCCTTTCTTATGTATGATTGTAATAGACCAACTGAGTTTACCAAAAAAAAAAAAATAAGTTCTCCACAGTGCACTTCCCTGCAGTGGTTCAAAAACTAAATTGAACTTGGCATTCATGAATCTGAAATTCCACTGGTGGGGTTAAAGTTCTATATCCTTCATTCAATTTCAAATACAATTGCAAAGCTAATAGCTAGAGTGAGAAGATTTTATTAATCACAACTTTCAGTTAGAGCAAGACTCTGCTGAAACCAAAGCAAATAAATTATAGGCATAGCTAATAAGGTCAGGAAGCTGCTAGTACCAAAATCTTGGGAATATCCTCTAAATCTCCAAATTACCTTTAACTGGCTTAAGTAACTGCTTTATAAATGGATAGTCACATATGAATAGTTATTCTAGAATAGATGTTTCTATTTCTCCTCTGAGAACATGAGCTGTGAATTCCCTCAAGTCCCCTCTATACTATTTCCAACAGTAAATGTGAAATGGTTGAAGGGTAAAAACCCAAGCTTTTGTAGGCAGCAAGGAGTTTTACATGCTATTATGCTTCAAGGTCAATAAATGCCCTGTTATTTTAAATATTTAAATTACCTTCCTAGGAAAACAATGTTCAGCAGACTCTCCATCTTCCCAAAGAAGCAGAATTTAACATACCTCACTGCCTCCACATGATGAAAAAACAGATACTGAAACCATGGCCAGCAAGAACAGGAATAAAAACAAAGTTTCATAAGGACTTTTTGGGCAAAGTTAGTTCCATTTAGTCAGTCTCAGTGTATGGTCCCCAAACCAGCAGAATTAACTTTGCCAGGGTTAATTCTCAAAAGAAACACAATCTTTGGGTCTCATCCAAGTCACCGAATCAGAAAATATGTGGGTGGGACCCATCAATCTTGAGTTGAACAAGCCATTCAGTTGATTTTTAAGGCAGGCTGAATGAAGCTTGAACACCTGTCATCTAAGGCAGTAAGTAGACTCAGGCCTTTTTTCAAACTACTATGTATAGGAGACATTAACTGACCTACCCCTATAGTTGGTGAGGATTCTGTTAAAATCAGGAACTGCAAGGATTAAAGATCTTCATTTTGAAAAGTATCTGTTGTGTGCTGTGGAGACCACATAAACACACAGCAGAACGTGTCAAAGGAACTCAGCTTAACAGATACCAATTGTATTAAGATATTATAGTACTAATTATATTATGTTGTTGTAAATTGTTATAATCTGTAACAATAAAAACAATATAGTTTGGAAAAGGAATAGTCTAACCAATAGAAGATACCTTAGCCTATAAGCCAACCTCAAATTTATGCAAGTTGCACATATGAAATGTGAGATCATACAAGTCACTGGAAAGGGCAGTGGCAGAAAATGACTCAGTAAATAAAAATTGGAAATACAGTTTTCTGTATAGCAGTGAAATGGAATTAAAAGCTTATCACTACAGCAATGAAAATCAATGCCATAGACAGAGGCTTTAAAACGTAAAAAACCTTTTTTAAAATATTTAAATAAATTCATATATTTTACTTTGTTTTAATAAAATTTTATTTACAAGGCACAAAAGTCATTGACCAGAAAAAAAGATGAATATTATATGTATATTAATCAATTGTATTAATTAAAACACATTTTTGAAAGAAATGAAAAAACCCAAGTCACACTCAAAGAAAATATTTATAATATATTTTTAGATATTTATCATAAATAATTATAGTACATAACAACTAACAAAGGGTTAGTATCAAGAACATACAAAGAACTCATATAAATACCTTTTAAAAATATTTTTAAAAAACAACAATAAAGACATGGGCAAAGCAAAATCCTTTTGAGCAATATGAAGATAAAAATCTCAGTTGTAATTAGGAAAGTAATATCACAATGAGATATCATTTTAACTTCCCTTACTTAATCAACTTAAATGAAGTTTAACAATATTGTGTTGAAGGAGAAATAGATTGAGGCTTTCCTTTTACACTACAGATATGAACGTGATGGTTATAAGTTGTCTTAAAAGCAAATTAAGATTTATCTGCTAAACAATGCCAGACTAAAGCTCTATAATTTCACTCCTGGGAAAATACAAGGGTATCTTACATATGAGCATCATGAGACAAAAATATTCACTGCAATACTAATTGTAATTATTAGAGACTGAGAACAATATAAATTCCCACAAAGGGGAAGATTAGTAACTATAATATAGCAATTTAACACAATCGAATGTTGTGGCATGGAATCACATAGAGTGGTTTTAATAATACAAAACAATGAAACTAAGCCCCCAGAGACTATAATTGTATGACTTTCTTTTATAAAGTTCAACCACAAGTAAAACTAGCAGTGTATTCTTTAGATATACAATGATGTTCAAGAGAATGATGAACACAAAATTTAGTATAGCAGTGATCTCCATGGGGAAGTTGAGGGCTAGTGGAGGAAAAGAGTTTGTGTGAATTGTGAATTTATTTTAGATATTCATTGGAATGTTTATTATATTATTATATTGTTTAAAAAGCAAAAGAAAACAGTATACAAAGATAATATATGCAAAAGATAATGATGAATAATGAACTAAATTATGATTAAACTAATTCTGTATTTCTGAAGTTCTTAAATTCAAAATGTAAACAAGAAGAAAAAAGAGGAAAAGGAGAGGATGAGGGAAGAAAAGAAGGAGGCAGGGCAGAAGGGAGGAACTCTGGTAAGGTATATATTTAGCGTATTATTTTTGTGGTTTCATAGTCATTCCCATTCTTGATAAGTTGTTGCTAGCCATCCTAGTGTAGGAAAGATTTCTAGAATATTTCTATTACCTCCTCTATTGATTCCTCTGTGCTTTGACAGATTGCTATATGAATATTTCCCCCAGTGCCTTGCACCAGAAGCAAGTGATAAGTAGAGAATAAAGAACTAAAAGATAATGTGTTAGAAACCAGTTTATGGAAAATTCTTCCAGTCATCATAGATGTAAAATTATAAGCACAAGATTCATTTCTCATTAACACCTAGTCAAACTGTATGTTCCATCTATGAAGAATATATTTAACAATGCATCATATATAAGTATAAATGACTAACACATTATTATGGGAGTCACATTAAATACAATGCATGGAATTCTGTGTTTGAGATCACAAACATATGAGGTCACATATGTTTACATACCCTCAATATTAATAAAAAAATTTTAATCAGTCATGAGAGAGGAAAGATTTTTCTATTCTTGATGTAGAAGTGCTACTATAAAGTCATTTTTATATAAAGTGCTAAAAATAAAACAGCAAATATATATATGTATGTATAAATATTTACATGTAGAGAAAAAGGAGTATTATAAAGTTGCAATAGAGAATTAATTAAAATGTTAGATTTTTTAAATATTGGATTTTTGTGGTATTTCTCCTTTGTTGAAAATCTTTAACTTGGTTTATTTTTGCTTTCATATTAAATAAGTATTTACTTTTATCCTAATTTTATATTTATGAATTCAAAAATTTTTGAAGAGAGCCCACCAAAATGTATACAACCTTCAACATTTTTAAAAATCTGGGGAGACCCCTTCCCAACCCTTTAAAAAACATGTGAAATCAGCTCCTTCTGCTTACCCTAAAATGAAACACCCAATCCTTCCATTCGCTTTGCTCTTCTTCACTCTTAATGTGTTTGGAGGCAGGACCAAACCAAGATACCTGATAAAGGCCATTTTTTTGTGTGTTTTTGACAAAAGTTTAGACACAAAGACGTAAAAAAGAATAGGATTGGAATGAAAAACCAATATACCCTAGTCTGTGAGTGATAAGTCTCTTCAGTCGTGTTTGATTCTTTGCAACTCTATGGACTCTAGCCTGCCAGACTCCTGTCCATGGCATTCTCAAGGCAAGAATACTGGAGCAGGTGGCCATGCCTTTCTCCAGGAGATCTTCCCGACCTAAGGATTGAACCTGCATCTTATGTTTCTTGAATTGGCAGGTGGGTTCTTTCCCACTAGCATCACCTGGGAAGTCCATATAATTTATGCCAAGTCTTATAACAATGATTTATTGTATCTCATTTTAGTCATGCAAACGATATTCTGTGCAACCCTGTATTTTCCATGATGAAATTCTGAATCCATTTTCCACATAGAAATGTCATTACAGATGACTATATGTTCCATATCAATCTACATTCAGAGCTATGTTCTGGGTAAAATGTATATTAAATAGGTACTCTGGATGTTTCCTGAGAAACTCAACCATTAAGTGTAACTTGACTTTTTATGGGGAAATGAATTCTGAGTTGCAAACAAGAGATTTACAAAAGTCCTTTTAAAAGAAAACCTTTCCCTCAATTAGAACTTGGAGAGTCTTATTGTGCTTTTCACCTCTTTTTTAGTACCTCAATTTCTTTGTCAGCAATACAGAAGTAGCAATTCAACTTGTTTCCCAGGAAAAGATGATAAATGAAAAGGATAATTAAGACCTAAAATTAAAGACTTGGTTTTATTTTTTGAATGCAAAAGGCCACAAATGTCTCTGTGTGAGTAAAATCTTAGGAAGAAGAAACACCTTTTGGTTGATATCATACCTTGAGAAGACAGTTTTTAAAATGTAAAAAGACTACTGGAATTTGGGCTTTAATTCTGGCTCTTTCCCTTATTTACTTTAGGTACTTAGGGTTTAGGAAAATCCTTCAATATCTCTGGTCAGTAAGACTCACAACAGAATAACGGAGGTTGGGACCACCTTGTCTATCTTGATTTCACAGTCTTTCATTTTGTAAACAAGACAACCAGAAAACACTCATTTAAAAAAAGACGTTAAAGACAATTGTTCTTTTACCAATTCCAAAGTAGAAAAGTAAATTCCTTTTACATATCAGACTATTTAAACCCAACTGCCCCTGGGTACAACGTTTCCATACTTAAAGGAAGATCACTCAAAGATCCATCCTTAAAAGTTAGAAAATTTTTGTAAAACCAAAATGCCGCTTCAGATGACAGCTGTTCTATGACATTACATCATTGACTGATGATAATAAGAGGTAGTTAATTATAAAAATGTGAATACTTAATAATAATTTTTTCACTGATATTATCTACTTTATAAAGGTAAAGATTAAGAAGGTCTTACCACTTGTTGTAAACTTGCTGCATTTTCAAAATGCAAATAAATATTGTCCCATTTACCAGAAAATTAAGCCTATTTCAATAGAGAAAGGCACTGAAATAAAATTTTTAAAAGGTCTAAGAGAAGGCTCACACTTCTGAGGCATGAACACTTGAATTTAGACTGCAGTTATTTTACTGCTATCTGTACCAGTTTTCATTTTTAGCAAAGGCAAGGAAAATTAAAAATATTCAGGCAGTATGTATGTCATAAATGTAACTACTGTTTATTTTAAATCATTTCATTCCTTTTTATGATTTTTTTAAAGCAGCTGTTGCCATTGCTACATGTTTATACCAATCAATCAACCTCTTGCTCCAACATTTGCAACAAAATCTAAAAAATCACAAGCTGCAATGTATCTATCTACTCATCTTGGCAGCTATGAAGAGAAATCAAATGAAAAGCATTTTATGTTAAGGGGTAAAAGTTCCATCCACATTTACATTTATATTTAGCTGTATTGAGTTTGCAAGCTCAAGTTTTGGGATGAAATAAGAGCAAAGTTTTCTGAAGTCTTGGCCTGAGAGACAATGAAAATCCATATGATTTTAGAAAACCATAAAACCTGCAGGCCCATCATGCCTTGCCTGTAAAGAAAATTGTCTACAAGCATTTTAGCTGAATTTTGAAAGGAAAGTTTATGTCAATATCCTTGTGAGAAATTTTCTTCGCCACCTATTGCTAAGCAATTTATACTATAGGATGCTTGACCACCTCTCTGGATTCTAAGAGAAGTTTTTGAATTCTCTTAGTGATCAAATGAAAGAGACACAAACAGAGAGAGAGAAAGCCTCAAGAGAAGTAAATGAGTAGATATCTGACAACCGACCAAACATTGTTTAGAATGTAAAAATTATTATTACTATTCTCTAAAAATAAAGTCATTTTAACAATCACTTTCCAACATTTAGAGAAGAGAGTGGGCAAATGACTATTTATTTCTATAAATCCTGTCTCCTGTTTTGATATACCTTTATTATGAAGTGGGTAGAGGAGTAGGGAATACACATTTCATCTGGGGCATCAGACCTCCAGTCTGCATTCTTTTGGAAACCTCAGCACAGAAGACTGCTGTCTCCACTTTCTCACACACTTACTCTCCTGTGCTGAGAATAGGTTCATTGATTTCTGGAATACAGATATAAGAATCCAGTATCCACAGGGAAAAACAATATCTCTTCTTCACTAAGAAGATGAATTAGTTTTAATTACTACTAGAATAGTAAAATTCCTTGTTCTAATGTATAATTGTTATGGCTATGCAGATATCTCCATGACAGCAGGAATAATGTCCATCTTATTTATTGCTCCATTCACTACACCTAGAGCATATGTGACACTCGATAGTCTTTCAACAAATGTTTGTGGTTGAGTAAGTATATGGATAGAAATGATAGTTAGGAAATACATTGACAATTTCTAACCAGATAAACTTTAAAACAATTGTTTAAAAGCGGTAAATGTGTTTGATATAGGCTTTCATGACATAAGATGGTGTGCTAGAGTGAAAGGTGCAAAATGAGATAACATCTGCATAAAATAGGAAGCATACATAAATTGTTAGTTTTCCTCTCCACAATATTACACTGATTCCGATTTTAAAATCACAAAGTGCATGCACAATACCCATTAAAATAAACCATCTCATGTACTTTAAGTTCTATGAAGGCTAGGGCAATATCGATTTCAGTCTTTGCATTTTGTTTTCTCAACTCTTGGTACAGTGCTTGGCACATAGATGTTTAATAATTATTTGTCAAATAAGTGAATAAGGTATAAATGAATGAATGAAAAATGGCCTTGAATTATCGATTAGTGGGAAATATTTTTGAAAAGTAATTTGTGTTTGTTCATTTGTCAATTTCCTGATGTATAATATTAAAGCCTCCTTTAAAGAAAACCATTTTCTCATAATTATCAGTGCAGAATAAAATAAATAAATTGTGAATAACTGCAAAATAGAATTTTACATACAGAGTTCCTTTTTAAAAAACACTCCAGGCAAGAAGGACCTGACAGTTGATGTATTCCTAGAGACAGGAGTTACTCAGGGGTTGACAATACTTGAAGAAAGATCTAAAGTGAATGGAGGCTTGGCCACCATGGCAAGTTCCAGGAGTTTCTAACAAGTGCTCCCTTTTCCTCAGATATGTTCATTGCTAAGCAGCTGGTTGTCAGTGGTGGTGAAGATAAGGTCCACTGTACTTACACAAGACTCTCTTGGTAGGAATTACTGTTTCCAAGCTCAGAAAAGAATTCAGGAGATATGTATCTGTATCTAACATGTCAGATGACTAGTGTACCTATTTTTCTCCACTAAATGAAAGAAGGACAAGAAAAAATATTAAGCTAAAAAAATATTATATGTGGTTTTAGGTTGGCAAACGTGAAGAACAATGAAATAGTACAAGTAAGACTCTAACTGTGTTCATTTCTGTTTTGAAATAGTCAAATGAAAGAAACTGTATCCCTGGAAAGAAGTGAAGCATGGATTCCGAAAGAGGAGTTTTAGCCAATATCGATACCAAAGACTTCTGCGAAGATCTCGCCTCATGCAGATCTTATTGGGCATCACCATGGCTGAGACCAACAGAAGAGATGGGAGTGAAAGGAATTTCACTGTGAGGGGCACCCTCACTAACATGCTCTTAGTAAGAATGAGAATGGAATGTAAACTCATTTAACACATTTTCTAGACAGTATTTGCTATCCCTCTCCTTCCTTTCAGAAAGAATTCTAGAGCATTCTGCCTTTTAACAAAATGGAGCTCTCCTGCGACTTGAAAAATCTGCAAGGAGTACACACTCTACAAATTCAAGATCAATTCCAAACCCTTCCATGTGTACAG
This sequence comes from Nanger dama, assembly GCA_917880005.1. Lineage (NCBI taxonomy): Eukaryota > Metazoa > Chordata > Mammalia > Artiodactyla > Bovidae > Nanger > Nanger dama. The sequence continues at coordinate 8,769,640 of CAKJTW010000082.1, read as the reverse complement.
TTTTGCAGTTCAGTGGTTCTATTTCTATAAATATAAACTTCATGTCTTGAGAGCAAGCACTTACAACTACTAAACTTTCATTTCCAGTCTTCAGAAGTCTGAAGTGAGGTTTTGTCCCCGTCTACTCCTCTCACCTGGCTGTCTGCCAACAGCTGAGCCAGATTTCTACACACAAGAGGCTGGACCTTGGGTCCACAAGGCTTAGCAAAGCACAGAACTCCATGTCCTCATCTACTTCGCCAGAACTTCCAGTGCAAAAGCCCCTTTGCTCTCCTGCCGGAGACTCAGCTCCAGCATCCATGATTTTCAATCACAGTACCCTGTGACAAAACGTGTGGACCACTGCATGATTTCTTCCACCGGCTGGCTTTCCTGGCATTTGAATAAAAGTAAAAATAGCGAACAAAGAGGGAGAAGAAAAGTGACAAGCTGAAGCCTGCAAAGAGAAACAGGACAAGGTATAGAAAATCGGCTCCAGATTGCTGGGGAGGGGGTCGGGCTATGATGAACTGATACTGCCATCTAGTGGCTTCATTACACTCGGAGAAAAATACTTAATCAGTCTCCCTCCTCGTGCAGTGATGTGTTTATTTTTTTAGTTCTAGGGAAAAAGAGAATACAGTTGGCACTTGAATGATGTGGTGTTTAGGGCTGCCCAACCCCTGCAATTGAAAAGAGGCCCCTGCTATATCAGCTTCAAAAACAAAGGGATTAATAAATGATTCACCCAAGGGCAGGAAGCTGGAACAGTTTAGACCAAATCAGAACTCAAACCCTAGTTCTTTTCATTTCACATATTGTGATCTCTAATCAAACACACACGTTTTCCCACACTGAGTTAATTTTAAAATCTGTACAATGAAAATACACATACTATATCTATTGAAAAGAAAAACCTGCCTTTAAGTTGACCCATGCAATTGAAACCAGTGTCCTGCAGAGATCGACAGTTCTTGTCTAAATGAGCCAGAACTGTGATGGGGACAAATGTTTTTGCCTTAGTAAACGGCTTCCATCTTCCTTGGGAAAAAGAGAAAGACAGAGGAAACCTTTCCAGAACTGCCTTGCTGTATTTATAAGTGTGTCCTCAGCTTTTCTATTTGAGACTTCTATGGGTATCTTTCTCTTTGCAAGCATCTGTTTCCCCTACACTACTATTACTACTAAAGTCGCTTCAGTCGTGTCCGACTCAGTGTGACCCCATAGACGGCAGCCCACCAGGCTCCCCCGTCCCTGGGATTCTCCAGGCAAGAACACTGGAGTGGGTTGCCATTTCCTTCTCCAATACATGAAAGTTGAAAGTGAAAGTGAAGTCGCTCAGTCGTGTCCAACTGTTAGCGACCCCGTGGACTCCAGCCTACCAGGCTCCTCCATCCATGGGATTTTCTAGGCAAGAGTACTGGAGTGGGGCGCTAAGGTTGCCAAATTAATATATAATTGGGCTTAACTGGTGGCTCAGATGGTTAAGAATCCTCCTGCAACGTAGGAGACCCAGGTTTGATCCCTGGGTGGGGAAGATCCCCTGGAGAAGGAAATGGCAACCAATCCAGTATTCTTGCCTGGACAATCCCATGGACAGAGGATCCCATATTGATGGCAACCCATCCAGTATTCTTGCCTGGAGAATCCCATGGATGGAGGCTCCCCTGGACAGACGGACTACAGTCCATGGGGTCACAAAAGAGCTGGACGTGACTTAGTGACTAAAGAATATGGTGACAGAAATTGAAAAGTTATTGCTTGAGGGTGGAAGGATAGGATAAAAGTATAAAAGGACAGATGGAATTTTCAGGGGGCATGGAAAGTGCTTTAGTTCTTGTTTGGGGTGATATAGGTGCATGCATGGTAAAGTGTCACCTGCAATGCAGGAGACCCCAGTTCAATCCCTGGGTAGGGAAGATCCCCTGGAGAAGGGAATGGCTCCCCACTTCAGTATTCTTGCCTGGAGAATTCCATGGACAGAGAAGCCTGGCAGGCTACAACCATGGGGTGGTAAAGAGTCAGACATGACTAAGTGACTAACACACACACACACACATATAAGCAGATATTGATATACGTAGATAGATACAGTCAAATTTAAACACCTAACAGTTATTTAGTGTAAGGATGTCCATGCAATGTTTAGGATATGCTAAAATTAAAAAATTCATCCTTTATCTTAAATTCAAATTTAATTGACCATCTTGTATGTTTTATTTGACAACTTTACCTCACTCCCAAGTAATGACACATTTCTATTAGAACTAACCTGAAGTGAAGCTGTCTGTGAGAGAAATATATTATTGTATATAAATATAAATTGTAAATATATATTGTATCATCTTCGTTACCATGACCATTATTATAGTGGTGGTATAATAAACACCAGAAAAAGAATAATTAATAATAATGGTAATATCTTAGGCATTGAATCAAAGTCCATATTGATTTTTCATAGGGAATTCTCATTCATCCTGTGATGCGTCTAGAGCTAAGAACTGGTAGGAAGCAGACAAGGTTTGAAAATACAGTCATTAAAATATATCCCAGACTGATAATCACATAGTGATTAGAAGCCTGTAAGTTTGTTAACTTGACCTTAATATTATTAGCCCATAGCTTACATGTAGGTGAACCTAGAATTATGAATTGTCACTGTAAAAGAGAGTGATTTGTGAATAAAAAGACACCTCACTTGCCAGGAAAACAACAGTCTAAAAAAGACCAAAGTGTCTTAGCAGCTATAGTTTTCAGCTTTAACATACTTGACCACTTGACAAATCAAATTTTGCTTTTTAGATTTTGACTTCTGATGACAACGTTCCTCTCATTTCACATTGCTGAAGGACAAGGTTTAAATGTTCCACTGAACTAGGATAGCTTGTCAACTGCTACAAAGATGCTGTGGATTGAATGATCTTGTGTATTTAGGACAACCTATTCAAATGATGGATGAGGCCAAATCTTCCAGAATTTACTACGAACATATTTTGGATGTTGTACGATTGTGGCCATTTTCACCTTGTGTCAGTCATCAATAATAACAGAAGGTCTACCCACAATGAGAAACAATAATCTCATTTGGTGTTGAAATAGCTACAGCTCCAAAGAGTGCTGCTGAGTAAATGATCAACACCATTTACTGCCCTGTGGCTGCTTGCTTTAATTCACCTCAAGCTGACAGTGACTTTCACTTCTTCCCTTGTCTCTTTTTAGGTAGGAGCTGCAATAGAAAACGTGAGCTTTCCTATCTCCAATTCTCACATATCCTCTATACCGCAACATCATATTAATATTTCTTCTTTGCTTATTCATGTTAGACAAATAATTTTCTGTGGCTTAGTTTTTGCCCATCACAATGGGCTAAAATCTAACCTGCCTTGTCTAAATAAAAGAGCCTAGTAATAGGAATTTAATTTCTTTGAAATTCCTGGAGTAAACCACATTCATTAGGTTCAAATTCTTCCCCTAATTAAAGGATGCCTTAGTCCCAAGTTGAGCATATTTAGAAGTTACACACCTTAGAATCTGGGAAACAAATACCTTACACATATGATGGCATTCTAATACAGAGTTTTTGCTTGGCATAATCAATATAGTCTTCCACAGGGTATCAATTCAGAGCATCTTTTGCTACTGATTTATTATATAAAGTAGGAAGTCTATTATCTTAATTTCTAGTCCTTCTTTGATTGCCAGTGATCCCAATACATACCCTGGGACACTTAGCATCTCTACCCCCTGGTCAAGTAGCTAGTAAAAAATAAAGAAAATAAAATAGTATTAGATTAAAATATTTTATACTAATTCTTATCATATAAGAATTATTTCCTTAAAACATCGATTTGTATACTTGGGATTTTTCCCAAACAACTGCATATATATTTTATCAACTAAATTATTTCTAGGTTATGAAAGCTACATTAGTACTCAGAGGATCATTGTATAATAAAAAATCTATAAAATAGAAAATATAAGATTTGCCTATTAATTTCAACAGAATGGGTGTCAATTAATTTAGCATGGATTATAGAAAATATATTTTGAGGAAATTTTTTTCATGGTTTCTCTTTATATATATACATGTTTTATAAGCAGATTCTGGAGACAACCGAATCCAGTATTCTGAAGTGGAGAATTCCATGGACTGTATATTCCATGGTGTTGCAGAGAATTGGAGACGACTCAGCAACTTTCACTTTTTCACTTTCACTATGAGCAGAGTCACTGATAACTTTTATTCCATACTATCATTTCAATTATTCTTCAGTGCTCAGCTTTCTTTATGATACAAGTTTCACATCCAGACATGACTACCGGGATAGCAACACTGATTCCATGCATATGAGCTTGAGCAAACTCTCAGAGATAGTGGACGACAGAGGAGCCTGGAATGCTGCAGTCCATGGGGTTGCAAAGAGTTGGACACAAATGACTAAACAACAACAACAATTTCAAAATGTATTTTCAAGGCATTCTTTTCAAGAGTGGAAAACAGTCTTGGGACATAGAAATAGCATCACTTTCCTAGGCAGAGGGCAAATTTATTTGCTGCCCAATATAATAAAGATAATTTTAAAAAATAGTGAGATCTTCCTCTGGGCAAAGGTTGAGCAAGTTTTCTGTAACCCCCCCTTAAAGACTGGAATTTTTTTCTCTGTGACACAAATATACTAGGTGCCCAGCATCTCCCTGGGTCCATCGCCAAGTGACCACCTTGGGATCTGGGGGTGGAGATGGAAATCAAGGCAACCAAGAAGCTTAGGCTGCCTGTCTTGCCATGAATAATCAAGTCTTTTTTCTCTGACCCAAGAATCTCATGTTTTCTCCTAGCATCCATGAACCTATGGCAGACTAGTTTAAAAAAAGGATAATATCCAGAGTACATTACTGTGAACTTTTAAAAATTATTTGTAGATCTTCAAACTTCTGAGATAGTATTATTACACTTTGAATTGCCTTCAGTTCAGTTCAGTCGCTCAGTTGTGTCAGACTCTTTGTGATCCCATGAATAGCAGCACACCAGGCCTCTCTGTCCATCACCAACTCCCGGAGTTCACTCAGACTCACGTCCATTGAGTCAGTGATGCCATCCAGCCATCTCATCTTCTGCCGTGCCCTTCTCCTCCTGCCCCCAATCCCTCCCAGCATCAGAGTCTTTTCCAATGAGTCAACTCTTCTCATGAGGTGGCCAAAGTACTGGAGTTTCAGCTTCAGCATCATTCCTTCCAAAGAAATCCCAGGACTGATCTCCTTCAGAATGGACTGGTTGGATCTCCTTGCAGTCCAAGGGACTCTCAAGAGTCTTCTCCAACACCACACTTCAAAAGCATCAATTCTTTGGCGCTCAGCCTTCTTCACAGTCCAACTCTCACATCCATACATGACCACAGGAAAAACCATAGCCTTGACTAGACAGACTTTAGCTGGCAAAGTAATGTCTCTGCTTTTCAATATACTATCTAGGTTGGTCATAAGTTTTCTTCCAAGGAGTGAACATCTTTTCGTTTCATGACTGCAGTCACCATCTGCAGTGATTTTGCAGCCCCCCCAAAATAAAGACAGCCACTGTTTCCCCATCTATTTCCCATGGAGTGATGGGACCGGATGCCATGATCTTTGTTTTCTGAATGTTGAGCTTTAAGCCAACTTTTTGCTCTCCTCTCACTTTCATCAAGAGGCTTTTTAGTTCTTCTTCACTTTCTGCCATAAGGGTGGTGTCATCTGCATATCTGAGGTTATTGATATTTCTCCCAGCAATCTTGATTCCAGCTTGTGTTTCTTCCAGTCCAGCATTTCTCATGATGTACTCTGCATATAAGTTCAATAAGCAGGGTCACAATATACAGCCTTGACGTACTCCTTTTCCTATTTGGAACCAGTCTGTTGTTCCATGTCCAGTTCTAACGGTTGCTTCCTGACCCTGCATACAGATTTCTCAAGAGGCGGGTCAGGTGGTTTGGTATTCCCATCTCTTTCAGAATTTTCCACAGTTTATACAAAATGATAACAAATGTGTCTGTGCATGTATCTGGGCTTATGTGTGTTGTGGGGAAAAGAGCTGAATCAGAATCTCCCAAAGGTAATTTTGCTAGCATGGGCAACAGCATACCATGCCTAAGGCCAGTCATACCATTTCTGCAGCATTCATAGACCTGTACAGATGGAAAAACAGTGAAAGTCTGAGTGCACACTCTGGGTGGTATCATGCTGTCCCAAGTCTATAATCTGTTGGCAGTGTCATCTTGGACAAGTTATTGCACTTTTCTTTGTGGTTAGTAATACATATTTCATAGGGTTGTTGATAAAACCTGGCAGTCAGTTACTGTATTGTTTTTACCATAGTTAAGTCAAGCAAATAAAAATAATTCAGTTTTGTCTGATTTAATTGAGGCATAAAGATTTGAGGCAAACTACCTATGGGATAAATCGGGCTTAAGGCATTAATTCTATAAAATACACTGCTTTTTAAATTAAAAACTATTGTTCTGTTTAATACCTCTTTCACAGTCACCTTTGCCAGCAGTAACAGATGTATTTATATCTCCTCAGAATACCCCCATAATCAACATAGTGAAATCAACAATAAAATTATTTAATAATCATTAGCAACTCTCTCCTTGCCTAACATTTTATTTCATTTGGCATAACATCTTTAGAATTCTTACTGCCTGTATTAAGCTTAAGTACTGTATGTACACATATTTTATCAGAAGAGGATTTGTGAGCACTTAGCACATACTGCTTTTTCTGCCAAAATCTAAAAGTTAAATCCCAAGAAACTTTAAATTAACTGAAATCTTTAAAAAGCAGTGATTATAATGGGGTAAAACAGCTTCAGACAATATTGTGCTATAATCAGTGTTTTAGACTATGACATCAAGCAGTTTTCCTCTGGGGATTTTAATTAAAACATTAATAAAAAGTAGTTTTCATAACTTTTATGAAAAAGTTATTTTCATGTATCATAAATTTCTTAATTAAAAGTGGAAATAGGTAACTAACCAATTTTTATTTGCTTTTCAATTCACATGTGTGAGTCATAAACTTTAGCACTCATTCTTATAATACACAAAGCACAAATTTTACATAAGATACTTTTGTTAAAAGTAATAAAAATCATGAAATAGAAATAAATCAATTTATAACTATCATCAGTAAAGAAGAACTATGATGGTAGTACAGCAGCCATAACTCATAACCTCAAAAGTGTAGCTGCATATATTTTTTACCATATAATCTTTTTTTCCCCTTTAAGATCACTATTATTTTTCAACATCCTTCAAGGTCACTTAAATTTCCCTGAACAGGAGCCACTGCACTTTGTAAGCATATGCTAATTGTTGTCTTTCTAAAGATAGTTAAAACAAAAATCCAAGTCAATTTACAGATTTTCATACCCCTAAGAAAAGTGCAATACATTTTTCTAAGTGATAAGAAGTTATCAGGAAAGAATTTCATTGGAAAATTTCAGTCAATTACTCAAGAAAACTGAATTTATTTTATATACTTACTGATCTTCTCTTCTGCTCTCTTTTTTCTTCTTTATACTTTAAATCTCTTACTACCTATTTCCTAAAGAACTTACATCTGACAGGTGGTGTGGATAAATTGCTATATGTCTGTCTAGCTATACAGCAGCCTAAATAGCCATTCCAGGAATCCAAAGTGAAGAAAAGTGATCAGAATTCAAGATCAGTTCAGTCACTCAGTCATGTCCAACTCTGCAACACCATGGACTGCAGCTTACCAGGACCCCCTGTTGATCACCAACTCCTATAGTTTACTTAAACTCATGTCCATTGAGTCGGTGATGCCATCCAACCATCTCATGCTCTGCCATCCCCTTCTCCCCTTGCCTTCAATCTTTCCCAGTATCAGTGAAAGTGAAAGTGAAGCCTCTCAGTCGTGTCCGACTCTTTGCGACCCCATGGACTGTAGCCTATCAGGCTCCTCTGTCCATGGGATTTTCCAGGCAAGAGTTCTGGAGTGTATTGCCATTTCCTTCTCCAGGGGATCTTCCTGACCCAGGAACAGAGTCTCTTTCAAATGTCAGTTCTTCGCATCAGGTGGCTAAAGTATTGGAGTTTCAGCTTCAGCATCAGTCCTTCCAATGAATATTCAGCACTGATTTCCTTAAGGATGAACTGGTCGGATCTCCTTGCAGTCCAAGGGACTCTCAAGAGTCTTCACCAACACGATGGTTCAAAACATCAGTTCTTCAGTGCTCAGCTTTCTTTCCTACAAAATCTGAAATGCTCTCTGCTTCCACTACAGAACATCCGCATTCAATAGGTTCACAAGGTTGAAACAGACAGAAATAATGATCCTCTACTGGTTATGTTCTACAACTTAGCAGTCAACAGAAGCTTTAAATTTGGGAGCTTGTTTGTTATTTTCCTCAAATATATGAACAAGTTCTTCCCTGCTTACTGCCAGAATTGATTCACAATCCAGACTGTTCTAAGCACCATGGATTCAGGAAAAGTGCTTATTTTTTTTTTTCTTCAAAGTCCATTTTTAAATGGTGAGGACAAAGTGGTAAGACCTGTGCATGGACAAGGTGTGGAATCAAAGTGTCTTGAGGCAGTGATAATGGAGTGGGGGTCTGTTCTGAAATGCAGAATTCCTAAGCCCATGCCCATTCTGAGTGCTGTGTGTCCCAGCTAAGGGCATATTACTATGTACTGCCTCCCTATAGCCAACAGCGCAGCTGTAAGAAAAACAGACAAAAACATTACCACAGAAATACTATTAATGAAGAATGTCAAAGTTTTACTGTTAAAATGTCCCTTCAGAGCAAAATTTTGAAAAGTTTTGTCCTTCTCCACTCCAAAGGAGGGAGACTGAGGCATGAGGAGGTTAAGTGAGTTGCCCAAGGGCACCCAGGAAGTCAGTGAATTAACCAGAAATAGCACCCAGGACTCCTGCCCCCTACACCACAGCTCCAACCACCGGACCATGTTTCCTGGTGTCAGCAAAGCATTAGACCACAGCGGTTTGCCAGCAACATCAAATAGCATTTTGCCAGTGTAATTTACCTCTTTCGGAATTAAATAATAATAACATTTTACCTTAATCTATCACCTCTCATCCCAGGGGAGCCTAAAGTGCTAAGTGCTTTAGTTATGAGTTTGAGCAGCTTACATATAAATCATTTCACACATCATTAAAATGCAGCTGTCTTTAGAGTCAATGTTGCAGCTGTTAAATGTAAGTATTGCAACTGTTAAACATTTATTGAGCACCAATGATGTGCTAAATGTTTGAGAGAATGCAAAAGTTGAATTTAGAGAGTTTACAAGGACTAGGAAATAGAGGAAAACTACTTAAAATCTTGATGACATATAAAGAAATCAGACTACTACTGGAACACACTTTTGTTTCTAGTGAATATAATCATGAAGGGGTCTGAAAATTGTCTTTGTTTGTAGAAAAATGACCCTTAGATGAATGATCTAAAAATGTTAAAGCAATAGTTTAGACCACAGATAAATATATTTTAGAATCATTTCAACACATTCTCCTAATCTTTACCTGATTCCTCATATTAATTTCTCATTCTTTCTTGTGTTCTCAGGTACTTATGATAATAAATGTTGAATAGCAAAGTCCAATAAGTTTAATATAACCTGATCTGATTTTCCCATGGAGATCTATTATATAAATAGAAGCATTTACTCCCAGGGTTGGGGGTAGGGAGGAGGGCACAGATCCAGAAGAGAAACAAAGCAAACTTGAGCATCCTGTAAATAATGACATGGTTAATGGAAAAATGATAATTTTATAATAAATGGTTAAAGTAGAATTATAAGGGTTGTTTTTTTTTTTTGTTTTTTTTTTACCACAGCTCTCACACCATATGTAGACTTTAAAATATGATGGATCATAATAAACTATATGCACCAACCACGTGAAAAATCAAAGGGAAATGAAGTTCAAAGGAACAGAAAATCCCAAATGGAGAAGTGAGTCTCTATTATATCTGTCCAGCTTTCTATGGCTTGAAAACATACTTTCGTTGTTCAGATGTTTTGTAGCAATTTATGCCAAATGAAAATGAGCAAGTTGATCTGGGCTTCAGGGAGGAAAAGACACAGAAATACAGAAAAGGGATCTATTTGATGTGCTATGGACACGAACCCACAAAGGGATCACACTGCCCAAAATACAGGCTTGGGGCCAGGAGTGAAAACTCGCTCTGACCTCACTCTTCTCTCTGCTATCAAAATAGAGCAAAAGCGAAAACAAAAAATCTTCTTAACCTTGTTGGCTTTGTAGGTTCTCCGGTTTTTGGTGGCTTACATTTCCAGGAAGTTTTACATAAACCAGACAAGAATACTGAAGTGGGTTGCCATGCCCCCTTCCAGGGGAACTTCTAGACCAGGGACCAAACCCACATCTCTTATTACAGCCTTGACCTTACTCCTTTCTCAATTTGGAGCCAGTCTTTTGTTCCATGTCCGGTTCTAACTGTTGCTTACTGACCTGTATTCAGATTTCTCAGGAGATAGGTAAGTTGGTCTGGTATTCTCATCTCTTTAAGAATTTTCCACAGTTTGTTGTTGGATTAATTGTTGGATTAATAAATATATTAATTAAAATATACTCCTCAGATCTTACTTTTTTCAACACATATGTAAAATTAAAATATACATATGTAGGTGTAAGTGTGATAGAGAAACCTGGTTCAGCTGAGCAGAAGTGAAAAAGTTTTGGAAATATAAATTGGCAAGGGGTTCAACATGACTCAGCCAAATGCTACAACCGCTAAAAAAGGCTGAAGGGAGTCTTAGTCCATAGTCAGTTATCCACTTAGTCGACATCATTTACTGAATCTCTGCTGCTGCTGCTAAGTCACTTCAGCCGTGTCTGACTCTGTGCGACCCCACAGATGGTAACCCTTTGGGCACAGCCATCCCTGGGATTCTCCAGGCAAGAATACTGGAGTGAGTTGCATTTCCTTCTCCAATGCATGAAAGTGAAAAGTGAAAGTGAAGTCGCTCAGTTGTGTCTGACTCAGCGACCCCATGGACTGCAGCCTACCAGGCTCCTCTGTCCATGGGAGTTTCCAGGCAAGAGTACTGGAGTGGGATGCTATTGCCTTCTCCAGCTGAATCTCTAGCATGTGCCTAACATAAAGAGGAACCCAGTGATAAGTAACACCTTGTCCTCGTCTCAGGGAGCTTAGCATTTAATGAGAACACAGAGGTAAATAAATAATGACTGAATAAACAAATAAATCAACATTCAATGTGATATATACAAAATAAAAATGTATATATAAAGTGGTTTTAACAACAGAGGAGGGGGACGAAGAGATGTAGAGGATGATGTCTGAATTCCACAAAGAGATAAGATTCACCCAGGAAAAGGTGACTAATGGGTGGCAGGAGGAGATTTTAGAAGCAGGATATCCAAAAAAAAAAAGGTAACAATTCTCCCATTCTACTCATTATAAGTTGAATTCTACTTCGACAAGTAAACTGTGTCCAAAAAGATCTCTGTTCTGACAGGATTTGAAATGCTCTTTTTCAGTGGAGTCAATGGGAATACAGAGTCTTCAAGGAAGAAAGAAGGAAAAACATTTGTGTTTTCCTTAGACACACAGAAGAATCTTCTTTAAAGGTTCTTGTGTAAAAGAGAGAGAACAGCTTGTCTTATTTAGCTAAAAGAACAGAATGAGCAGGAGTATTGGGGGAAATTAGAAAGAAGCAGACTTTGGCTTGATCCATGAACAGACAAAACTGGAGTGGTTCCCAAACAGATTGAGGTTTCACCATGACTGGAGATATTGAGGCCAAATGAATTATTGTCAGGGATATTGCTGAAGAAAGTTAACCATTATGTGGGTGAATTAACTGACATCTACTATCCTTATCTTTCCTGTGAGTCTATAAAATGTATTGTAAAACAAACCAAAATAGTAGTGGGCTTGGCTGGCTGTATAAGCACACTATTCGGTTCAGGCAGCTATTGCAAACCGCACACTGGTTGGCTTATAAACAACATAATTTCATTTCTCCCTGTTTTGTGGCCTGGAGTCCAACATCAAGATGTTACAAGGTCAAGTTCTGGTGAAAATCCTCCTCTGTGATGCTGACTGCCAAACTTGCCTTGTATCCTCATGTGGTAGAGAACAAAGAGAGAAAACAGGTGCTCTCGTGACTTTCGTAAGAACACTAATCCCATTCATTTAATTCTAATTTTCTCCCAAAGGCCTTGTCTCCTAATACCATCCCATTAGGGTGGGGTAGGGGTTTCAACATATGAAATTGGAAGGAGCATACTCAGTCCATATGTGTATATTATGTTTCTGGTTTTCTAGTGAGATCCCAAATCTTAGGGCAACGGATCACACATGCAAATACAGCTTTCACACTGGATATTCTAAAAGGTGGATAAAATTGCCTCTGTAACCCTTAGCCCATGTTCTGCCTCTTCCCTTAATGACATGATAAGAAATTCAAAACAGGTTTATAATAGAGGGAAGGATGATGGAAGGGAATTAATAATAAAAATAAAGAATACTGTGACATAGGGAAGAGACTGTCTTCTTTCAAATTCCAGGCTAAATGGGAACAAGTCAACCTCTGAAAGTGAAAGTGAGGGACATTCAGAAGAAAGGAATATTGATCTCCAGACTTAGTACTTCTGGAGCTTTGGAACTGTGGGTCAGATGCTGTCTGTTATAGACTGAATGTTTATGTCCCCCTCCACAATGCATATGTCAAAATCCTAACCCTCAATATGATAGAATTAAGACGTGGGCCTTGAGAAGTAATTGGTTACAAGAGTGGAACCCTCATGAATGTGAGTAGTGCCCTTGTCAAAATGACCCCAGAGGCTCCCTTGTCTCTTCTGCACGTGAGGACACAGCAAGAAGACAGCTGTGTAGGAACCAGGAAGTGGGTCCTCACTAGATATCAAATCTGCCAACACTCTGATCTTGGATTTCTCTGTTTCCAGAACTGTGAGAAAGAAATATGTGTTGTTAATAAGCCACCCAGTCTGTGGTATTTTGTTATAGCAGCCCACATGGACTAGGACACCACCAGAGAACCATGGCTATATGCAATGAAAGAGGTCTTTGGAAACTTTGAGGAATGTCCCTTGGAATTTGGGAAGCCTGATGACCAGTGTGTGGTCCTTGCCTGAAAGCAAGCAGAGAGAGCCGTGTGAATGGCACGCATTTCTAGAGTTCAGCAGAACAAGGATCCGTGAGTTTTCCTATAAGCCAAGTAGACACTGCAGAAGAGAACTGGGCTAGATCCTTTTTTAAAGGATCTTGCCTTCAAAGGCTTCTTGCTGGAACGAGCAGTCCCTGGAAAAATCCTAAGCAGGAGTTGAGGAAGAAGTGTAGGTTACAGGACAGAGGTCTTCAGCACAGATGAAAGAGACTGAGAGTAGGGAATGTTTCTTTCTTTCTTTCTTTCTATCTTTCTTTTTAACTGGAGGCTAATTACGTTACAATATTGTAGTGGTTTTTACCATACATTGACATGAATCAGCCATGGGTTTACATGTGTTCCCCATCCTGAACCCCCCGTCCCACCTCCCTCCCCATCCCATCCCTCAGGGTCATCCCAGTGCACCAGCCCTGAGCACTCTATCTCATGCATCAAACCTGGACTGGCGATCTATTTCACATATGGTAATATACATGTTTCAATGCTATTCTCTCAAATCATCCCACCCTCACCTTCTCCCACAGAGTCCAAAGTCTGTTCTTTATATCTGTATTTCTTTTGCTGTCTCACATATAGGGTTATCGTTACTATCTTTCTAAATTCCATATATATGTGTTAATATACTGTATTGGTGTTTTTCTTTCTGACTTACTTCACTCTATATAATACGTTCCAGTTTCATCCACCTCATTAGAAATGATTCGAATGCATTCTTTTTAGTAGCTGAATAATATTTCATTGTGTATATGTACCATGGCTTTCTTATTAATTTGTCTGCTAATGGACATCTAGGTTGCTTCCATGTCCTGGCTATTATAAACAATGCTGCGATGAACACTGGAGTACATATGTCTCTTTCAATTCTGGTTTCCTCATTGTGTATGCCCAGCACTGAGATTGCTGGGCCATGTGGCAGGTCTATTTCCAGTTTTTAGGGAATCTGCACACTGTTCTTCATAGTGGCGGTACTAGTTTGCATTTCCACCAACAGTGTAAGAAGGTTCCCTTTTCTCCACACCCTCTCCAGCATTTATTGCTTGTAGACTTTTTGGATTGCAGCCATTCTGACTGGCGTGAAATGGTACCTCATTGTGATTTTGATTTGCATTTCTCTGATAAATGAGTGATATTGAGCATCTTTTCATGTGTTTGTTAGCCATCTGTATGTCTTCTTTGGAGAAATGTCTATTTAGTTCTTTGGCTCATTTTTTGACTGGAACCGAGCTGTATGAGCTGCTTGTATATTTTGAGATTAATTATTTGTCAGTTGCTTCATTTGCTATTATTTTCTCCCATCCTGAAGGCTGTCTTTTCACCTTGCTTATAGTTTCCTTCTTTGTGCAAAAGCTTTTAAGTTTAATTAAGTAACATTTGTTAATTTTTGCTTTTATTTCCAGTATTCTGGTAGGTGGAACATAAAGGATCCTGCTGTGGTTTATGTTGGAGAGTGTTTTGTCTATGTTCTCCTCTAGGAGTTTTATAGTTTCTGGTCTTAGGTTTAGATCTTTAATCCATTTTGAGTTTAGTTTTGTGTATGGTGTTAGAAAGTGTTCTAGTTTCATTCTTTTACAAGTGGCTGACCAGTTTTTCCAGCACCACTTGTTAAAGAGATTGTCTTTAATCCATTGTATATTCTTGCCTCCTTTGTTGGAGATAACGTGTCCATAGGTGTCTGGGTTTATCTCTGGGCTTTCTATTTTGTTCCATTGATCTATATTTCTGACTTAGTGCCAGTACCATACTGTCTTGATGACTGTGGCTTTGTAGTATAATCTGAAGTCAGGCAGGTTGATTCCTCCAGTCCCATTCTTCTTTCTCAAGATTGCTTTGTCTATTCGAGGTTTTTTGTATTTCCATACAAATTGTGAAAGTATTTGTTCTAGTTCTCTGAAAAGTATTGGTAGCTTGATAGAGGTTGCATTGAATCTATAGATTGCTTTGGGTAGTATATTCATTTTCACTATATTGATTCTTCTGATGGATAACCATGGCATATTTCTCCATCTAGTTGTGTCATTTTTTATTTCTTTCATCAGTGTTTTATAGTTTTACATATATAGGTCTTTTTTTAGGTAAATTTATTCCTAAGTATTTTATTCTCTTCATTGAAATGGTGAATAGAATTGTTTCCTTAATTTTTCTTTCTGTTTTTCCTTTAGTGTATAGGAATGCAAGGGATTTTTGTGTTTTAATTTTTATATCCTGCATCTTTACTATATTCATTGATTAGCTCTAGTAATTTTCTGGTGGTGTCTTCTGGATTTTCTATGTAGAGGATCATGTCATCTGCAAACAGTGAGAATTTTACTTCTATTCCAATCTGGATTCCTTTGTTTCTTTTTCTTCTCTGATTGCTGTGGCTAAAACTTCCAAAACTATGTTGAGTAAAAGTGGTATTTCTTAAAAATCCTCAAAAGTTCTTCATAAGAGAGTGGTGCTTGATGGAGACCCTGAAACCATCAAGAATCAGAAATAGAGACAGGCAAATCACGTTTCTTGCCTTTTCTTCTAATACCCCATTACCTTGTATTCACAGGGACCTGCTTGAAGCAAAAGAGCAAACAGTGTTGAAACAGGAAATACTGAAAGAAATAAAGTTGTCCCCCATCCCAGGATTGTCCTCCAAGGAAACCTTTGGTCAGCTCTGACCTGGGAAGAGACAGAACTTTCCACTGCATGGAGGACAGCATTTTATTTTATTTTTTAGATCAAATGGGACCACTTAAATCTAAAGAGGATAGTCAATATCCTATCCTAATAACATAACAGACAAGTTATGATATTTTCCCAAATTATCTTCAACATATGGGAATGGAGATTCAAACATAATTAGTTAAAGCCAACAGTGGAGAAATAAAAAAACTCTCCTGAATGTGTTCCTTAAATCTAAGCCATCCTGGAAACTGAAAAAATAAATATATCTTATCAAAAGCTGCTCTATGCATCTTATTTATTCAAAATAATCCTATTCATTTATGCAGAATATCCCTATAACATTCATTACTGTACATCAGAGTTCATTGTAAATTTTAAATAAATTCCAAATTAGAGTTTATATTATATTAAAAAGAAGTACATTTGTGTTTATACTTTGAACTTCCTTATAAAATGAAGATACTCTATAGCAGTTATGGAAATTAAGTTTAGGAGCAAGAAATTGAGACAGTACAAATAGGGCATGATAATTAAGTTTTGCTCTGATCCAACATCACTCATCTTTGCAATGAAGAGCAGCAGGATGAACTTACATTCTTGGAAATGTTGGCTGGTGACATTGGTTATTGTGAGCACATCCTCCATATACTCTGAAAGTTGCCTAATCACAGCAGGAGCCAATACAAGTTTATGCTGCAACCCTGTATTATATGTGATGACTCAGTAATAAACAGCCCATTCAGAACTGTTTCCTATAAGCTTTTTATTGAGCATCACAAAATCCATACTGTGCATACAATTTAGAGTCTATCAAAGCAGATGAAAACATATTATGCTTGCTATTATGGAAAACAGTTTCAATCAGCATCCCCACTTCAAATCCTTATTAGTGGACTCCTACAGCACTGTGCTGAGGATGATTCTATATAATTACACCAGGCTGTGGCAGGAATGTGTATGCTTATTTGCTCAGTTGTGTCCAACTCTTTGTGACCCCGTGGACTGTAGCCCACCAGGCTCCTTTGTCCATGGGATTCTCCAGGTAAGAACACTGGAGTGGATTGCCAGTTCCTACTCCAAGGGATCTTTCTGACCCAGGGATAGAACCTGTGTCTCTTGCATCTCCTCCATTGGCAGATGCATTCTTTACCACTGTACCACCTGGGAAGCCTCCATACTGCACTTCATCTTAGACAAAAGGTCTAGAAGCGGCAAGCAATTAGCAACAAGAATCATGAACAAGAAGGGAGAGGTAGAGAGTGGACTGTGCATTTATCATCTCTGAATGAAAGCCTGTTTTTCCTCTGACCATTGGCAGGCTGTTGAATCATGAAATGGAGAGAAAACTCTTGTTTGACAACAGACAGATAGCATTAGGTTCTTTTGCAATAACCAAAATGACATGCTACTTTTGATCTCAGCTGTTTGTCTACTAACCCAAAGACAGAAGCTTGTACCTGGAGGGAGACAGGAAGTTTAGAATAGGAAAGTGAACAACTAAAGACAGGTATTGCAAGGTCACGGGTCCACAAAGTGTACAGAAAAGTTCCTGAGAAGACAGAAATAACCACAGCTTTCTTGGGAAGAAAAGATATATATATGCTGAGAGAGAGAGAATTTATTCACAGTGTTAGTAATTATTCACAGTAGCAGTAATTCTGCTCTATAAAGTCACTGGGAACACTGAACTAGTGAACATCAAACAATTGCTTCTAAGGTTAGGTTCTTGTGAGCCTCTGGTCACATTTTCATCAGTAGATCAATAAAGTACCTTATTTCATATGTGTTTCTGCTCAAAGACATCTTACTTAATGTATAACATGATTCATTAACATTGAACTCGTGGCCAAGAGCATTATGACTCATGCCTGAACAAAGCTTATCTCACACATGATTTTTCTGTAAGGAATACCCCAGCCTTCTTACACTGAGGAAACCTCAACAGCACTTCTTCAGTATACTTAGGGGCATTCTAAAAGACAAAAGCACCAACAAAAAGCACCAAAATACCAAAACATGGCACTAACGAGATCATGTAGAGGACACTTGTTTACAGTATGTGAATAGAACATATACTTCAAGCAACTCACAATTTCTGTGGACTCTGCTTGTCCACAAATGACCAAAAAGTATCATGAATATTGATTTTATATTTACAAACAAATTTTAGCAAGTGATTGAATTTGACAATACAACATCTTTGAATAATGAGGATAAGCTTTATGTGTGTGTGTTTGTATGTATCTGTAAATGCTATAAAGCTAGAAGTCTTCAATTAGAAATAAAGACGCAGCTTTTTATTGACCTCAAGAGTTTACATTTAATTGAAGGATTAGGACTAACACAAATAAAATACTTAAAGAAAATATAAACTGAAAATATAAGGAGACCCTACTCAATGGATCAAATGATAAGAAGTTAAATGAAGGGCAGTCCTAAGATGGCAGAGGAATAGGACAGGGAGACCACTTTCTCCCCCACAAATTCATCAAAAGAACATTTAAACACCGAGTAAATGCCACAAAACAACTTCTGAATGCCAGCAGAGGACATCAGGCACCCAGAAAAGCAGCCCATTGTCTTCAAAAAGAGGTAGGAAAAAATATAAAAGACAAAAAAGAGACAAAAGAGGTAGAGATGGAGCTCCATCCCGGGAAGGGAGTCTTAAAAAGAGAGAAGTTTCCAAATACCAGGAAACACTCTCACTACCAAGTCTGTGGCAAGCCTTGGAAGCACAGAGGGCAACATAACAAGGCAGAAAAATAAATAAATAATTAAAACCCACAAATTACGAGCCCAACAGTAGCTCCCCCAGTGGAGAAGCAGTGCAGATGCCTGCATCCGCCACTAGCAAGGCGGGGGGCTTGGCAGGGAGGTGCAGGCTACATTGCTTAGAGTAAGGATAGGGCCCAAATGCTCCGAGTGTAAGCTGAGAGAACTAACTTGGGCAAGCAAACCAGACTGTGGGATAGCTACCATGTGAAAAGCTTTAACATAAGGCATTGCCAAGACCGTGCACAGAACAAAGGACGGAACAGAATTAGCCAGCTGCAGACCATCCCCCTCCGGTGACAGGCAGCCAGAGCTGGAAGGGCTGGAAGGGGGCAATCGCAGCCCCAGAGAGACATTATTTACCAAACTGCAAGCAGGCTCCTTTGCTAACTAAGACTTCTTGGGGTTCTGGATGGTCATCATCCACCTGAGGAGGTGAGCCAGCTGTACACCAAGAAAACCTAGCAGCAGGGACAGGAGAGGCGATAAGTCATAGCGACTGTGCTCGCCAAACACTTGAGCTACTCCAAGTAGCTCACCTGGGGAGGGCACAAAACACAGGCCCAGCCGAGTCTGCACCTCTGAGGACTACCTGAGTGCCTGAACCTGAGCTGCTTGGACCTGGGAGGTGCATGTAGCCCAGGGCTGGCCTTGGACGGTTCCACATGGAGCAACCTAGATCCTGAGCTGTGTGTGCCGCGAGCTGGGGCAGGCCCAGTGTGGCTGAGACACTGCAAGCATATGCCAGTGTTAATTGTTTGCAGCATCCCTCCCTCCCCACAGCATGACTGAACAAGTGAACCTAAAAAAGTGTCCACCACCGCCCCGCCTTGTGTCAAGGCAGAAATCAGACAATGAAGAGACCAGCAAACAGAAGAAGCTAAAACAGAAGGAACCGCCTTGGAAGTGACAGGTGCAATAGATTAAAACCTTGTAGTTAGTACCGACCATATAGGAATGGGCCTGCACATCTTGAGAAATATAAGCCAGACCAAGGAACTATCTGAAAATGAACTGACCCCACACTGCCCACAACACCACCAGAGAAAGTCCTAGATATATCTTTACTATTTTTACAATCATTCTTTATTTCTTCTTTTTTTAACTTTTTAAAATTTTTAAGTCCTCTATTACTCCTTTAATTTTCATTTTTATAACCTACTATTACTTTTCAAAAAAAGAGACCCTATTTTTAAAGCAAACTTTATATATATTTTTAAATAATTTTTTGACTTGTTTTCTTTTCTTCTTCTTCCTTCTTCTTCTTCTTCTTCTTCTTCTTCTTCTTCTTCTTCTTTTCTTTAATGTTATATTTTTGAAAATCCAGCCTCTTCTCTAGATTTTTAATCTTTGCTTTTTGGTAGTTGTTATCAATTTTGTACCTTTAAAAACCCAGTCTTCAGTATCCATTTTTACTTGGGAGTGAGATTACTGGCTCGACTGTTCTCTCCTCCTTTGGACTCTCCTCCTCTGGACTCTCCTTTTTCTCCACCAGGTTGCCTCTGTCTCCTCCCCTAGCCCTTCTCTTTTCTACCCAACTCTGTGAATCTCTATGTGTTCCAGACGGTAGAGAACACCTAGGGAACTGATTACTGGCTGGATCTGTCTCTCTCCTTTTCATTTCCCCCTTTTTATTCTCCTGACCACCTCTGTCTCCTTCCTCCCTCTTCTCTTCTCTGTATAATGCCATGAAGATCTCTGAGTGGCCCAGACTGTGGGGCGCATATAAGGAAATGATTACTAGCTAGCTTGCTCTCTCCTTTTGATTCCACCTCATCTCATTTGGGTCACCTCTAGCTCCCTCCTCCCTCTTCTCTTCTCCATGTAACTCTGTGGACCTGTCTGGGTGTTCCTCACTGTGGAGAAACTTTCATCTTTAACCTAGATGTTTTATCAATGGTGCTGTATAGAAGGAGAAGTCTTGAGACTACTGTAAAAATAAAACTAAAAACCAGAAGTAGGAGGCTTTAGTCGAAATCCTGAGAACATCAGAGAACTCCTGACTCCAGGGAAGATTAATCAATAGAAGCTCATCAAACACCTCCAAACTTACACTGAAACAAAGCACCACCCAAAGGCCAACAAGTTCCAGAGCAAGACATATCATGCAAATTCTCCAGCAACATAGGAACCCCGTCCTGAGCTTCAATATACAGGCTGCCCAAAGTTAACCCAAAACCACTGACATCTCATAACTCATTACTTGACACTCCATTGTATTCCAGAGAGAAGAAATCCAGAACACAGACACAAGCTTTCCTAACCAAGAAACTGACAAGCCACTGATACAACCCCACCCACAGTGAGGAAACTCCACAATAAAGAGAACTCCACAAACTGCTAGAATACAGAAAGGCCACCCCAAATGCAACAATATAAACAAGATGAAGAAAGAAGGGAATACCCAACAGGTGAAGGAACAGGATAAATGCCCACCAACAAAAGAGGAAGAGATAGGGAATCTACCTGATAAAGAATTCTAAATAATGATGGTGAAAATGATCCAAAATCTTGAAATCAAAATGGAATTACAGATAAATAGCCTGGAGACAAGGCTTGAGAAGATGCAAGAAAGGTTTAATAAGGACCTAGAAGAAATAAAAAGAGTCAATATATAATGAATAATGCAATAAATGAGACCAAAAACACTCTGGAGGCAAAAAATAGTAGAATAACAGAAGCAGAAGGTACAATTAGTGAAGTAGAAGATAGAATGGTAGAAATAAATGAGTGAGAGAGGAAAAAGAATTAAAAGAAATGAGGACAATCTCAGAGACCTCTCGGACAATATGAAATGTTTCAATATTCGATTCATAGGAGTCCCAGAAGAAGAAGACAAAAAGAAAGACCATGAGAAAATATTTGAGGAGATAATAGTCGAAAACTTCCCTAAAATGGGGAAGGAAATAATCACCCAACTCCAAGATACCCAGAGAATCCCAAACAGGATAAAGCCAAGGCAAAAGACCCCAAGAAACATATTAATCAAATTAACAAAGATCAAACACAAAGAACAAATATTAAAAGCAGCAAGGAAAAACAACAAATAACACATAAGAGGATTCCCATAAGGATAACAGCTAAGCTTTCAATAGAAACTCTTGAGGCCAGGAAGGAATGGAAAGACATACTTAAAGTGATGAAAGAATATAACCTACAGCCCATATTACTGTACCCAGCAAAGGTCTCATTCTAATATGAAGGAGAAATCAAAAGCTTTACAGACAAACAAAAGCTGAGAGAATTCAGTACCACCAAACCAGCTCTCCAACAAATGCTAAAGGATACTCTCTAGACAGGAAACACAAAAAGGCTGTATAAACCCAAACCCAAAACAATAAAGTAAATGGCAACAGGATCATGCTTATCAATAATTACCTTAAACATAAATGGGTTGAATGCCCCAACCAAAAGACAAAGGCTGGCTGAATGGATACAAAAACAAGACCCGTATATATGTTGTCTACAAAAGACCCACCTCAAAACAAGGGACACATACAGACTGAAAGTGAAGGGCTGGAAAAATATATTCAATGCAAATAGAGATCAAAAGAAAGCAGGAATAGCAATACTCATATCAGAAAAATATAGACTTTAAAACAAAGGCTGTGAAAAGAGATAAAGACATTACATAATGATCAAAGGATCAATACAAGAGATAACAATTATAAATATATATGCACCCAACATAGGAACATCGCAATATGTAAGACAAATGCTAATAAGTATGAAAGGGGAAATTAACAATAACACAATAATCATGGGAGACTTTAATACCCCACTCACACCTATGGATAGATCAACAAAACAGAAAATTAACAAAGAAACCCAAACTTTAAATGATACAGTAGACCAGTTAGACCTAATTGATATCTATAGGACATTTCCCCAAAACAATGAATTTCACCTTTTTCTCAAGCACACACGGAACCTTCTCCAAGATAGACCACATCCTGGGCCATAAATCTAGCTTTGGTAATTTCAAAAAAATTAAAATCATTCCAAGCATCTTTTCAGACCATAATGCAGTAAGATTAGATCTCAATTACAGGAGAAAAACTATTAAAAATTCCAACATATGGAGGCTGAAAAACATGCTGTTGAATAACCAACAAATCACAGAAGAAATTTTTTTAAAAAATGCATAGAAATGAATGAAAGTGGAAACACAATAACCCAAAACCTGTGGGACAGTGTAAAAGGAGTGCTAAGAGGAAAGTTCATAGCAACACAGGCATAACTCAAGAAACAAGAAAAAGTCAAATTAATAACCTAATTCTACACCTAAAGCAACTAGAAAAGGAAGAAATGGAGAACCACAGGGTTAGTAGAAGGAAAGAAATCTTAAAAATTAGGGCAGAAATAAATGCAAAAAAAAAAAACACACACACACACACACACAAAAGAAAAACATAGCAAAAATCAACAAAGCCAAAAGCTGGTTCTTTAAAAGGATAAATAAAATTGACAAACCATTAGCCAGACTCATCAAGAAACAAAGGGAGAAAAATCAAATCAATAAAATTAGAAATGAAAATAGAGAGACCACAACAAACAGAAATACAAAGGATCATAAGAGACTACTATCAGCAATTATATGCCAATAACATGGACAACTTGGAAGAAATGGACAAGTTCTTAGAAAAGCACAACTTTCCAAAACTGAACCAGGAAGAAATAGAAAATCTTAACAGAACCATCACAAGCACGGAAATTGAAATTATAATCAGAAATCTTCCAGCAAACAAAAGCCCAGGTCCAGACGGCTTCACAGCTGAATTCTACCAAAAATTTCAAGAAGACTAACACCTATCCTACTCAAACTCTTCCAGAAAATTGCAGAGGAAGGTAAACTTCCAAACTCATTCTATAAGGCCACCATCACCCTAATCCAAAAACCTGAAAAAGATGCCACAAAAAAAGAAAACTACAGGCCAATATCACTGATGAACATAGGTGCAAAAATCCTTAACAAAATTCTAGCAATCAGAATCCAACAACACATTAAAAAGATCAAATATCATGGCCAAAGGGGCTTTATCCCAGGGATGCAAGGATTCTTTCAATATCCGCAGATCAATCAATCTAATACATCATATTAACAAATTGAAAAATAAAAGCTATATGATTATCTCAATAGATGCAGAGAAGGCCTTTGACAAAATTCAACATCCATTGATGATAAAAACTCTCCAGAAAGCAGGAATAGAAGGAACTTACCTCAACATAATAAAAGTTATATATGACAAACCCACAGCAAACATGATCCTCAGTGGTGAAAAACTGAAAGCATTTCCCCTAAAATCAGGAACAACACGAGGGTGCCCACTTTCACCACTACTATTCAACATAGTTCTGGAAGTTTTGGCCACAGCAATCAGAGCAGAAAAAGAAATAAAAGGAATCCAAATTGGAAAAGAAGAAGTAAAACTCTCACTGTTTGCAAATGACATGATCCTCTACATAGAAAACCCTAAAGCCTCCACCAGAAAATTACTAGATCTAATCAATGAATATAGTAAAGTTGCAGGATATAAAATCGACACACAGAAATCCCTTGCATTCCTATACACTGATAATGAGAAAATAGAGAAATTAAGGAAACAATTCCATTCACCATTGCAACGAAAAGAATAAAATACTTAGGAATATATCTACCTAAAGAAACTAAAGACCTATATATAGAAAACTATAAAACACTGGTGAAAGAAATCAAAGAGGACACTAATAGATGCAGAAATATACCATGCTCATGGATCAAAAGAATCAATATAGTGAAAATGACTATACTACCCAAAGCAATCTGCAGATTCAATGCAATCCCTATCAAGCTACCAGTGGTATTTTTGACAGAGCTAGAACAAACAATTTCACAATTTGTATGGAAATACAAACAGCTCGAATAGCGAAAGCAATCTTGAGAAAGAAGAATGGAACTGGAGGAATCAACTTGCCTGACTTCAGGCTCTACTACAAAACCACAGTCATTAAGACAGTATGTATTGGCACTAAGACAGAAATATAGATCAATGGAACAAAATAGAAAGCCCTGAGATAAATCTACACATCTATGGACACCTTATCTTTGACAAGGAGGCAAGAATATACAATGGATTAAAGACAATCTCTTTAACAAGTGGTGCCTGGAAAACTGGTCAAACAATTGTAAAAATTGAAACTAGGTCACTTTCTAACACCATACACAAAAATAAACTCAAAATGGATTAAAGATCTAAATGTAAGACCAGAAACTATAAAACTCCTAGAGGAGAACATAGGCAAAACACTCTCCAACATAAATCACAGCAGGATCCTCTATGACCCACCTCCCAGAATACCGGAAATAAAAGCAAAAATAAACAAATGGAACCTAATTAAAATTAAAAGCTTCTGCACAACAATGGAAACTATAAGCAAGGTGAAAAGACAGCCTTCAGTATGGGAGAAAATAATAGCAAGTGAAGCAACTGACAAACAACTAACCTCAGAAATATACAAGTAACACCTGCAGCTCAATTCCAGAAAAATAAATGACCCAATCAAAAAAATGGGCCAAAGAACTAAATAGGCATTTCTCCAAAGAAGACATACAGATAGCTAGCAAACACATGAAAAGATCCTCAACATCACTCATTATCAGAGAAATGCAAATCAAAACCACAATGAGGTATCTTTTCACACCAGTCAGAATGGCTGCGATCCAAAAGTCTACAAGCAATAAATGCTGGAGAGGGTGTGGAGAAAAGGGAACCCTCTTACACTGTTGGTGGGAATGCAAACTAGTACAGCCACTGTGGAGAACAGTGTGCAGATTCCTTAAAAAACTGGAAATATAACTTTCTGATGACTCACCAATCCCACTGCTGGGCATACACACTGAGGAAACCAAAATGGAAAGAGACAAGTGTACCCCAATGTTCATTGCAGCACTGTTTATAATAGCCAGGAGATGGAAGCAACCTAGATGTCCATCAGGAGATGAATGGATAAGAAAGCCATGGTACATATACACAATGGAGTATTACTCAGCCATTAAATATAATACATTTGAATCAGTTCCAATGAGGTGGATGAAACTGGAACTGATTATACAGAGTGAAGTAAGCCAGAAAGAAAAACAGCAATACAGTATACTAACGCATATATATGTTTTCTAAGGCCCACTTGGCTTCACATTCCAAGATATCTGGCTCTAGATTACTGATCACATCATCGTGATTATCTGGGTCATGAAGATCTTTTTTGTACAGTTCTTCCGTGTGTTCTTGCCACCTCTTCTTAATATCTTTTGCTTCTGTTAGTTCCATACCACTTATGTCTTTTATTGAGCCCATCTTTGCAAGAAATGTTCCCTTGGTATCTCTAATTTTTCTTGAAGAGATCTCTAGTCTTTCCCATTCTGTTCTTTCCCTCTGTTTCTTTGCATTGATTGCTGAAGAAGGCTTTCTTATCTCTTCTTGCTATTCTTTGGAACTCTGCATTCAGATGCTTATAGTTTTCATTTTCTCCTTTATTTTTCACCTCTCTTCTTTTCATAGCTATTTGTAAGGCCTCCGCAGACAGCCATTTTGCTTTTTGCATTTCTTTTCCATGGGGATGGTCTTGATCCCTGTCCCCTGTACAATGTCACAAACCTCATTCCATAGTTCATCAGGCACTCTATCTATCAGATCTAGGCCCTTAAATCTATTTCTGACTTCCACTGTATTATCACAAGGGATTTGATTTAGGTCATACCTGAATGGTCTAGCAGTTTTCCCTACTTTCTTCCCTTTAAGTCTGAATGTGGCAGTAAGGAGTTCATGATCAGGGCCACAGTCAGCTCCTGGTCTTGTTTTTGTTGCCTGTATAGAGCTTCTCCATCTTTGGCTGCAGAGAATATAATCAGTCTGATTTTGGTGTTGACCATCTAGTGATGTCCATGCAGAACCAGAGATCAAATTGCCAACATCCACTGGATCATGGAAAAAGCAAGAGAGTTCCAGAAAAACATCTATTTCTCCTCTATTGACTATGCCAAAGCCTTTGACTGTATGGATCACAATTAACTGGAAATTTCTGAAAGAGATGGGAATACCAGACCACCTAACCAGCCTCTTGAGAAATTTGTATGCAGGTCAGGAAGAAACAGCTAGAACTGGACATGGAACAACAAACTGTTTCCAAATAGGAAAAGGAGTATGTCAAGGCTGTATATTGTTACCCTGCTTACATGCAGAGTACATCATGAGAAACACTGGACTGGAAGAAACACAAGCTGGAATCAAGATTGCCAGGAGAAATATCAGTAACCTCAGATATGCAGATGACAACACCCTTATGGCAGAAAGTGAAGAAGAGCTAAAAAGCCTCTTGATGGAAGTGAAAAAGGAGAGAGAAAAAGTTGGCTTAAAGCTCAACATTCAGAAAACAAAGATCATGGCATCCGGTCCCATCACTTCATGGGAAATAGATGGGGAAATAGTGTCAGACTTTGTTTTTGGGGGCTCCAAAATCACTGCAGATGGTGACTGCAGCCATGAAATTAAAAGACGCTTAGTCCTTGGAAGAAAAGTTATGACCAACCTACATAGTATATTCAAAAGCAGAGACATTACTTTGCCGACTAAGGTCCTTCTAGTCAAGGCTATGGTTTTTCCTGTGGTCATGTATGGATGTGAGAGTTGGACTGTGAAGAAGGCTGAGTGCAGAAGAATTGATGCTTTTGTGCTGTGGTGTTGGAGAAGACTCTTGAGAGTCCCTTGGACTGCAAGGAGATCCAACCAGTCCATTCTGAAGGAGATCAGCCCTGGAATTTCTTTGGAAGGAGCGATGCTAAAGCTGAAACTCCAGTACTTTGGCCACCTGATGCGAATAGTTGACTCATTGGAAAAGACTTTGATGCTGGGAGGGATTGGGGGCAAGAGGAGAAGGGGACGACCGAGGATGGGATGGCTGGATGGCAGGATGGACTTGATGGACGTGAGTCTCAGTGAACTCTGGGAGATGGTGATGAACAGGGAGGACTGGTGTGCTGTGATTCATGGGATCACAAAGAGTAGGACACGACTGATGGACTGAACTGAACTGAACTGAACTGAACGCATATATATGGAATTTCAAAAGATGGTAACGATAACCCTGTATGCGAGACAGCAAAAGAGATGCAGATGTATAGAACAATCTTTGGACTCTGTGGAAGAGGGAGAGGGTTGGATGATTTGGGAGAATGGCATTGAAACATGTATACTATCATATGAGAAATGAATTGCCAGTCTAGGTTCAACACAGGGTGCAGGATGCTTGGGGCTAGTGCACTGGGGCAGCCCGGAGGGATAGTGTTGGGAGGGGGAGGTGGGAAGGGGATTCAGGATTGGGAGCAAGTGTACACCCATGGCGGATTCATGTTGATGTGTGGCGGAACCAGTGCAATATTGTAAAGTAAATAATAACAATAAATAACTGATAATTAATGAATAATTATTGATAATTAAAATTCTCAAAAAAGAAATTAGATGAGTCATCTCATGTGTGTAAGGCAGACATATTTTTTAAGTGGGAATTTTCTGGATTCTTGAGTCTAGCACAGAATTTGTCTAAGAGGGATGTAATGAATAGGGTATTCCTGGGAAAGGCCCAGAGTGGACAAAAGTTCAGAGGCAAGAAATATGCCCTAAGAACCCTATTGTGCTCTAGAACCAGCAGAACATGGAAGCAGAGATTGGCCCCTGTTTGCTCAGTCAGAGAGAAAGACTGAACCAACAGGGCTACACAGAACAGGACCAAGGGCTTCCTTTTGGTGTCAGAAATACACACCAGTCTGACCTTCACATCCCGATTTCAGGCTCAAGCTCCTACAGTATAATGGCTGTGCCTTTGATGTATATGTGTATTTAGCTAAATTAAGCATGGGGCACTCTGCACAGAGGGGCACTTGATAAATCTGTTTCTTGGTTATTCCTTCACTCATGCCTTGCATAAGAGAAGTGAATGATTATAGTTCTTTCCCTCTTTCCTGGCAGCCTCACAGTATGGGAGCAGCATGTTCCTTCTCATTGCCATTTCCTCTCTGCAGGATAAAGGAAGAAAAATGACTTGAGCCACAACAAATATTAGCCCAGGTATATTACTAAGTGTTCCCAAGGGAATAAAGACTAAATAAATCCACCATGTGGCTTTAGAGGGACAATGTCCAAGAGGACTTTATTTCTGAATGCTTCCTGAGAATGTGCCCATGGTTAAATTCTTTGTTTTCATTAAAAATGAGGAGATTCAACACTTAGCAATTAATATCATATTGGAATGTCACGGACATACCTCCAAAATGTTTAAACATCCTTAAATATACTAGTTTAAAGCATATATGTGTCTTTTACTTGTTGCTGTTGCTATGAAATGTCTTATTTATAAAATGTAGACAAGTAAATGGATGTTGCTGGGGTAAAAGGACAGACTCATACAATCTACTTGGGCAGGGGTCAGTAACATTTTTTGTAGAAGTCTAAATAATAAATATTTTAGGCTTTGCCGAAGAGTCATCTGCCATGTGAAAGCAGTCATTGTCAATACATAAATGAATGTGTGACTATATTCCAATAAAACTTTATATGTGGGCATAAATATTGAATTTTAAGTATTTTTCATGTTATGAAATAATATTATTCTTTTTTTCAACTGCTTACACATGTAACATCCATTTTTACCTTGTAGGAAATACAAAAGAGATTTGGCTCAATGGCTATAGTTAATTGACTTCTGTTCTTAGGTAAAGAGGATAGTGAAGTCGCTCAGTCATGTCTGACTCTTTGCGACCCCATGGACTGCAGCCTACCAGGCTCCTCTGTCCATGGAATTTTCCAGGCAAGAGTACTGGAGTGGGTTGCCATTTCCTTCTTCATAAAAGAGGATAAACAATTTGTAAACAAAGGCTGAGAAAGAGAACCCTGGAGCAGGCTAAGTGTGTAAGCCTGAATCCAGGTAAGAAGACAAGGTTCTTGTTAGTCATAAGCACTGTCCCCAAAGGTATGTTCTCCAGGTACTAAAGTCACAGTCTTTGACTGTTTTACTAGCCTGAAAAGATATTCCAAAGTAGCACCAAAATGATTGTTTCATGAGAAACTGTTAAGAGTTAATGCTGCCTTTCAAACCAGTACCACACAGTCTTACAGCCTTAACTCTGGCTTGCCTGTCCCAAGCTCCTAGATTTAAATTATCCTCACAGGTCTTTAACAGGCTCTGACTCACTGAAATTATCTTTTGGAAAGGATAATCACTTGGTGGGGTGGAGGAGTGGGGCGAATAGGTTGGTTCTAAACTCTTGCCCATATGGTCATCACTAGCGTAAAAGTCTAAAGAATGGACAGAGATTATCATGATAAAAATGCTGAATAATTCTGTCTGTTATAGATAGCTAAAACTGAGAAAAAATGCCTTTTACATATGGCTTTGCATATGGTAAACAAAGCAGTTTGTGAATCAGTGTATTCTACTCCAGGTGATGTATGCTGTCTTTGTCTTCAAGATATGTGGTAAAGTTGGTCTTGGCCTCATATAAGATCACTCAGTCTCCCTGTAGTATTTCAAGCACAAATTTTTAAGCCTCTAGTATGCACCAAGAATCTTACAAAGGATATTTGATTTATAAACTTTATAAGACCCTTGACATCAATCAATTCATATGATTGTTCTACAGATGACTAAAATGAAGCTCATAAGTCCTGTGTGACTTATTCAAGCTAGTAAGTAACAGAAACAAGACTCAAATCCTTTATCTACCTGTCCCTGTTACTGTAGGTTGACTCTTCATCAATTCATAAAAGTTACACTACTCTCTGAAGGTCTGGGGTCTAAAGTTTCCAGAATCTGAGAACCAAAAGGTATAAATTGAAAAGGTCTCTGAAACAGGCAAAAATAAATGTCAGTGCTCAGGTATTCAATATGTTTCATTTTGCTAAAAGTCCATTAGCCATCACCCAGAGACCATCTACTTTTATGAGTGATGTCATTTTAATCAGTTTTGTTATCTGGTTTTTCAATTATAAACAATATGTCTAAGTTAGGGAAATCTTGGAGAATATTTTATTTGATAGCTTAACAACTGGTAAAGAAACAAAATAATTATGCCATAAGGATGCAAAATACATAGCTGTCTGGGACCATTTAGTATAGTGCCTTTACTCTCTTTTATGTTCTGGTATAGTAGTTAATTTTCAAAATTAAAATGAATCCTCAAGAAATGCTTAAATTTTGCTCATCATACTCTGCTTAGAAAAGCAAGAAAGTTTGTGAAACATGTTTGGATTTTTTTAAATCAAAACTAGTTTAAAATTTTAAAATTTGAGAGTTTAAGAGGATACATATCAGTTATAGACAAATCTTATTTTACTGCCTACTGACACTATAGGCATATAGACAAGTTCAAGCTAAAAGATATTGGTAACTAGTTCAGTAAGTTTCCAGGGCTTCCATAAGGCTGGCTGTAATGGCACCTCAGGTGTATGGGAAACCCAACTGAGCCAAATAGCTCCATAGCCAAAGGATTAATTTTTAGAGGCACCATGCCAAAGGAAAGATATAAAATCAGGAACCAGGAAATATAGTTAAAGGTCAATTTCCAAGAAAGTCATCAATCATTCCTTAAAGCTGAAGGGTTAAAGAAATAGAAGAATAAAGCAGACAATGGAAAAAATAAAAAATGTCCCAAAGGAATGAGTTGATAAAAGTTTTGCAGATGAGAGCATTTTACCTTTAGATGAAATCTGGAAAAGTGCTGTATCATGGTAATGGACTTCACAGGTGTCTGCTCAAACAAGTCAACAACATGCAAACTTGGCAATACTTCTAATGGATCCCCAGGTGGCTCAGTGGTAAAGAATCCACCTACCAATGCAGGAGACACAGAAGATATAGGTTCAATTCTGAGCTAGGAAGATCCCCTGGAGTAGGGAATGACAACCTGCTCCAGTATTCTTGCCTGGAAAATTCACGGACAGATAAACCTGGTGGACTATAGTCCAAGGAGTCCCAAAAAGTCAGATACAACTGAGCATGTATGTACTGCTGGTCTTTGCTTTGAGATCCCTGGATTTAGGTTCCTTCTTTCAGTTTCTTTGTGGTAGGAGAACTGGAGGGATATCTCTCCAGTTTCTTAGCTCAGCCTAGATCTCATCTTTATAACGTATATTCTTGTATGTTTTTGTCTTTATTCCAAGCTTCTACCTTAACATATTTACAAAAATTCTTGGAGTTAAGGGCAAAGCTAGTTGTGACAGAATAAGCATTATACGAAGAATAGGTGTATCATACTAAATTTTATAATATATTTCTCATGTAAAAATTCTCTTAATTTCACAAAAAATGTTCCAGAAATGCTGATATTTCAAAGATACAAACTCAGATCTTCCCATCATAACTAGAAACATGGCAAAAGTCTAGCATAGAGAACCATGAATCAATTTAGTCTGATTCATTTTCTGTCTTTGTGATTAAATATGCTTCATTACCATAAATTAAGGCATGTGCCAATGTTTCCAGACTCTGGTTGAAAAACTCTGAAGTTAATGATGGAACACTGATAGATTTTTCAACTGCTTGCTCTTTTATCTTGAACTTATATTGTTGAGAGTTATGTGTTTCCTTTGGCAAAGAAAAAATTACTAAATAGACTTTAACTTTATTTCCAACCTATTTCCAGTTGAATGTTTCTGATTACTTTAGAGCACTTTCCCATGAAGCCATTGCTAAACTTTCATCTTTGTGTGTTATATTCTGAAGTTCTAAAGAAATAGTCACTTCCAGTCAGACCATCACTCTACTTCCCTGTTCTTGCTTGGGATGCACAGACAGAAAGAATTGAGTCTACATTTTAAATCAATCTTTGTGTTTGGTCCATTTTCTCATTAAAGTATAGAAATAATAAATTAATAAAGCCACTGGGCTTCCCTGGTGGCTAAGAAAGTAAAGAATCTACATGCAATGTGGGAAACCTGGTTTTAATCCCTGGGTTGGGAACATCCTGTGGAGAAGGGAATGGCTACTCATTTTAGGATTCTTTCCTGGAGAATCCCATGGACAGAGGAGTCTGGTGAGCTGCAGTCCATGGGGTTTTTCAGAGAGTCAGATACGACTGAGTGACTAAGAACACGAAAAATGCCACTAACACATTACAACTCACTGTAATGCCTTTTACTAATCCATCAGTCTACTTTATTGAACAAACAAAATATAAGCTTCATGAAACCCAGGGCCACATCTGTCTTATTCATTGCTATTTCAACACCATCTACAATATGTGAAATAGATGAATGAATCAGCAAATATATGCTAAATAAATAAATGAAGAAGCCCTACTAACATTGTGCCCCATTACCTGATAACATTCCAGTCACATATACATAAAATTAAACATATTAAGACATATTAACAAAAAAGTAAAGCTTCATGAGAAATATAAAGCTTCACTACATCAGAATATAAATCTTCTTTTCCCATTTCCTCTCCTTTATAGACAGAATAATGGGGGAATCTTTTGAATGTTCTAGAATAATTCAAAGATATTTTTAACTTCAAAATGAAGCATTCTAACAGCTTAGCAAAGATGCAATACAGCACATGGGGCAAGCGCAGGAGCCCTCCTGTCAGACTGCCTTGGTTCATATCCACTGCTGCCACCAGTTGGCCTTGGACAAATAACCTAAAAATCTCTGGCTCTTGGTTTATTTTTCTGAAGAGAATAATAATAGCACCTACCTCACAGGATATGTGGGGTTAATGATTGTGCCTGTTTTTGTCTATTGTCTCTGTCTCTCAGCCCAAATTTATTCTTTCCTCTTCTTATTTCTGGTGCTGAAGAGCGACTCTACAAACTACTTTTCTTAGATCCCTTTGCCAATGGACATCTCATTGTTCTACCAACAAGAGGCAAAGAGACAGACTGGAAAAGAGGAGGAGGAAGAAAGGACCTCCTCATGTTTTAGGCTATTTTGTTAGCATTATTTATGTCCATTTATTTGAGCTTCCATCTCATTTTTTTAATTTTGTATTAATTGAAGGATAATTGCTTTACAGAATTTTGTTTTCTTTCAAACCTCAACATGAATCAGCCATAGGTATACATATATCCCCTTCCTCTGGAACCTCTCTCCCATCTCCCTCCCCACCCCACCCCTCTAAGTTGATACAGAGCCCCTGTTTTAGTTTCCCGGAAACATACAGCAAATTCCCATTGGCTATCTATTTCACATATGATAATATAAGTTTCATTGTTACTCTCTTCATACATCTCACCCTCTCCTCCCCTCTCCCCATATCCATAAGTCTATTCTCTGTGTCTGTTTGTCCATTGCTGCCCTGCAAATAAATTCTTCAGTACCATTTTTCTAGATTCCATATATATGCATTAGAATATGATATTTATCTTTCTCTTTCTGATTTACTTCATTCTGTATAATAGGTCCTAGGTTCACCCACCTCATTAGAACCTACTCAAAGGCATTCCTTTTTATGGTTGAATAAAATTCCATTGTAAATATGTACCATGACTTGTTTATCCATTCATTTGTTGATAGTCATCTAGGTTGCTTTCACGTTCTAGCTATTGTAAATAGTACTGCAATGAACAATGGAATGCATGTGTCTTTCTCAATTTTGGTTTCCTCAGGATATATGCCTAGGAGAGAGCTTGTTGGGTCATATGGTGGTTTTATTTCTAGTTTTTAAGGACTCTCCATACCATCTTCCATAGTGGCTGTATCAGTTTTCATTCCCACCAATAGTGCAAGAGTGGCCCCTTTTTGCCACACCCTCTCTAGCATTTATTGTTTGTAGACTTTTTGATGAAGGCCATTCTGACCGGTGTGAGATGATATCTCATTGAAGTTTTGGTTTCCATTTCTCTACACCACACTTATGGCAGAAAGTGAAGAGGAACTAAAAAGCCTCTTGATGAAAGTGAAAGAGGACAGTGAAAAAGTTGGCTTAAAGCTCAACATTCAGAAAACTAAGATCATAGCATCTGGTCCCATCACTTCATGGGAAATAGATGGGGAAACAGTGGAAACAGTGTCAGACTTTATTTTTCTGGGCTCCAAAATCACTGCAGATGGTGACTGCAGCCATGAAATTAGAAGACACTTACTACTTGGAAGAAAAGTTATGACCAACCTAGATAGTATATTCAAAAACAGAGACATTACTTTGCCGACTAAAGTCCGTCTAGTCAAGGCTATGGTTTTTCCTGTGGTCATGTATGGATGTAAGAGTTGGACTGTGAAGAAGGCTGAGTGCCAAAGAATTGATGCTTTTAAAGTGTGGTGTTGGAGAAGACTCTTGAGAGTCCCTTGGACTGCAAGGAGAGCCAACCAGTCCATTCTGAAAGAGATCAGCCCTGGGATTTCTTTGGAAGGAATGATGCTGAAGCTGAAACTCCAGTACTTTGGCCACTTCATGTGAAGAGTTGACTCATTGGAAAAGACGCTGATGGTGGGAGGGATTGAGGACAAGAGGAGAAGGGGACGACAGAGGATGAGATGGCTGGATGGCATCACGGATTCGATGGACTTGAGTCTGAGTGAACTCCGAGAGATGGTAATGAACAGGGAAGCCTGGCGTGCTGCGATTCATGAGATCGCAAAGAGTCGGACACAACTGATCGACTGAACTGAACTGAACTGAATAATGAGCAATGTTGAGCAATTATTCCTGTATTTGTTAGCCATCTGTATGTCTTCTTTGAAGAATTGTCTGTTTATGTATTTTTCCTTATTTTTGAGTGAGTTGTTTTCCTTCTTTTTGAGTGAGTTGTGTGAGCTGCTTGTATATTTGGGAAGTTGATCCTTTGTCAGTTGTTTCATTTGCTATTATTTTCTCCCATTCTGAGGGCTGTCTTTTTACCTTACTTATAATTTCCTTTGCTGTGCAAAAGCTTTTATGTTTAATCAGGTCCCACTTCTTTACTTTTGTTTTTATTTCCATTACTCTAGGAGGTGGGTCACAGAGGATCTTGCTTTGATTTATGTCACTGAGTGTTCTGCCTATGTTTTCCTCTAAGTGTTTTATAGTTTCTGGTCTTACATTTAGATCTTTAATCTATTTTGAGTTTATCTTTCTGCATAGTGTGAGGAAGTGTTCTAATTTCATTCTTTTACATGTAGCTGTACAGTCTTCCCAGCACCATTCATTGAAGAGGCTGTCTTTGCCCCATTGTACATTCTTATCTCCTTGGTCAAAAATAAGGTACCCATAAGTACATCGGTTTATTTCTGGGCTTTTTATCTTGTTCCCTTGGTCTATATTTCTGTTTTTGTGCCAGTGCCATACTGTCTTGATAAGTGAAGCTTTGTAGTATAATCTGAAGTCAGGAAGGTCAATTCCTAGACTGCTTTGGCTTTTCAGGGTCTTTTGTGTTTCCATATGAATTGTGAATTTTTTTGTTCTAATTCTGAGAAAAATGCCGTTAGTAATTTGATAAGGACCACATTGAATCTGCAGATTGCATTTGGTAGTATAGTCATTTTCACAATATTGATTCTTTCTACTCAGGAACATGGAATATCTCTCCATCTGTTTATGTCATCTTTGATTTCTTTCATTAGTGTCTTATAATTTTCTGGGTACAGTTCTTTGGTCTCCTCAGGTAAGTTTATTCCTAGATATTTAATTCTTTTTGTTGAAATGGTGAATGGGATTGATTCCTTAATTTCTCATTCTAATTTTTCCTTGTTAGTATATACAAATGCAAGTGATATCTATGTATTGATTTTATATCCTGTAATTTTGCTAGATTCACAGATTAGCCTATTAATTTTCTGATAACATCTTTGGGTTTTCTATGTATAGTATCATGTCATCTGCAAACAGTGAAAGCTTTACTTCTTTTCAGATCTGGATTCCTTTTATTTCTTTTCTTCTCTGATTGCTGTAGCTAGGACTTCCAGAACTATGTTAAATAATAGTGGTGAAAATGGACACTCTTGCCTTGTTCAGTTTTTCACCCCTGAGAATAATGTTTGCTTTGGGCTTATCATATATGGTCTTTACTGCATTGAGATAAATTCCTTCTAGCTCCATTTTTTAAAGAATTTTAATCATAAATGGGTGCTGAATTTTGTCAAAAGCTTTTTCTGCATCTGTTGAGATTATCATATGTTTTTTTTTCTTTCAATTTGTTGATATGGTGTATCACATTGATTGAGTATATTGAAGAATCCTTGCATCCCTGGAAGAAACCCAGCTTGGTCATGGTGTATGAGCTTTTTAATGTGCTATTGAATTCTGTTTGCTAAAATTTTGTTGAGGATTTTTGCATCTATGTTCATTAGTGATATTGGTCTGTAGTTCTCTTTTTGTGTTGTCTTTGTCTGGTTTTGGTATGAGAGTGATGGCCTTGCAGAATGAATTTGGAAGTGTTCTTTCCTGTGCAAGTTTTGGAAAGAGTTTTAGAAGGATAGGCATTAACTCTTCTATGAATGTTTAATAGAATTCTCCTGTGAAGCCATCTGGTCCTAGGCTTTTATTTTTTTTTTAATCACAGCTTCATATCAATGCTTATAATTGGGTTTTTCATAATTTCCATTTCTTCCTGGTTCAGTCTTTGAAGACTGAACTTTTCTAAGAATCTGTCCATTTCTCCCAGGTTATCCATTTTATTGCCACATAATTGTTCATAACAGTCTCTTATGGTCCTTTGTATTTCTGCACTGTCTGTTGTAACCTCTCCTTTTTCATTCCTAATTTTGTTGATTTGATTCTTCTCTCTTTTTTCCTTGATGAGTCTGGCCAAAGGTTTGTAAATTTTATTTATCTTCTCAAAGAACCAGCTTTTAGTTTTATAAATCTTTACTACTGTGTCCTTCATTTCTTTTTCACTTATTTCTGTTCTGGTCTTCATAATTTCTTTCCTTCTAACTTTGGGGTTTTTGTTGTTCTGCTCTTTTTCCAGTTGTTTTAGCTGTAACATTAGGTTGTCTGTTGTTTTTCCTGTCTCTTGAGGTAGGACTGTATTGCTATAAACTTCCCTCTTGAATTGCTTTTGTTGCATCCCATAGGTTTTGAGTTGTCATCTTTTCATTGTTATTTGTTTCTAGAAATGTTTTGATTTCCCTTTTATTTCTTCAGTAACCTGTTGGTTATTTAGAAATGCATTGGTTAATCTCCATGTATTTGTGTTTCTTACATTTTTCTTTCTTGTATTTGATATCTAGTCTCATAGTGCTGCAGTTGGAAAAGATGCTTGATATTATTTCAGTTTTCTTAAATTTACTGAGGCTTGATTTGTGACCCAAGATGTGGTCTATACCAGAGAATGTCACATGTGCACTTGAGAAGAAGGTGTATTCTTCTGCATTTGGATGGAATGTCCTGAAGATATCAATGAGATCCATCTCATCTAATGTATCGTTTAAAGTTTGTGTTTCCATATTAATTTTCTGTTTTGATGATCTGTCCCTTGGTGTAAGTGGGGTGTTAAAGTTTCCTATTATTATTTTGTTACTGTCAATTTCTCCTTTTATGTCTATTGGTGTTTGTCTTATGTATTGTGGTGCTCCTATGTTGGGTGCATTGATATTTACAATTGTTGTCTTCCTCATGGACTGATCCCTTGATCATTATTAGTATACTTCCT
Source organism: Nanger dama (assembly GCA_917880005.1). Lineage (NCBI taxonomy): Eukaryota > Metazoa > Chordata > Mammalia > Artiodactyla > Bovidae > Nanger > Nanger dama. The sequence continues at coordinate 8,731,441 of CAKJTW010000082.1, read as the reverse complement.
TATCTCTTATAATATTCTTTATTTTAAGATTCATTTTGTCTGAGATGAGGATTGCTACTCCAGTTTTCTTTTGCTTTCAATTTGCATGGAATATATTTTTCCATCCTCTCACTGTCAGTATCTGTCTTTAGGTCTGAAGTGGGTTTTTTACAGACATTATATATATGGGTCTTATTTTTGTATCCATTCAGCCAGTCTGTGTCTTTTGGTTGGAGCATTTAATCTGTTTACATTTGAAGTAATTATTGATATTTACTTTGGTTCCTATTGTCATTTTATTAATCATTTGGTGTTTTATTTTGTAGATCTTTTTCGTCTCTGATATTTCTTGACTATATATAAGTCCCTTTAACATTTGTTGTAAAGCTGGCTTGCTGGTACTGAATTCTCTTAACTTTTGTTTGTCTGAAAAGCTTTTATTTCTCCTTCAATTCTGGATGAGATCCTTGCAGGGTACAGTAATCTTGATTGTAGATTTTTCCCTTTCAGTATTTTATATATATTCTTCCATTTCCTTCTGGCCTGCAGAGTTTCTGTTGAAAGATCAGCTGTTAAGTGTATGAGATTTCCTTGTATGTTACTTGATGCTTTTCCCTTGCTGCTTTTAATATTCTTTGTGTTTAATCTTTGTTAGTTTGACTAGCATTTGTCTCGGCATGTTTCTCATTGAGTTTATCCTGTATGGGACTCTTTGTGCCTCTTAGACTTGATTGATGATTTCCTTTTCCATATTGGGGAAATTTTCAACTATAATCTCATCAAAAATTTTCTCATACCATTTCTTTTTCTCTTCTTCTTCTGGGACCCCTATAATTCGAATACTGGTGTGTTTTATATTGTCCCAGAGGTCTCTGAGACTATCCTCAGTTCTTTTCATTCTTTTACTTTGTTCTGCTCTTCAGAAGTTATTTCCACCATTTTATCTTCCAGCTCACTGATTCATTTTTCTGCTTCAGAATTTCTGCTATTGATTCTTTCTAGAGTATTTTTAATTTCAGTAATTGTGTTGTTTGTCTCTGTATGCTTATTCTTTAATTCTTCTAGGTCTTTGTTTATTAATTCTTGCATTTTCTCCATTCTGTTTTCAAGGTTTTTGATCCTCTTAACTGTCATTATTCTGATTTTTTTTTTCAGATAGTTTGACTATTTCCTCTTTGTTTATTTGGACTTCTGTGTTTCTAGTTTGTTCCTTCATTTGTGCAGTATTTCTCCACCTTTTCATTATTTTTCTTTAAATTTATTGTGTTTGAAGTCTCCTTTTCCCAGGCTTCAAGGTCGAATTATTTCTTCCTTTTGGTTTCTGCCCTTCTAAGATTGGTTCAGTGGTTTGTGTAAGCTTCATATAGGCTGATATTTATGCTAAGTTTTTTTGTGTGCATGTTTTGTTTTTCCTCTGAAGGGCAAGGCTGAAGTGAGGTGGTAATCCTATCTTTTGATGATTGGGTTTGTATCTTTGTTTTATTTTGTTTTGGATGAGGCATCCTTCACAGGGTGCTACTGGTGGTTGGGTGATTTGGGTCTTATATTTAAGTAGTTTCTTTTGTGGGAGTTCTCACCATTTGATACTCCCTAGGGTTAGTTCTCTGGTAGTCTAGGGTCTTGGAGTCAGTACTTCCACTCCAAAGTCTCAGGGATTGATCTCTGGTCAGGACTGAATATTCCACAAGTGGTTTGTTATGGCATTAAGTGAGATTAAAACACAGACCCAAAATCAAGAAACCAAAGATGAACCCCACACTAAAGGCAGATATAAAATCAGGCAAATAATACTTAAAATAATGGAATATACACATCCACAAGCAAAATCAAAACAGTCCAACAAAACTAAAGTACAATAGATTGACCTGGCAAACAAAGGTAACCAAAATTTATATCTACCAATTAAAAACAAAGCTAACTAAAGCACAAACTGGAAAACAAAAACTAAAGCAAGTTGCCAACTGGGGAATAAAGCAATGAAAGCAAAGCTAACAAATATCTTGAAAGAAAAGGAAAGAAAGAATAGATATGCAAAGCTAAATAGAGGTAGATAAAGATTTATATGCATTAAAGATTAACTGCAAGGGGAAAAGAACACTAAGAAAAGCAAGTGAAAGTCACTCAGTTGTGTCTGACTCTTTGTGACCCCATGGACTTTCAGTTCAGTTCAGTTCAGTCGCTCAGTCGTGTCCAACTCTTTGCGACCCCATGAATCGCAGCATGCCAGGCTTTACAGTCCATAAAATTCTCCATGCCAGAATACTGGAGTGGGTAGCCTTTCCCTTCTCCAGGGGATATTCCCAATCCAAGGACTGAACTCAGGTCGCCTGCATCACAGACAGATTTTTTTACCAGCTGAGCCACAAGGGAGGCCCAAGAATACTGGAGTGGGTAGCCTATCCCTTCTCCAGTGGATCTTCCTGACCCAGGAATCGAACCAGGGCCTCCTGCATTGCAGGTGGATTCTTTACAAACTGAGCTATTAAATAAAGGAATGTGAGTGAGTGAAGTCGCTCAGTCGTGTCCGACTCTTTGCGACCCCATGGACTGTAGCCTACCAAGCTTCTCTGTCCATGGGATTTTCCAGGAAAGAATACTGGAGTGGGTTACCATTTCCTTCTCCAGGGGATCTTCTTTGTAGGAAAAATGATAATAGATTTAAAAAAATTAAAATTAAAAAGAAAAAAAAAGAGGAAAGAAGAAGAAAAAAATAGGAAAACTCCACAGAACTGCAAAAGCCCAACATAGAGGCAGAGGTTTATAACAATAAAAAGTATGATTTTTAAAAATTTAAAAGCTCAATTAGACTTCATAATGCCAATAAAATTGACAACTGCAGTGGGGGGTTGAGGTGGGGAGGAAAGGAGAGAAAAAAAAAAAAATCCAAAAGAAACTATAGAACAAGTCAAAACACAAGAATAATAAATGTTTTTCTTGAGTCACTGCTGTCAGTATCTTTTCCTTCACTGGAAGTCACAGTCCCTCTCACTTTCCTAGGCTGCACTGTTCCTGGTTTTCAACTGGGGTTTTATTTCTACCTCTGCATGTGAGTCATCCACTGGGGTTTGCTCCTGAGGCTGCCCTGGAGGACTTGAGTCTGCCCCAGTGAGGACCAGGAGCAGAGGTGGTGCAGCTGCTTGGGTCACAGCAGTTCTGGCAGCACCAGGTACTCAGGGGAGTCGGCAGCTATGGCAGTAGGAAATATAGTGCTCTAGGAAGGGCATGGAACCAATATTGGCCAATATACTCTAGCATTCTTGCCTGGAGAAACCCCTCACAGAGAAGCCTGACAGGCCACAGTCTACAGAGTCACAAAGAGTCGGACATGACTGAAGCTACCCTGAATGCATAGATTCAAGACATTTTTTTTTTTTTTGCTTGTGGCAGCTCTGTCCCAGTGAGAACTGAGCATGAAGGTGGCACAGCTGCTTGTGTCGTGGAGACCCTGGTGTTGAGTTTCCATCTCATTTTGACACACTTGCACTCTTATTGATGCTAGCAATACTCTGTCAATGCCATTGTTTCAGAGAAAAAAGCACTGGTTCTATGGGCCATTTCTCAGATTCATAAGATGTCAACTATAGCTGAGTAACCCTCCCATCAAAAGTTTGAGCACCCTTAAGCAATCTACCAGATTCTGGTAAACTCAGTTCTACTGTTCTCCCACCTATTGGGGAGTAAAATACATGTAGCTGCTTTCATATGTTTATTATCTGTTTCCTTCTCCAGCTCTCTCACACCTGTATAACCAATTCCCTAGGTTAAAAGGCCCCTACTAAAACACCTATCGTGGTGACTAGTTTTCTGACTGTGCCCCGACATACAATAAGTAAATATTTGTAAAATGCTTAGAATATTGCATACCACATGGTTAGTGCTCAATAATTTACAATGTTAATATAAGCATATTGCTCAAGGATTTATTAGGACAATGGCATCTCATCTCTAGTTACCACAGTGCAAAAGGTAGCTGAATTTAGGAGAAAAAGCTAAAACGTATTCTCCCAGCACAGTATTCTCCTCTGAATGAAACATATTCAGTTCAGTTCAGTCAGTTAAGTCGCTCAGTCATGTCCAACTCTTTGCGAACCCATGAATCACAGCACACCAGGCCTCCTTGTCCATCACCAACTCCCGGAGTTCACTCAGATTCATGTCCATCGAGTCAGTGATGCCATCCAGCCATCTCATCCTCTGTCGTCCCCTTCTCCTCCTGCCCCCAATCCCTCCCAGCATCAGAGTCTTTTCCAATGAGTCAACTCTTCACATGAGATGGCCAAAGGACTGTAGTTTCAGCTTTAGCATCATTCCTTCCAAAGAAATCCCAGGGCTGATCTCCTTCAGAATGGACTGGTTGGATCTCCTTGCTGTCCAAAGGACTCTCAAGAGTCTTTTCCAACAACACAGTTCAAAAGCATCAATTCTTCGGCACTCAGCCTTCTTCACAGTCCAACTCTCACATCCATACATGACCAAAGGAAAAACCATAGCCTTGACTAGACGGACCTTAGTTGGCAAAGTAATGTCTCTGCTTTTGAATATGCTATCTAGGTTGGTCATAACTTTTCTTCCAAGGAGTAAGCGTCTTTCAATTTCATGGCTGCAATCACCATCTGCAGTGATTTTGGAGCCCCAAAAATAAAGACAGCCACTGTTTTCACTGTTTCCCCATCTATTTCCCAAGAAATGATGGGACCGGATGCCATGATCTTTGTTTTCTGAATGTTGAGCTTTAAGCCAACTTTTCACTCTCCTCTTTCACTTTCATCAAGAGGCTTTTTAGTTCCTCTTCACTTTCTGCCATAAGGATGGTGTCATCTGCATATATGAGGTTATTGATATTTCTCCTGGCAATCTTGATTCCAGCTTGTTTCTTCCAGCCCAGCGTTTCTCATGATGTATTCTGCATAGAAGTTAAATAAGCAGGGTGACAGTATACAGCCTTGACATACTCCTTTTCCTATTTGGAACCAGTCTGTTGTTCCACGCCCAGTTGTAACTGTTGCTTCCTGACCTGCATACAGATTTCTCAAGAGGCAGGTCAGGTGGTTTGGTATTCCTATTTCTCTCAGAATTTTCCAAAGTTTATTGTGATCAATAAAGGCTTTGGCATAGTCAATAAAGCAGAAATAGATGTTTTTCTGGAACTCTCTTGCTTTTTCCATGATTCAGCAGATGTTGGCAATCTGATCTCTGGTTCCTCTGCCTTTTCTAAAACCAGCTTGAACATCAGGAAGTTCACGGTTCATGTATTGCTGAACCCTGCCTTGTAGAATTTTGAGCATTACTTTACTAGCATGTGAGATAAGTGCAATTGTGTGGTATTCTGAGTATTCTTTGGCATTGCCTTTCTTTGGGATTGGAATGAAAACTGACATTTTCCAGTTCTGTGGCCACTGCTGAGTTTTCCAAATTTCCTGGCATATTGAATGCAGCACTTTCACAGCATCATCTTTCAGGATTTGAAATATCTCTACTGGAATTCTATCACCTCCACTAGCTTTGTTCATAATGAAGCTTTCTAAGGCCCACTTGACTTCACATCCAGGATGTCTGGCTCTAGATGAATGATCACACCATTGTAATTATCCAGGTATGAAGATCTTTGTTGTACAGTTCTGTGTATTCTTGCCACCTCTTCTTAATATCTTCTGCTTCTGTTAGGTCCACAACATTTCTGTCCTTTATCGAGCCCATTTTTGCATGAAATGTTCCATTGGTATCTCTAATTTTCTTGAAGAGATCTCTAGTCTTTCCCATTCTGTTCTTTTCCTCTATTTCTTTCCATTGATCGCTGAAGAAGGCTTTCTTATCTCTTCTTGCTACCCTCTGGAACTCTGCATTCAGATGCTTGTATCTTTCCTTTTCTCCTTTGCTTTTCACCTCTCTTCTTTTCACAGCTATTTGTAAGGCCTCCCCAGACAGCCATTTTGCTTTTTTGCATTTCTTTTCCATGGAGATGGTCTTGATCCCTATCTTCTGTACAATGTCACAAACCTCATTCCATAGTTCATCAGGCACTCTGTCTATCAGATCTAGGCCCTTAAATCTATTTCTGACTTCCACTGTATTATCATAAGGGATTTGATTTAGGTCATACCTGAATGGTCTAGCGTTTTTCCCTACTTTCTTCAATTTAAGTCTGAATTTGGTAATAAGGAGTTCATGATCTGAGCCACAGTCAGCTCTTGGTCTTGTTTTTGTTGACTGTATAGAGCTTCTCCATCTTTGGCTGCAAAGAATATAATCAATCTGATTTCAGTGTTGACCATCTGGTGATGTCCATGTGTAGAGTCTTCTCTTGTGTTGTTGGAAGAGGCTGTTTGCTATGACCAATGCATTTTCTTGGCAAACTCTATTAGTCTTTGCCCTGCTTCATTTCGCAGTTCAAGGCCAAATTTGCCTGTTACTCCAGGTGTTTCTTGACTTCCTACTTTAGCATTCCAGTCCCCTATAATGAAAAGGACATCTTTTGGGGTGTTAGTTCTGAAAGGTCTTGTAGGTCTTCATAGAACTGTTCAACTTCAGCTTCTTCAGCATTACTGCTTGGGGCATAGATTTGAATTACTGTGATATTGAATGGTTTCCCTTGGAGACGAATAGAGATCTTTCTGTTGTTTTTGAGATTGCATCCAAGTACTGCATTTCAGACTCTTTTGTTGACCATGATGGCTACTCCATTTTTTCTGAGGGATTCCTGCCTGCAGTAGTAGATATAATGGTCATTTGAGTTAAATTCACCCATCCCAGTCCATTTTAGTTTGCTGATTCCTAGCATGTCAACATTCACTCTTGCCATCTCCTATTTGACCACTTCCAATTTGCCTTAATTCATGGATGTGACATTCCAGATTCCTATGAAATATTGCTCTTACAGCATCGGATCTTGCTTCTATCACCAATCACATCCACAGCTGAGTATTGTTTTTACTTTGGTTCCATCCCTTCATTCTTTCTGGAGTTATTTCTCCACTGATCTCCAGTAGCATATTGGGCACCTACTGACCCGGGGAGTTCCTTTTTCAGTATCCTATCACTTTGCCTTTTCATACTGTTCATGGGGTTCTCAAGGCAAGAATACTGAAGTGGTTTGCCATTCCCTTCTCCAGTGGACCACATTCTGCCAGACCTCTCCACCATGACCCACCCATCTTGGGTTGCGCCATGGGCATAGCTTAGTTTCATTGAGTTAGACAAGTCTGTGGTCCTAGTGTGATTAGATTGACTAGTTTTCTGTGAGTATGGTTTCAGTGTGTCTGCTCTCTGATGCCCTCTTGCAACACCTATCATCTTACTTGGGTTTCTCTTACCTTGGGCATGGGGTATCTCTTTACGGCTGTTCCAGCAAAGCGCAGCCATTGCTCCTTACCTTGGTTGAGGGGCATCTCTCCTCACCGCTGCCCTTCTTGACCTTCAACGTTGGATAGCTCCTCTCGGTCCTCTTGCACCTGTGCAGATGAGAAACATACTCATCTACTACTACTAACAGTATAGAGTAGGCATGAGATAAATATTTTCAGAAAATAGATTAATCAATGTCCCTCTTAATTCTTGATTGAGGCACTTCTCTAGCTATCTGTGGTTTTAAAAAAAAAGAAACAGACACTTTTTTTTTTTCATTTTTAACCCTCCACAGAATGATATATGGTCCCCCAAACACACTCAAAATGTAGTAGCTTTTTTCACCTATGAACCAGGAGATGAGTTCAGTATACTCAAACCATTCTATTAATAGACCCTGTTCAAAAAAAACAAGGTCACTGATCATGAGCATGAATATTGGGGTCCTATTGTACTGAAAAAGACTTTCTAATCCCTACTCTCAATTTATACACTTATCTTTTGTGGATTGGTTACCAATAGTTTAAATGGTCCAGAACACACTTTGAGTAGCACTGTTATTCACTTCTTTTGTTAGAAAATTCTCATTGATTGTGAGGTTTGGTTCTTTCTCAATAGGACTGAATTTTCTTTAATTATAGAGTTTTCTAACTACACACAGAGAAGAAAAGCTTGAATTATATTGTAGAATGTTGGGGCCAGCCCAACAATGAACATACCTGAGGGAGAGGTGCTGCAGAAGAATAAGGAAAAAGAGGATTCAGAAATAAAGTGGGGATCATGGGGCTGATGCCATTCCCAGGCAAAAGCCCAGATCCTAATCTTTGCATGCCTTTTATTGTTAACTTCTACTTCTTTATTCATGCTCTAGAGATATCTGTTCTTTACAATCTCAGTGCACAATTCTCAAGGTCAAATCTTCAGGCGTTTCATGACTTTCTTTAGCCCTTCTGCTAGTGATGCCCTTTTTCAGCAACTCCCTCAGGGCTCTGGCTATGGGAACAGTCACAAATGGTTTTCCATCAGTCACATCAGTATTTCAACATCTTGTTTTCAAGATGACTTTCCAGGATGTACTTTTTACTGCTCCCAGCCCTTCGCCTGGGGGTGAAAAAGTCATTCTTATTTTTCAAAGAAGCCCTGTTAATTATAGTACAGGCCTATGCATAGCATATTCCCTACAGAGAACATGTGAATGATAAGTCATATAGGCTGTCATTTTTAAAAGAATGGTGCATGGCAACTCTTGTATGTCTTAGTATCTTAATCCAATTAAAAGTATGCCATCTCACCTCCCTTTCCCTAGGCAAGAACTACTAGCCATATCTTATACTTCCTAATCTTCATTTCTTTTGAAGTAGGATACCTTACTCTACTATGCTCCCTTCTTCTTCCCTATTTACCCTTCCAAGCTCAAACCCAAACCCACCTATTCCATGAAGTCCTCGCCAATTCTCTAGTAACAATCTATTTAACCGCACATAGTTAATACAGACTTCCTGGTACTGAAGGTTTTGGGTGGGTGGGTTGTTTGTTTGTTTGTTTTCATTTTAGTTCATTTATCTTCTTTAAAGATTTTTAGTTCCTTGAGGCAAAGACTCTTTCTTAGAAAACTTTGTGTCCTCCTAAGAAACTGCACGTGCACTACATAAAGGTGTTCTCTAACTGCAAATTTTTACATCAAAATGGTCTGGCGAGATATCCTTGCTCATAGAGGATGGCATCAAAAGAAGGAAGCACACATTTGATTACCAAGGAAGTGACTAGATTTTAGTATACTATACAGTTTTTTAAACCAAAACCATCATGAGACCAACACTTATATTTGGAAATCCTGTGTAAAGGAGATTTTTATGAATGCAGAATAAAATGAAACAGTTCCAATTAGGAATAAAAATAATCATGAGATAAGTATTTATGAGCAGTCTGAACAATTTAGCAAATAATAGTTTAATTTTTAGAGTATAATAATAAATGAAAGCTTAAAATTTATTAGAGAATGTAGTGAAACAATTTGTCTACATTGAAATAATTACTGGTGAAGCATAGACTTCATGTATGGAGAGTTTTTTCTTTATGCATAAGGAATATTTCTATCTCTTTTCAGCCAAAACTAGTATATAAAAGCTTCAGATTTTTTTGTCTTTAAAGAAAGAATTTACCAAGCAAGTAAATAACAATTTAGTCTCTATCTAAATTATTAAAAATCCCTTAATCTTTAATGATTTGCTTTCCTTATGTGAAAATGTCAAAGGAATAGTAGAAATAATTCCATTGAAAGAGTCTGGTTACACCACACATATTTTCAGTTGTGGCTCTGTAGCCAGTTTTAGAATTCTCTGCATATCTTCACACTCGTCTGAAAATGAGATTTTAAACTATGTGATCTTCATGTTTCTTTTCATCAGAAATAAGAAGAGTGTTTTTGAAATGGAAATTTCTCTCTAAGATGAGAAGCTTCAGTGATTGTTGAACTGCACCAAGGGGCAATTTGATGTTTCCCCAGTAGTTTTTGGTCTAAGTCAAACCTTTTGAACCTATAAAGGTGATAGAAAGAAAATGACTCAGGATAACAATTTCAAAATCTACCTAGCTGCTGGCATGCTTGGCAGTATTATTTTAACCTTAACCTTATCAGAACCTTCATTTCAACAAAGCACATCCCTTTGCTATCCAACTTTCCTCTATATGCCATATATATCACAAAAATATGTTTTGACCTTGACTCCAATTTGGGGAATATGTTTCATGCTATAGTCCATTTTAAGTAGAGCCTATTATAATGGAAGCTGATGCATAGTTAATTTCTGGCTAGTACTTCATAAATTATTTAAACCACCTTTTCCTGTGAATCAAAAGAATGTCCATTAAAGTTTCTCAGATTATGCTAGCACTGACTGTGCATTTTCTGTTTGTTTATAGGTTTTGTAGTACTTCTTTGCTATGACCATTTCTCCAGTCCTTGATAATTATAAGATCCATGAAAATTAGTAAATCAGAGAATGACAGTTCCACTCAAATCTAATTCTATGCAAACACTACTTAGGATAAGACTGACAGACCATCTTTTTGTTTTGTCCTTTCTCATGGCAGGGATGTGAGTGAAGACAAGCAAGCAGTATGTTGATCAAATAATTAAGAGATCCTGACACTGAGTGCTGACAAGATACATCATTTTTACATGCTTCTTGTTAGTGTTGCTTATTTTTTGGTTCTTATGTTGGGAATTATGCATAGTCAGCCTTAGTTTGGAGCTATATTGGACCAAAACAATGGTTACTGAAATATTTAAGTGAATTTTTAATAATAACTATTGTTATTATGAAAAGCTATGGAAGTTTCCCCCAGACCCACTGTACTACCAGAGATATATTTGTAAAGATACACAAAAAAGGAGTTCACCAGAGCTGTGAGCCTACAGGCATATCCCTATGCCAAAGGTCAGCAATGAAAATTGCATTAAGAACATAATTTAGTCATAAAAGACAGACTGATGACATCTTCATTTCAGTTCAGTCACTCAGTCGTCTGACTCTTTGCAACCCCGTGAACTGCAGTATGTCAGGCCTCCCTATCCATCACCAACTCCCGGAGTCCACCCAAACCCATGTCCATCTAGTCGGTAATGCGGATTCAACCATCTCATCTTCTGTTGTCCCCTTCTCCTGCCCTCAATCTTTCCCAGCATCTTAGCCTATAGGAAACTTCTGTGCCAGTAATTTAATTTGGAAGGAGAGCCTTTTGCCAAAAGTGTCTAGATAATGAAACTATAATAATATATCTTAATTTTATTAAGGCTGCTACAGCAGATTGCTCTGTATTTTCAATATTTTTCATTCAGTAAATTTTAAGATTTTATTGTCTTTATTCAATAATTCATGAATTGGGCTGCATCCCATCCAGCAGACAAAGAGCTCTGAAGAGTTATATAAAATGAAATGTTTTTATAGGCAAAAGGAAGTAGAAACAAGGAAATTATATTAGGTCAAAAAAAAACCAGCACATCGGTCATTGTAAGGATACTTTCCCTTAGGTGATGGCAGGGGTCTATAAGGCAGGTGACTTAATTAGTGTTGATCAGGTGATTCCTGACTGACTGCTTTGATTCTATTTCTGGGAGACTGAAACTATAATCACGTTTCAAATAAGTGAGGTGGAGTTTAGCATAAGTGACTCCATTTGGGGCCCACTGTCTAATTTTTAACACTGAAAATGAAAGAATGGTCAGGTAGGAGAGAATAAAAAGCTATATGAATATTTGAAATGGCATGTACCAGTCACTGTAATAGAGATGAGCAATGCACACTAGTAGCACAAAGGAGAAAAAGACTAACTTCCCTTAGCACTGGGGCAAGATCTTACAATGAGAACATACAGTTGAGAAAGTTATTTGTGATGAGTAGAAATTTTCCAAACAGACAATTGAGTGGAGAATAGGAACAAAAGAGGTATGAAACAGCATGAGCCAACAAAATATAAGTACTCCAAGGGAAAATTAAAGGGTCTCTTATGTCATTCAGTAATTTGGGAATTTATGTCCTAGGCAATGGGAAGAATTTAGGGAAAATGCTTTCTAAAGCAATGAAATAGTATGGTCATATTTGCTACTTGGAGATAACTCTGAATGAAACATATAATTGACTCACATCAATGAAATGTAAAGTTACTAGTTCAGAGAGCCTTGTTATCACTGGAGGCTGAAGAAAAGAGGTAGAAGATGATGAAAGGAAGGAACTAATTTGAAAGGCTCTCAAAAGGAAAAATGGACTCATAACAATGACATTGAATGAAATGGATTCACTTATTTCTTCAGTGCTTTACCTAGGCAGATTACTAGTCCCTAGGGATACAACTAACTAGAACATACATAGAACTCATGGCCTAACAGAAGGGGCAGAACTTTAAAGAAGTCTTTACAGTGGGATGTGAGTATTTTATTGGGGTAAGATGGGTTGCTATGGCAGCAGAGCACAGAGCTTCCAAATGTAGACTGGAGATTAGGGAGTATTTTGCTGGGGAAATAAAATCTAAACTGAGACCTAAGAGGAAAGCAATGGAGGGGAGATTTGCAAAAACAGATGAGAGCATTTGAAAAGGCTTTAAGGTGAAAAATGGTGTCATGGGAGAGAAAACCTAAAAGAATTTGTAATGAGATAAGAAGAGGTAAGAAAAGTAAGCAGCCAACACAGCCGCCTCCACTTGAAGGGTAATGTTGAACTACTGTGAGATTTTCAATCACAGAAATTTACATTTTAATTTTATATTTATATTTAAATTATATTTGTATATTTGAATTTTAAGATACTCACCCTGGCTGTGATTCAGAGAACTCATAGCTGGAAAAGGCCAGTCTTTGTGTTCTTCATGTCACAGTTTCATCACACTTTGCTCAGCTTTTTTGTTAAGAATAAACTACATGATCAAAGCAAAGAAAGCATCTTTCTTGTGCATTATGTATTCCTACACAGGTACTCAATAATGTGTGAATGAAATAATAAAGAAATGAGTGAATGAGTGAGGATCAATTAGGATGCTGTTATAGGATTCCACTGAGGGAATGTGGAAATGTTGACAAGAATAGAGGTACAGAACATAAAGATAACTGGACAGATTCAAGAGATATTTAGAAGTACAATTGACAGGTCATTGAAAGTGATTGGAATAAAGTAATGAAAAGGCAAGGATAGTTTCTAGTTTTGTCTTACAAAACTAGGAGAGTGATACCTTTATCAATCGTTTCCTCTTAACCAGCCAACTTTTATTTACCATAACACTCTAGCACTTAGCCTTATGTTCTTCATTGTTTCCTTTACAATTATTCCTTAGAATGCCCTGGATGATTAGCTACTGTCTTCAGATTGTAATTTGTTTCTCTTGAACTCCTTAAAATCAGATTTAAAACTCACACTTTCCAAAGATTTGAACAAAGAAAACTAAGTGAAAAAATAGGAAAAACTTTATAAACTAGAGGTGAAAAAATAAATAAAATACAGCTGAAGATTAAATTTAAGTGGAAATTGAGTGGTAATCATCTTTAGAAATTATGATTAAGAACAAATTATGTGTAAAACACTGGATAGAGATAATTAGAGAACTGGGTTGTTTTATTTCAAAGATAGAACATTTATGTCCCATAGTGCATAAGAGTATAAAGAATAGAAAGAAATATGTGGTAAAGGTAAAGAGAATAAGGTTTATACAAACCCAATTGATGAAAATATTTCTTTGTCCTGGAACACAAGCAGGTCTTGAAGAAAGGACCTGGGACACTCCGTTTGTCCTAAATCTCTTCTCAGTAAGGTTTTTGGATCCCTGTTAATGACTATATTAATCTATGTCTAGTGGGTTTTCCATCAGAATAATATCATGCACCCCAAGTTCAAGATTTTTTCCTCCAACCTGCTGGCAATATTCCTGAATAGACAGCTAATACCCAGCAGCTGAATGTGTTTGGATTGGTACTCAGAAATATTCATGATGTCAAATGTGAGAGGAACTGATATTCATGCCACTCATCCAATGATCAAATTAGTTTTTAATTTCCACAACTCTCAGAATCTCAGCACCTTCATATCATCTCAGCACCTTCATATCATATTTGCCAAAAAAGAAAAAAGTGATATTTAGAGAAGATAAAAATCAGAACATGTCATAATCCACATAGAAACTGGACTACCAGCATTAATATATATTCTCCTGAACTGGCTTATTTGCCTTAATGAAAATACCAAAATGGCAAGCAGTTTTCTCCCCTGTCTTTTGAGGAGATAAAATGCAGCAAAATCCTAATGATTTTAACGTGATCTATTCATTTTGGATAGAAAAAGTATTATGGGGAAAATGAATGAAAGAGATGAAAGCATTACCAAAAAAAAAATGACATAATGATAGATGATATAGTAGCCAAAATGGGAATGTAAAGAGAAGAAAAACAAGATCCCTAAGAAATAAACTATACCAACATGTCTTCATATCTCTTTTGCATAGTTTGTGTATATGTGTGTGCTGCTAGAGTGGTTGGTCATGTTATATTTGAGTGTTAATGAAGAAATAGCCAGCAGCCTTTTCTTCCTATTCAAGGTATTTTCCAAGCAGCAAATTAAATATATATAGAAGAAGAGAGAATTAAATGTGGCTTTTATAGGAGCAACAAAATCCCAAGAAAGGGAGGGGAAGGAGGATAGCAAAAATAAGTAACTCTGAAACAAACATGGAATTGAGCTGGGACTGAAAAAGTAGGACGCAAATAGGTAATACCGGAGAAATTCATATGGTTTCAAGTGAACAGAATAAAAATTCAAGCAACATAGGAATTCAACAGAGAAAAATGAGGGTAGTAACTAGATGAAAATAAGGTTTTCTAATATCTAGGTGTCTTGGTATATTTTACTATTACTTTTCATGGTAAGGATTTTATGAAATTAAAATGAATAAAGAATCTTAATCAGACCAAATTTTGTTCATTAACATATTGGAGTTTTTCAGGTTGTGTTCATAAGAGACTGTCAAACAAATCCTGTCACTATAGTGGAAATTTATGGAGGAACCCCTAGGAAGTGGGTCTGAGAGCAGGATGTGGTGGATAGAGCAACAAGACAGACTTACAGGAGAAGCACAGGAAAAGGGAGTAGTTAATGGTTGAGTAATACTCCATTGTGTATATGTACCACAGCTTTCTTATCCATTTGATCACCAGTCTAGGTTTGATACAGGATACAGAATGCTTGGGGCTGGTACACTGGGATGACCCAGAGAATGATATGGGAAGGGTGGTGGGAGGGAGTTCAGGATTGGGAACTCATGTACACCCATGGTGGATTCATGTCAATGTATGGCAAAACCAATATAGTAATATAAAGTAAAAATAAATAAATAAATAAATAATAAAGAGCCAAAAAAAAAAGGGGGGGAGAGTAGTTAATTCAGTTTCTAAAGCAAATTTGAACCTAAATGACTAAGTAAACATTTACATAAAATCTCATTTGTATGTCTGAGTAATAGAGAAAAATCACCAAGTATCTCCCTTTCTCTAATTTTTGAATGGTAAAGAAAACGTCACATATGGCTCCCTTAAATGTAACAGAGCGTGGGATTAACCCTGAACCGGTCAGAAAAGTGGTTTACTTCCACATCAAAGTTATGTTTGAGGAAGCACAGCGGGGTAGGGAGGATGGATAGAAGCAAGCAAAACTGGTTTGAAGGCCAGCTCTTTCTTTATTCATTCATTGTGTGACTTTCAAGTGGTAACTTATCTGAACCTTTATTTCTCCTTTTATGAAATTTAGAGAGTAAAATCTATTTATGCAAGGGTGTTTCAACCTGTGAATACAAGTATAAGCATTCCTCACTTTATTGGGCTTTATAGATACTGTGTTGTTTGCAAATTGAAGCTTTGAAGTAACCCTGCATTGTCAGGTGACAGTTAGCATTTTTAGCAATAAGGTATTTTTAAATTAAGGTATGCATGCTGTTTTCATTGATAAAATGCTATTGCACACTTAGGCCAGAGTATAGTGTAACCATAACTTTTATTTTCGCTGGGAAACAAAAACATTTCTGTGATTTGCTTTATTGCCATATTCTCTTTATTGCAGTGGTCTGAAATTGAACCCACAGTATCTCCAAGGAATGCCTGTAATTTGTTCATTCAATAAACTTTTGTAGTGTCACAAGCAATATAGTTCAGGGGTGAACAAGTGGAGATAATCCCTGACCTCATGAATCATGCTAGAAGACAGTATAATAAATACATAGATGTTCAGTAAACTGCAGCTAGTATTCTATTTGTTATAAGAATAAGAAACGCATTCAAGATAAAGAAAAGAAAATCCCCTGTACGTACCATAAACTATCACCTGCATGTAGGTATGTCTTTGCTAAATGGAAAAAAAATGTGCGTGATTTTTCATAAACTGTAGTATTTTGACACTTGCACAGACAAATCTTATAGAGTAAGAAAGCTGGCTAATGAAAGAGGTGAGTGAGAAAAACATGCCTGGCTTCATATGTATGCATGTGGCTTCTATAAAAATCCATCCCAGCTGCCCCATTACATATTTAACAAGATTTCCTAAATTGAAGAAGCAGATACAGGTTGTGTTACTGCTCCCCTACAGACTCACTGTGAGTATCAAGAGAGTTTTCAGTGTAATAAAAACAAAATTGAAAACCTCTCTGGGCTGGTGAATAGGTTGCATTATTTAGCTCACTGTAGTAACAGAAAATTGACATTAAAAAAGGATCTCACAGTTCATACTCTTCACAGTGCCAAGTCCAGGGAAAATTTCTTCTCCTACCACACAACCACAGGAGCTGCCAAAAGCAAAGACCTTGAAATTGAGGACAGCCTTTCTTCTGTTTTCAGGAGTCTCTGGCATTTAACTCTAGCTTCTTGGGATGCTGTTTTATCCACAGTTAAGACCCAGACTAGTTACATTCCACAGAAGAAGAAACAGCAGAAACCCTGTGTCAATGCTTTCTTTTTTTCCAAGATTTTGTTTAAGTTGCTACTACAGTGACAGCTATGTTGAGCTGGCCTTCAGTTCCAGAGGCTGTGTCTAAGCTGAGGCATTAGTGCAGCTCCCAAGGAAACATTCTCTATGCTGAGGAAATTTAAAATACTCTTAGTCTTGAAATCTCTCTGACAGCGGTAGCCCTGTCTCTATAGAGGATCCAACAAGAGCCTGAGCCGAGTTTTGCACTGAGATTCCAAGAGCATAACTGCATCTCCAGAGTGAAAATGCACTTCCATTTTGAAGAAAGCAATAAAGAAAATTTAAGGAATAAAGGCTAAATAAGAATACTCCAGGAAAAGAAATAAAGAAAAAGGTCAAATGCAGGTAAGGAGGCAAGGAGAATGAGCAGAGTTCTTTGCAGTAATGTGTTTCTACAATAATTGAAATATCTCTCTTCCCTGATTTTTGTGACAAAAAGGTATATGAAGACCAGATGCAATTCAGTAAATGATCTGTCAAAAAGAAAATAGTAGTCAATTCTGTTTATTAGAGTTATAGGCTTTTTTAAATAATTTTACCTGTGGCATTATCTTTATATTCTAAAATGATGATGCATAAGTTGAGCCAATAGATAAATATTTTTAAAATAAGATAAAATGGTAGGCACCATGAGTTCTGTTTAGACCATGACTACATGCCAGTCCCATCTCCTCAGTCAGCACCTTGTGTGGTCATTCTTAACAACTGACCGACTAAATCCACATTAAACTCAGGACCTCATTATCCCTCCACAGGAAGAAGGCAGGGCTGCAAATCACAGAAATCACTTCAACTAGGACAATAAAAACAGAAGTGATTTATTTATCAGTAGGATAGGAGCTATGTCTTGGAACTCAAAACCAAGAAAAGCAGTAGACTTGAAAGGAAATAGAACCAGGGACTGGAACCAAAATTTTTCTCTTAAATCTCTCTTGGGGCTGTTGGTCTCTCATTTCTCACTCTTTTTACACGTGCTTCATTCATTCTTTCTACAAGGAAGCTTCTTCCACTTTTCTATTCACATAGTGGAAAATTGCTATCCTCTACCCACTGATTCTATTATGCTTCATACCAGACACAGGGGAGAAAGAAAGAGGATATGGGGACTTGAGTTCAGGCATTAGTCTCTATTCATCACACTTTTTTTTTTTTCCTTGCTGAGACAGTAAATAGTGCTTAGAGGTCTCCACTGATGACAAGCCAATATTAAATACTAGAAATCTTTCAAGGCTTTACTGTTCTATGACATGCATCCCTCCAAAGGAAAAAGTCAAATCTGGCCACTGGTCATAAGCTCTTACATAAGTAAAACCTTGAACTAGAACTACTCATTTCTAGTGTTTTGCAGCTAATGAGCCTAATGTTAGATTCACATTCTACTCTCCAAAATAGCCGTTTCACAATTCTGCCTTGCCCTCTTCCTTTAAAATCTTTAACACTTTTTTAAAAGCCTTGTATGAAAACATACAGTCAAATGAAAATCACCTCAAACTCCCATCATCAAAAATAGTTTTTGCATATAGATTTCTATCGTTCCTCATGTTCAGTTCAGTTCAGTCACTCAGTCATGTCTGACTCTTTGGGACCTCATGAACTGCAGCACACCAGGCCTCCTGTCCATCACCAATTCCCAGAGTCCACCCAAACCCATGTCCATCAAGTTGGTGATGCCATCCAACCATCTTATCCTTTGTCGCCTGCTTCTCCTGCCTTCAATCTTTCCCAGCGTCAAGGTCTTTTCAAATAAGTCAGCTCTTCACATCAAGTGGCCAAAGTAATGGAGTACTTCAGTACTTCAGCTTCAACATCAGTCCTTCCAGTGAACACCCAGGACTGATCTCCTTTAGGATGGACTTTTTGGATCTCCTTGCAGTCCAAAGGACTCTCAAGAGTCTTCTCCAGCACCACACTTCAAAAGCATCAATTCTTCTGCACTCAGCTTTCTTTATAGTCCAACTCTCACGTCCATACATGACCACAGGAAAAACCATAGCCTTGACTAGATGGACTTCTGTTGGCAAATATCTCTGCTTTTTAATATACTGTCTAGGTTAGTCATAACTTTTCTTTCAAGGAGCAAGTGTAATTTAATTTCATGGCTGCAGTCACCAACTGCAGTGATTTTGGAGCCCAAAAATAAAGCCTGACACTGTCCCCACTGTTTTCACATCTATTTCCCATGAAGTGATGGGACCGGATGCTATGATGTTCGTTTTCTGAATGTTGAGTTTTAAGCCAACTTTTTCAGTCTCCTCTTTCACTTTCATCAAGAGGCTCTTTAGTTCCTCTTCACTTTCTGCCATAAGGGTGGTGTCATCTGCTTATCTGTTATTGATATTTCTCCCGGCAATCCTGATTCCAGCTTCTGTTTCTACCAGCCCAGTGTTTCTCATGATGTACTCTGCATAGAAGTTAAGTAAACAGGGTGAAAATATACAGCCTTGACATATTCCTTTTCCTATTTGGAAACAGTCTGTTGTTCCCTGTCCAGTTCTAACTGTTGCTGCCTGACTTGCATACAGATTTCTCAAGAGGCAGGTCAGGTAGTCTGGTATTCCTATTTCTCTCAGAATTTTCCACAGTTTATTGTGATCCACAGAGTCAAAGGCTTTGGCATAGTCAATATAGCAGAAATAGATGTTTTTCTGGAACTCTCTTGCTTTTTTCCATGATCCAGCGGATGTTGGCAATTTGTTCTCTGGTTCCTCTACTTTTCTAAAACCAGCTTGAATGTCAGGGAGTTCACAGTTCACATATTGCTGAAGCCTGGCTTGGAGAATTTTGAGCATTACTTTACTAGCATGTTAGTTTTCTGGATATACATTAGATCATAATTCATGGCTGAATCACCATCCACAGTAATTTTGGAGCCCAGAAAAAATTAAGTCAGTCTTTGTTTCCACTGTTTCCCCATCTATATGCCATGAAGTGATGGGACAACGGATAAAATTTCCATACACTTATGTCATGACAAATCTTCTAGCTATACTCTAGATCTGTACTGTCCAATACAGTTGTCATTAGTTTTATATGACTATTAGTCACTTAATACACAACTAATCAAATTGATGTGTCCTATAAGTGTAAAATGTACACCAAATTTTTGACCTAATATGATAAAAATAATAAAAACTATCTCAACAATTTAATATTAAATACATGTTGAAATAATATTTTAATATTTGTGATTAAATAAAAAAATTTAACTAATTTCACATTTTTCTTCCAGCTTTATTGAAATATACTTGAGTCACAGCACTATATGCATTTTCCAGGTGACACTTGTGGTAAAGATGCTGCCTGCCAGCACAGGAAATGTAAGAGATGCAGCTTCAACCCCGGGGTCAAGAAGTTCCCCTGAAGAAGGGAATGGCAAACCACTCCAGTATTCTTGCCTGGACAATCCAACAGACAGAGGAACCTGGTGGGCCACAGTAAATATAGTCCCAAAGAGTCTTTGCTCAAGAGACTTAGCACACACAGCACTGTATAAATTTAAGGTGTAGCACGCACAGAGTTGGACACGACTGAAGCGACTTAGCAGCAGCAGCAGCAGCAGCATGGAACAATGCACTGGCTCAAAATTGGGAAAAGAGTAGGTCAAGGCTGTATATTGTCACCCTGCTTATTTAACTTATATGCAGAGTACATCATGTGAAATGCCAGGCTGGATGAGTCACAAGCTGGAAACAAGACTGCTGGGAAAAATATTGACAGCCTCAGATATGCAGATGAGATGACTCTAATGGTAGAAAATGAAGAGGCACTAAAGAGTTAATTAAAAGCTGGTTTAAAACTCAACATTCAAGTAGAGGATGTGGGGTGGGAGGTGGGAGGGGGCTTCGGCATTGGGAGATTGTGTTCACCTATGGCTGATTCGTGTCAATGTATGGCAAAACAAATACAGTATTGTAATTAAAAAATAAATAAATTTAATAATTAAAAAAATTTTTAAAATAAATAAAAATAAAACTCAACATTCAAAAAACTAAAATCATGGCATCCAGTCCCATCACTTCATGGCTAACAGATGGGGGAAAAGTGGAAACAGTGGCAGAGTTTATTTTTGGGGCTCCAAAACCACTGCAGACTGTGACTGCAGCCATGAAATTAAGACACTCACTCCTTGGGAAAAAAGTTAAGACAAACCTAGACAGCATATTAAAAGGCAGAGACATCACTTTGTGGACAAAGGTCTGTATAGTCAAAGCTATCATTTTTCCAGTAGTCATGTATGGATGTGAGAGTTGTACCATAAAGAAAGTTGAGCACCAAAGAACTGATGCTTTTGAACTGTAGTGCTGGGAAGATTCTTGAGAATCCCTTGGACTGCAAGGAGATCAAACCAGTCAATCCTAAAAGAAATCAATCCTGAATATTCATTGGATGGACTGATACTGAAGCTCCGGAAACTTTGGCCACCTGATGCAAAGAGCTAACTCATTGGAAAAGACCCTGATGCTGGGAAAGATTGAAGGCAAAAGGAGAATAGGGTGGTAGAGGATGAGATGGTTGGAGAGCATCACCAACTCAATGGTCATGAGTTTGAGCAAACTTTGAGAGATAGTGAAGGATAAAGAAGCCTGGTGTGCTACAGTCCATGGGGTTGCAAAGAGTCGGACAAGATTTAATGATCTAACAACAACAACATACTTATTTTACTTACATACATCATGAAATGTTTATCACAATAAGTTCGTGAACATCCAACATCTTGAGTAGATACAAAATTAAAGAAATAGAAAAAAAATTTTTCCTTATGATGAGAACCTTTAGGATTTACTGTCTTAACAACTTTTATGTATTAACACACAGCAATATTAATCATATTTATTATATTGTACACTATGTCTTTTTATAAATATGACTACTAGAAAAATTTTAAATTACATATGTGGCTCAGATTATGTGTCCATTTTGCAGTACTGCTCCATAGCCTGTCCTTTCTTGCCTTCTCATAGTATCTTCCTCTGCCTTTTCCCACCCTTCCCTTTCTCAGCAACATTAGTTTCCTTCTCACTGCTGGATCATTCTGATGAGCATACAAAGTCATTTTTTATTCTGTTTAAAAAATAAGAACCTTCTTTGATTTTTTCCACATTTCTCCATAACTCTTCAGCACAGAAATCCTCAAAAGGTTTATCTATGATTATTAACTCCACTTCTCTACTCCTCTCCTAAAAACCACTCAAACTGGGCTCATATCTCTTTATTCAGTCACTTATGGCAGCCCTTTTGACCAAATCATATGGTCAGTTCTATTCTCCTCTTACCAAACCTCTTGACCACAGTTCCTTGTGATAAACTTTCCTACCATCTGCTCTGACTATGTAATACTCTCCAGTGTCCTTCACTGGCTTCTTTTTCTCCCTGGCTAAAAACACTTCAGTATCTGAGAGCACAATCCTAGATAGCCTTATCTATTTCCACTTACCTAAACTCCACTCACTCACTCATCCAGTCTTGCTCTTGGTTTTAAATGTTATCTATATGCTGATGATTCCACAATTTATTTCTGTACCCAAAATGCATCTATGAGCTCCAATAAATCCAGTTGTTTCCTCAGCCTTTACTCTTGTCTTGTGAATAGACGTCCTAAGTCTTACATAATTTAAAACCTAGTTCTTGATATCCTTCCTTTTTCACCTTTTCCAGTCTCTGTTGTGGCATCATATCTACACACATGCTCAGGCAACAGGTCTAAAGGTCATTAGTCATTTTCTTCTACTTCATCCTCACATCCAGCGTATTCTCATAGGCACTTATCAGCATCTCCACTGCAGCCAAGCCACTTTCCTGTCACCTAGAATATTGCAATGTCTACATTCTCTCTCTCGTGCCACTTCATTTCCTCTTGTTCAAAGCATATAGAGTATGCCTTTTTAAAGCTCAATTGAGTTTATATTACTCTTCTGCTTATAAGTCTTTAATGTTTGCAGTCATAATTGAAATAAAATCCAACTGCTTTAACAGGGCCTATTAGGTTGTATATTAAGTGACTTTGATAATGTTTCTGATATAATCTCTCACAGTATTCACCATCTTTTCCTGGGCTCCAGCTATTCTGAACCTTCTCTCCTCCAGGAGAACACACTAAGTTACTGTTTCATCATCTTTACTCTTGTATTTCTGTTCCTTAAAATGCTCATTGACTTTTTCTTATTATTTGAGTATCAGCTCAGTTATCCCATTGTAATAGAGAATTCCCTTGATTCCCCCTAGATAATGTATCTCCTCCACCCCAATAACCACTTTCTATTCCCTTACTTTATTTTCTTCATACTGTCTGAAATCTCTATCCTATTAGAGTATAAGCTCCACAAAGAGAAATTTTGTTTTATTCACTATTGCATTCTCCGTGCTCTAAAGAGTTCCAAGAACCCACTCAGTGTTCAAAAGAAAACTGATGAATGAGAAGATTAATGAATAAATAAATGGATGATACAGTCAACAGAGGCAGGATAATAATAGACAGTTCTACAATGTGTTCTCAGGATATGTGAGGAATGCCAGTTCCCCAAAGGCCCATACTGAATACTAGCCCAGTTTATTGAAGTCATTGAGAAACTGTGTCAAGTTTATTCAATTTGGGATGCACACAAGAAAAACATTGGATAACCTAGCAAAATTGGGCTCCTTCATCTTCTGTACCTTCGCACTGACACCAATCAAAAAGTCAGAATCCTGCTTTTGGTGAACTATATAGTTTGGCCACGGAGAAGGCAATGGCGACCCACTCCAGCACTCTCGCCTGGAATATCTCATGGATGGAGGAGCCTGATAGGCTGCAGTCCATGGGGTCGCTAAGAGTCGGACACGACTGAGCAACTTCACTTTCACTCTTCACTTTCATGCGTTGGAGAAGGACGTGGAAACCCACTCCAGTGTTCTTGCCTGGAGAATCTCAGGGACAAGGGAGCCTGGTGGGCTGCCGTCTATGGGGTCACACAGAGTCGGACACGACTGGAAGCGACTTAGCAGCAGCAGCAGTAGTTTGGCCACAAATGTGTGAAAGGACAGAGAATTCAACAGCTGCAATTCAGCATAGCATTTAATTGATTTCTTGCTCTGGATTTCAACAATTTCATAATTTTTAGACAACTTAGACTGATAAAGATTTCATAAGAGATTTTTATTTTTGCAATGCTACACCCTTCTTACGGCTGAGAAATCACCTTTTGGTAAGATCGGTAAGATCCAGTCTTCATTTGTACCAACAAAATACAGGAAACAGCTTATTGTATCATCATCCATAAGTAAGACCATTCTCCTGCTTCAAAAGAAGGGATTTTCACTTTCTTAATGCTCTATAATTTTTCCCAGATGTTTGCTCCTTATAGCCCTGCTATCCGATAAAATTCGGTCATGTTAACATTTAGTAGAAAGGTACACAAACTCATTTAACTTAAGCAAATTGGAAAATGTATCAGAAGAACATTAGAGATGTTGCCAAGACTCCCAAAGTGAAAATATTTAAGAACCAAGATTTTTAAATTTTCTATTTCTTTTGACAATTCTGTTCATGGGTTTTTTCCTGATTCTTTATTAACACAGCAAGCACTTGCTATATAGACTTCTTTCTTTTTACCATCTTGTGATTGAAGTGCCAACAAAAACTAAATCAATTTTGAGTTCAGATCCTAAGATCCTGGAGAGGGAAATGTTTTGCCTCAGTTTGGGTCATAACCATCTCTCTGTTCCAATGGTTACATTATAGAATCACCAGATCCACTGCCTACTTATCAGTTGTTCTGGATATAGACTTTTAAAAAGAAGGGAAATGCAGATCATTTTTAAGAAGATAGTGTGGAGACAGGGAAGTGATGAAGAGTAAAATTTGTTGCACATCTGGTACAGTGCCAGAAACACAGGAAAACCTAAATTTTATTGACTACTTTTCCTTAGATTGTCAGAGACCATGTAATTCTACTTTCCAGTTTAACTGCTAGTGCCAAGCACTGTGCATTGCATATAGGAATCCCAGTAATATGGCTTTCATAAAGAAATTAATGACAATTGTCACACAAGAGACAACTCAGAAATAAACATAAAATAGAAAAGTATAAGGCAGAAGTGAAGGGAAAGAATCATGGAAATGTGTCTTAAAGAACAGGTAAACATTGAATAGGTATTGGGGTATGAGAGGAGAATATTATAGAGTAGTATAATTGAAACATTTTTAAGATATCTTAAAAAATAATCATTGAATTTTTAAATAAGCTAACCTTTTTTTATTAAGGAATATGAAACCATTGTACAAGCTAATGCCATTTATACTATCACTGCTGCTGCTGCTAAGTCGCTTCAATCGTGTCCAACTCTGTGCGACCCCGTAGGCAACAGCCCACCAGGCTCCCCCATCCCTGGGATTCTCCAGGCAAGAACACTGCAGTGGGTTGCCGTTGCCTTCTCCAATGCATGAAAGTAAAAGTGAAAGTGAAATCGCTCAGTTGTGTCCGACTTAGCGACCCCATGGACTGCAGCCTACCAGGCTCCTTTGTCCATGGGATACTATTACTATCTCCTAATTATTCTCTAAGACTCATTGCCCAATCTGCTAGAACATCACTACTATGATAATAATGGATATATTGGAGATGGACAAGATACTCAAGACAGATGTGAAAAAAAATAATGACAAATTTTACAATATTGAGTTAATATTTTCCAAATAATTTCCATCTGTACAGCTTTTACATTTTATCTACAACAATGTTTTCATATGTGTCTCCTTTACCTTAAACATAAGGTTACCAGTAGAAAGTTTATACCCTACATTAATAGGAGAAGTGGTCTGCACTTTCTTTAACAGAGCAGAGAAATTTACAACTGCATTTATATTTGGGCCATGTTAAGGAGCTCAGATATAAGGTGGTGTAGGCTTTTGGAGATGTTTATACATATCACAGAGGAAGGCAAAGTGGACAGACTATTGTTTGCTCCTCAAACAAATGAAAACTTGATAAACTAACACATAAAGATGTATCTGCCTCTTAAAAAGGCAACTTTGATATTTTAAAGCTGTTTAGTATACTACTATTGTTTGGTTTGAAAAGGCATATTAAAATGAACTAACTGTCCTTGATTCCTCTATTTACAGTGGTGAATCTATTTAGATTTTGAATGATACTGTTTACTCAATTCAAATCTCTAAACTGGGTTTCATTATTTATAATTATTATTTTATACTAAGTATGTTTCTAGGAAAACTTCATTTACATTTTTCCATTTTGTCCTTACAGTCATTCTTTAGAAAATATAAATTTGACAAAAATATATTGTTCAATCACACAACATCAGGTATTATAGAAACTAGTTTTAAAACACATTTCTTGCTTTAAGTTGCTTCTAGGGGGATAATGGCATATAATCAGAAAATCACCACAGAATATAAAGAGAATTAAAGTAGAAGTTAGTATGAGTGTTCTGAGAGTCCCTAAGTATACTGTGAGGATCTTACCCAGTGAAAGAAGTTATTACCTCCAGATTCTTCAATGATAAGGACAAGACAGCCAGTCAAAGAAAATGAGAGATGCCTGGGAAAGATGGAGAAACAGAGTTCAGTGAAAATACTGTGCCCATCTTACAAATATTAATAATTAATAGATGGGCTCAAGAGACTCACAAGGGTCTTCTCCAACACCACAGTTCAAAAGCATCGATTCTTCAGCACCCAGCCTTCTTTCTACTCCAACTCTCACAATCATACATGACGACTGGAAAAATCATAGCTTTGACTAGATGGATCTTTGTTGCAAAGTAATGTCTCTGCTTTTAATATGCTGTCTAGGTTGGCCATAGCTTTTCTTCCAAGGAGCAAGTGTCTTTTAATTTCATGGCTACAGTCACCATCTACAGTGATTTTGAAGCCCCCCAAAATAAAGTCTGTCACTGTGTCCATTGTTTCCCCATCTATTTGCCATGAAGTGATGGAACTGGATGTCATGATATAAGTTTTCTGAATGTTGAGTTATAAGCCAACTTTTTCAACTCTCTTCTTTGACCTTTATCAAAAGGCTCTTTAGTTCTTTTATGCTTTCTGCCATCAGTTCAGCTCAGTTCAGTCGCTCAGTCGTGTCCGACTCTTTGCGACCCCATGAATTGCAGCACGCCAGGCCTCCCTGTCCATCACCAACTCCCAGAGCTCACCCAGACTCACGTCCATCGAGTCAGTGATGCCATCCAGCCATCCCATTCTCTGTCATCCCCTTCTCCTCCTGCCCCAATCCCTCCCAGCATCATAGTCTTTTCCATTGAGTCAACTCTTCACATGAGGTGGCCAGGCACTGAAGTTTCAGCCTCAGCATCATTCCTTCCAAAGAAATCCCAGGGTTGGTCTCCTTCAGAATGGACTGGTTGGAGCTCCTTGCAGTCCAGGGACTCTCAAGAGTCTTCTCCAACACCACACCTCAAAAGCATCAATTCTTCAGCGCTCAGCCTTCTTCACAGTCCAACTCTCATATCCATACATGACCACAGGAAAAATCATAGCCTTGACTAGATGGACCTTAGTCGGCAAAGTAATGTCTCTGCTTTTGAATATGCTATCTATGTTGATCATAACTTTTCTTCCAAGGAGTAAGCATCTTTTAATTTCTTGGCTGCAGTCACCATCTGCAGTGATTTTTGAGCCCAAAATATAAAGTCAGACACTGCTTCCACTATTTCCC
This sequence comes from Nanger dama, assembly GCA_917880005.1. NCBI lineage: Eukaryota > Metazoa > Chordata > Mammalia > Artiodactyla > Bovidae > Nanger > Nanger dama. The sequence goes on along the minus strand of CAKJTW010000082.1, from coordinate 8,703,957 downwards.
CATCTACTTCCCATAAAGTGATGGGACCAGATAACATGATCTTAGTTTTCTTAAGGTTGAGCTTTAATCCAACCTTTTCACTGTCCTCTTTCATTCTCATCAAGAGGCTTTTTAGTTCCTCTTCACTTTCTGCCATAAGGGTGGTGACATCTGCATATCTGAGCTTATTGATATTTCTCCCAGCAATCTTGAATCCAGCTTCTGTTTCTTCCAGCCCAGCATTTCTCATGATGTACTCTGCATAGAAGTTAAATAAGCAGGGTGGCAATATACAGCCTTGATGTACTCCTTTCCCTATTTGGAACCAGTCTGTTGTTCCATTTCTGGTTATAACTCATGCTTCCTGACCTCTATTCAGATTTCAGGAGGCAGGTAAGTTGGTCTGGTATTCCCATCTTTTACAGAATTTTTCATAGTTTGTTGTGATCCACATAGACAAAGGCTTTGGCACAATCAATAAAGCAGATAGATGTTTTTCTGGAATTCTCATGCTTTTTTGATGATCCAACAGATGTTGGCAATTTGATCTCTGGTTCCTCTGCCTTTTCTAAAATCAGCTTGAACATCTGGAAGTTCACAGTTCATGTACTGTTAACAGCTTGGAGAATTTTGTGCATTACTTTAGTAGTGTGTGAGATGAGAGCAATTGTGCAATAGCTTGAACATTCTTTGGCATTGCCTTTCTTCGGGATTGGGATGAAAACTGACTTTTTCCAGTCCTATGGACACTACTGAGATTTCCAAATTTGCTGGCAAATTGAGTGCAGCACTTTCACAAAATCATATTTTAGGATTTGAAATAGCTCAACTGGAATTCCATCACCTGCACTAGCTTCGTTCCTAGTTATGCTTCTTAAGGCCCACTTGACTTCACATTCTAGGATGTCTGGCTCTAAGTGAGTGATCACACCATCTCAGTTATCTGGGTCATGAAGATCTTTTTGCGTAGTTGTTCTGTGAATACTTGCCACCTTTTTTTTAACATCTTCTGCTTCTATTAGGTCCACATCATTTCTGTCCTCTATTGTGCCCATCTTTGCATGAAATATTCCCTTGGTATCTCTAATTTTCTTAAAGAGAGCTCTAGTCCTTCCCATTCGTTCAGTTCACTTTAGTCGCTCAGTCATATCTGACTCTTTGCAACCCCATGAATTGCAGCACTCCAGGCCTCCCTGTCCATCACCAACTCCCGGAGTTGATTCAAACTCACGTCCATCGAGTCAGTGATGCCATCCAGCCATCTCATCCTCTGTCATCCCCTTCTCCTCCTGCCCCCAATCCCTCCCAGCATCAGAGTCTTTTCCAATGAGTCAACTCTTCGCATAAGGTGGCCAAAGTACTAGAGTTTCAGCTTTAGCATCATTCCCATTCTGTAGTTTTCCTCTGTTTCTTTGCATTGATCACTGAAGAAGGCTTTCTTATCTCTCCTTGCTATTCTTTGGAAACACAGAATGGAATCTTATTTGGAAATAGGGTCTTTGCAAATAAGATCTTCAGATGACATCCATTGTCTAGGATTGGGAATGGGATCTAAATCCAATGACTATTGTCCTTATAGGAAAAGGAGAGGACACAGAACTATACAGAGAAGAACTTGTGGAAACAGATGCAGAGATCAGAGTTATGCTGTCACAGTTCAAGAAATGTCAGATGCCACCATCAGCTGGAAGAGGAAAGGAACGATTCTCTCTTCAAGAATTCAGAAGATCAAGGTCTTACTGAATCTATAATTTTGGACTTCTGGCCTCCAATCTATTGTTTTGTTAAAGCCACCTAATACAGACTAATATAAGCAATGTGATTGAAATTGAGAATAAGAGGGAGAATCTGGTTAAGATGAGGCTTGAACAAAGGTCCATCTGGTCAAGGCTATGGTTCTTCCAGTAGTCATGTATGGATGTGAGCACCAAAGAATTGATGCTTTTGAACTGTGATGTTGAAGAAGACTCTTGAGAGTCCCTTGGACTGCATGGAGATCCAATCAGTCCATTCTAAAGGAGATCAGTCCTGGGTGTTCATTGGTAGGACTGATGAAACTCCAATACTTTGGCCACCTAATGCAAAGAGCTGACTAATTTGAAAAGACCCTGATGCTGGGAAAGATTGAGGGCAGGAGGAAAAGGGGACGACAGAGAATGAGATGGTTGGATGGCATCACCGACTCAATGGACACGGGTTTGGGTGGACTCTGGGGGTTGGTGGATGTATAGGAAGACATGGCGAGCTAAGGTTCATGGGGTTGCAAAGAGTCGGACACGCCTGAGTGACTGAACTGAGGAGCAGGTGAAAGGCTCTCTACAGAAGATTTGCTGTTATACCAAGATCAATGGAAAAAACTTTGGAAAGATTTTAAGAATGATACCATGATTAGATTTACATTTTTGAGAGAGACATTCCAATTGTAGAATAAAGATGGACCAAAATGTAGAACTGTTAGGAGGTATTGGTGAAGTTCAGGAAAGAACCTAGCAGCTTAAATTAGGACAGTGGTGGAAAATATGGAGAGAAATGACCAGCAGCAGAAGATATTTAGGTGGTAAAATATAGAGAATTTAGTAATGAACTGGAGTTTTGATATAATGAGTGAAAGAGCCAAATGTAAAATTATAGATTCAGTTTGACATAACTAAAACATAGGGTGGAAACAAAAATTATAGATAATATTCTCATTTTCTACTTTCCAAGATAATAAAAATATGTTAATATTATAATTTTATTTAAATAAAAATATTTTAGTATAACTGCCACATAATTTCCATAAGGATCACTCCTCAAGGGTAATTGAAATGTAACTGTAGATTTTGCTAAGATTTTGTGTAAAAATTAGTACAATCTAGAGAGGCCTGGCAGTAAAATTACCTCTGGCATTAAATATGCCACAGAGAGTTTAGGATAAAAGGGGTGTTCCAGCACAAGAAGATCCACACCGAGCTGAAATCATCATTAACAAGCTCCCCTGGTTCATTTTCCTGAAAGAGGTTTTTTAACATACAGGCAGGCAATTATACCTCTTTCACCTTAGACAAATTTTCCAAACCCTGTGAGGTTTTGATGCATTTTATCATCTATAAAATGAGAGGGGTTCTAACAGTACTTTTGACCATTGAATAACAAGTGAATTAAGGCAACCCACTCCCCACACACAGTTAAACGTCCACATAATGCCATCTATGCCTCAAAAACAACAGAATTAATAAATGACTCACCCAAGGGCAGGAAGCTGAAGCAGTTTGGATAGAATCAGAACTTAAACCCTAGCTCTTTTGATTCCACATATTGTGATTCCTAATCGAATGCAAACTTTCCCTACACTTATTTAAAGATTTGCAAAATTAAAATTTATTGAAAAAAATCCAGGAATAAGTAGATCTGTGTTGTTCAAACCCATGTTGGTCAAGGGTTAACTGTGCTTTCTCAGTAGAAATATTGTGAGGACACAATAAGATAAAACAGATAGAGTCCTTTGAGCCATGTGTGTTGGATTCTAAGTGCTCAGACTGGTAGTGTGGTAGTGGTGATGGACAAGAAATTAGTGGCAGTAGAAGTAGTAGTACTAACTTCCCTCCACACTTAGATTTTTCAATGACTGGTATATGCTTTAAGCAAAACGGTTTCCCCTTTATGTAGTAATGAAACTGTTCATGTTGCATGGGAGAGAAAATCAGTTGACTGGGATTTTAGGAATAGATATTTGTTTAATTAAGTGTAAATCAGCAGTTCCAGAACTGATTGCTTAGGTAAAATGGGCAGTATTTGGTACTCACAGAAGAATCTGCTAAGATGTCATCTCATTTTTTTTTTTTTAATGAGAAAACTTTTTTAAGCCCATGGGGCAATTTGGGAAACAGACCAAAAAGCTAAACCCTTCAGAAATGTTGTCCAAGTCACCTAGAGAGCCTCTCTAGATGTCAGCTGTAAAGGAGGTAGATAGAGTGACTTGACTGAGAGAATTGATCAAAGTGATCAAATTGATCAAATTGATTGAACCCAGGTCTCCCACATTGTGGACAGATTCTTTACCAGCTGAGCCACAAGGGAAATCCTGATCATAGTGATTCCTTCATGCAATACCAAGGCACCAAATAGGTGGGCATTGTTTTTTTCTAAGTTATAGTCATGAGATAACTTGAAATAAAAATAAAGGTGTACTTTCCAAACAAATGATGTTTTATCTTCCTGGTTGGTGATCCAATAATGGACACATCAAAAAGTGTTTCTCAAAAGTGCATTTTTGGATGAAAGGAAGGATTTAGTAGCAAAGTTCTGGCTTTATCTGCCCCATCTCCAACTGAGCATAGGAGCAGGAACATGTCACTCAATAAATCTGAGCCTTAGCACCCACATGTGCAAAATGAACATCATTCACAAGGTTGTTGTAAGAAGGTTTAAGAAGCTAGAATATTGTAAAGACTTCATTTCTTGCCTAATGCATTGTATGAGTTTATGAAATGCAGGTTTCTTTCCCCCATTCTTACTTCTGTAACTATTATTAGAACATTTTGTCAGAGGTATGTGTATCAAGTATACAGAGGGATAAAACATACAGTTTCAGATTCTTCTCAGTCTTCAATTTTCTCTTCACATAGATGCAAGAACAGGAGCTAAATGATTATTTTTAAAAGATAATTACTCAATTGGGATAAACTTTGTAAGCAGACATGATTTGGAAACATACAGAAGATTTGATTGACATCTGATGAATACACTAAATCTAAAATTAAAACTCTAATAAGACATTTCCAAGTTCAATGTTTTGTTACTTTGTCCCTTTATTCTGTATTCAATTTAGCTGGAAACCTCTTCTGATGTCTATTCAGGGAAAACATTTTGAAAGGAGTATTTTAATGAGACAATTTGCGTTCCCAGTGTATTGTTGAGTGACAGGTTATGGAGATCATAGATGAATATTGTTGAAATTGAGAATATAAAAATAAGCTTATCAGTGTCTCACAGTATGAACTAGTGAGTTCCCCAAAGTGTGCCCCAAATATCACACTTAAAAAAACACACACACACAGTAAATCATGATCCTTGCTGTTTAACAAGAAATTTTAAAGATGTTGCCCCATAGTCTTATCCCTCAAGCATCTCTTGCTTCCAGATTTCTTTAATAAAATTGAAGTAAGCGGACAAAATATTTCCCTCAGTTTTACAGTGGTAACAATGTTCGTTCATTTCAGATAGTTTTTACACAATTTATCAAGGCTTTCTGTGTCTAAATATATATATCTGGTTAGGAAGTTGATGAGCCATAATCTATGTAACTGAAAAAAATATTTAATCTGCAAATTTAGTTTATCTTATAATGTTCTAGCGCCTGAAAAATCCTGATAAATGAGGACCTCCCATTGTTCCAAATGTCAAGTATAAAATGCTGTCTTTCTATGCTTGCATTTAGTATTGATTCTTCAAATGGAAAAAGAATCTGTAATAAACACAGGGGAATCAAGAAGGCTTTTAGACTCAGCAGTAGACTCAAGGAAAGAGGGCAGGCCAGAAGTGGTTTTAAACTGCCTGGAAATTACTGTGTAATGTGAAGGGCTAGGAGTCTACAATTTGTTAGTAAACTCAATTCTTATCATGAAAGCAGTCAAATCACTAATACGCCAAGCTAATTTTGTTGTTGTTGATGTTGTTTTTAACAATTTATAATCTAGTGGTATAGGATCTGATGGTAAATAGTTCAAGTCATTTTTAATAAGTTCTGATCTCAGATGATAAGCAGCCTTTTTTTTCTTCCTTGTACCCTTGGATCTGGTGGCTCAGAGGTTAAAGCATCTGCCTCCGATGCGGGAGACCCCGGTTCGATCCCTGGGTCAAGAAGATCCCCTGGAGAAGGAAATGGTAACCCACTCCAGTATTCTTGCCTAGAGAATCCCATGGACAGAAAGGCCTGGCAGGCTACAGTCCACGGGGTCACAAAGAGTCAGACAGGACAGAGCGACTTCACTTTCACTTTTACCCTTAGATCTGCCCTACAAATGCTATCAACTTGGAGAAACAACTCCAGTCTGTGCAGCATGGACAAAGAATATGGTCTTGGGCTACTGCTATGAAAGAGAAGACTCTTTTCTTAAAAAGGGAGATGGGAAATTACACTAATTGAATCATTTATTGGTTGTGTTTTTTTAAGTGTTTTTCTACTTGAGGGGTCATAATCTATATTAACACCTTTGACCTTAGCAATACAGTCTTTCAAGTCAAAGAGCTTTCCACACAGGTCTTCAAGGACTCAACTCGCTCACTAAATAGGTAATAAGCAAGGTTAATAGTGACAGTCTAGTGGATTATGTTTTATCAGAACTGAAAGAAAGAGAAATAAAAAAGGGGGAATCAGTATTCACGGTCAGTTATGAAATGTCTCTCACATGCCTTTTCTAAAACTGAATCGTTCATCTACCTCTGTTCCATTTGAATTAGAATGCTGATGTGTTTTGTTCAAATAAGTCAATGCATCTGTGAATGTTAACCAGTCAAATGTATTCTGAAAAGAGAAACTAACATTATATTGTGCTACACAAACACTCTCCCTAAACCTTCCCACAGCTGGGTATTGTTTTTGCTTTGGCTCCATCCCTTCATTCTTTCTGGAGTTATTTCTCCACTGATCTCCAGTAGCATATTGGGCACCTACTGACCTGGGGAATTCCTCTTTCAATATCCTATCATTTTGCCTTTTCATACTGTTCATGGGGTTCTCAAGGCAAGAATACTGAAGTGGTTTGCCATTCCCTTCTCCAGTGGACCACATTCTGTCAGACCTCTCCACCATGACCTGCCCGTCTTGGGTGGCCCAGAGGGCATGGCTTAGTTTCATTGAGTTAGACAAGGCTGTGGTCCTAGTGTGATTAGATTGACTAGTTTTCTGTGAGTATGGTTTCAGTGTGTCTGCCCTCTGATGCACTCTTGCAACACCTACCATCTTACTTGGGTTTCTCTTACCTTGGGCATGGGGTAGCTCTTCACAGCTGCTCCAGCAAAGCGCAGCCACTGCTCCGTACCTTGGACTAAGGGTATCTCCTCACCGCTGCCCTTCCTGATCTTCAACGTGAGATAGCTCCTCTAGGCCCTCCCGTGCAAGCGCAAACACCGCTCCTTAGACATGGGTTGCTCTTCCCGGCAGCCACCCCTGGCCTCCACCCCTGATCTCAGACACGGGGTGGCTCCGCTCAGCTGTTCCTACGCCGTTGCAACCTAGCACTCTCAGATGCTGCCCCTGACCTCTGACGTGGGGTAGCTCCTCTCAGCCACGCTGAGTGCGCCAGCTGTCGCAACCGCTTGCGCTGAAAGTGAAAGTGGAGAGTGAAAAAGTTGGCTTAAAGCTCAAAATTCAGAAAATGAAGATCATGGCATCTGGCCCCATCACTTCATGGGAAATAGATGGGGAAACAGTGGAAACAGTGTCAGACATTTTTTTTTTGGGGGGTAGCTCCAAAATCACTGCAGTTGGTGACTGCAGCCAAGAAATTAAGACGCTTACTCCTTGGAAGAAAAGTTATGACCAACCTAGATAGCATATCCGAAAGCAGAGACATCACTTTGCTGACTAAGGTCCGTCTAGTCAAGGCTATGATTTTTCCTGTGGTCGTGTATGGATGTGAGAGTTGGACTGTGAAGAAGGCTGAGCGCCGAAGAATTGATGCTTTTGAGGTGTGGTGTTGGAGAAGACTCTTGAGAGTCCCTTGGACTGCAAGGAGCTCCAACCAGTCCATTCTGAAGGAGATCAACCCTGGGCTTTCTTTGGAAGGAATGATGCTAAAGCTGAAACTCCAGTACTTTGGCCACCTCATGCGAAGAATTGACTCCTTGGAAAAGACTCTGATGCTGGGAGGGATTGGGGGCAGGAGGAGAAGGGGACGACCAAGGATGAGATGGCTGAATGGCATCACTGACTCGATGGACGTGAGTCTGAATGAACTCTGGGAGTTGGTGATGAACAGGGAGGCCTGGTGTGCTGTGATTCATGGGGTTGCAAAGAGTCGGACACGACTGAGCGACTGAACTGAACTGAACTGAAACCTTCCCAACACCACACATGCCTGCCAGAAACATGTGAAACTAAAGATTTAAAGAACAGATGAGATTAAGAAAAGGGGCTATTGAGAATGTTTAGATAAGTTTTGACAAGGCTACATGTTAGAATCTTGATTTCCTCAAAAACAGTGTTTTATAAATTTAATATATTATTTGTCTCTATCTTCTACATTGTTTTCAATCCAATTATTTCATAGTTCCTTCTCTTCTACCTCTTCTTTATCATGCTTCATTGCAAGACTTACCTTGCTTTATGTCCTGAAATTACTTTGAATATATGTGATTTTTTTCGAATTTGATCAAATTATTTTAATACTCATCTGGTAACAGTAATAGCTTCGTTGCTAAGTTGTGTCCAACTCTTGCAACTCGACAGACTGTAGCCTTCCAGGCTCCTCTGTCCGTAGGATTCTCCAGGCAAGAATACTGGAGATGGTTGCCATTTCCTTCTTCAGGGGATCTTCCCAACCCAGAAATCGAACCCAAGTCTCCTTCAATTGCAGGCTCATTCTTTACTGACTGAGCTAGGAGGGAAGCCCATCAAAGAGAATGAAAAATGTGAAACAGTATCTATGATTTATTGTGTTCATATTGTATGCAATTCAGGTGTTGAATTAAGCACCTTACAAATTTCAAACAACAGTAGACGCTGAATCAGATAGTAAGACAAAATTTTAAGCTCCAGTAGTTCTGTTAGTAGCTTGTCAGAGTCAGTCACATGCACATATGGAATAGATTTCGATTTAGATGATGTTAAGAAGCCTCATACCTACATGCTTTCTCCCTAGAAGACCCTGAAAATTTACTAATCCATTCCTTAGATTCTGTCATTATTTCTTATGAACATTTTAAGCAGAATAATTCTCCCAAGTTCTACTCCTTAAGGTAATTTAATTTTTTCTTCTCTTTGTTAAATCCCCTTACTTTTCCTTTCATGTATGCTCTTTGTCTTTCTACTATTTTTCATCTCCTATAGGGTAAAGTCCTATAAAAACTATTGAGAAGTCCCACGACCTTCTGCTTATATTGAAAGATCCTACCTCACTATGCCACATTCAAATTATTTTTCCACAATGAAAAATTCAGATCTCACAGGGCAAATACTAACTTTGCTGCAACATGTGAAATTGATTTAAAAGTATTGCCTTATGAATTCATTGCAGGAGGATGTCAATGCCCAGAAAAAAATAGAATTGATAATTAAAGATCTAGAAGTAAACTTAACCCAGAAAGAGGAAGAATAAATGTCATCCAAGTTAAAAAAAAAAAAAAAGAAAACTGGAAAGGACATTCCAGTGCCTGTTTAAAACACAGGCATTTCCGATGATATGCATCAGAAGATCTAATGGGAAGGAGGAATTGGAAGGTGCTGGTGGAATACTTCTGTGCCTGAAAGAGGAACATAGGGCTGAAGGATTTGAATTTGAGAGGAATTTACTATTTAGATATCTGATTTTGTAACTTTATGTTTTATTCTAGGCAACTGGCCTGCCAATATGGAAACCATTACAAAGTGGTCAACTCTAATCCCTTTCTTGATACAAGAAGAGACTAGGAAGTAATTCAAGAATTTCATGGCAGGCTCTATATGAACCACATTCTTCTTTACAGAAAATGTTCAGGGCCCTTACTCTACCATCAGGTAATTATGAGAATGTGATCTATGATTTCCCTTCTAAAAATTATTCACATCTTACGGTCCAAACCACATCTGATCAGCTCTCCCAGACTAGCCTGTCAGGCTAGTTTTAAACACAGATCATATTCTCAAGAGGACTCTGATGTGATCCTGAGACTTTTAATCAGGCACCAGATCATAGGCTTTTAGAACCTGACTTTCTTCCTTTTTTTTTTTTTTTCCTTTCTAAGTTCCTGACATGGTTTCTGTTTATTTCATGTTTCACTTTGTCTGGGCATGCCCATTCCCAGGTGCCTGAGATGCTGTTGATGCACCTTACCTTCCTAGGTGTTGTAGGGACAGCCTATCCCCACAATGCCGAGTCCCTCTGCTCTCCATCTGTTTCATATTGCTGGCCAGATACCCAGATCCCTTGTAATGTATTTCATAGGAGAGGTCAGGGCCAGGAAAAGACTACTTGGGGATAGGGATTTCTGAATCTTATGTGCAGTCTGGAGACTAGAGTTTTGGGATGGCAAAGAGGAGCACATGGATCCTAGATCAGCACTCCAGAAAGACAACAAAAGAGAACACATGTGCTATTTCTAAAAGGAGGAAATTGGACATCGGAGTACCTAGCCCCATAAATAACTGTCCAGAGAGGAGCTGGGTCTGAGTGGGCTGCTCTGATGAGCATAAAGGACATATTGATAGTTACTTGGGGGATCTCACAGTCATTACTGGAGGATGCCACTTTCCTCTCTACCAAAAATACAGGTGGCACTGCATAAAACACTGTCATTTGGAGTGTAGAGAGAAGCCCAAAGCATAACAAAGCTTGAATATCTCACTAGCCAGCTAGATAAGGGCTTAGAATAAAAATACTGTTATCACAAACAACCCCCCAAAAAAAAGTCTCTTGTAAAACCAAGTTTGTAGCCTGAGATCCATATGTATGTATGTGCTGGTCACTCAGTCATATCCAACTCTTTGTGACCCATGGACTGTAGCCTGCCAAGCTCCTTTTTCTATAGAATTCCCCAGGCAAGAATATTGGAGTGGGTTGTCATTCCCTTTTCCAGGGGATCATCCCAACCCAGGGATCAAACCCAGGTTTCCCACATTTCAGGCAAATTCTTTACCCTTTGAGCCACCAGGGAAGCCCATAGCTGGTTGGAATCTATGCCAAACTGACTAAGAAATAGAAAATCATCTCTGTGTAACTTCTCTAACTAGTATAGATTGTTTCCAGAGATTTTTGCACCATACTTACAGATTATTGCTAACATCGATGGATAACCATTCTTCTCTGCTACAGAAACCACTGTGCTAGAGGAATTTGGAGGGAGGTTGATATTGCTAAAAGAGATGAGAGACAGAAAACTCTGAAAAGTCAGACAACTTGTATAAGACATGAAGATACTGATCAATGGAGAGGGATAACAGAAACCCAGATGAAGGGCCTAATTTCCAAAAGTTCATCTAAAAACTGAAAGAAATCAAATAGGCAGCATGTGCTCTAAGTATTTAACATTTCTTTTAGCATTTTCATAAAAATCAAATGCAAAATAAACAAAAATTTTTAAATGAATGAGAAAATACCTGGGTCCGCCTACAAGCAATCTCATGTCAAATTTTTAAGGAATGATGGAGCTTTTGCTATGATTTCAACATAGAATGTGTTAGAGATTATGTAATAAATCTATCATGATTTAGCCTTAATGCATCAAGAGCAAGATATTTTTCTCATTTGTTTTAGCTCTTTGGTGTGTCTGTGGGATATCAGACTTTAGCACTAGAATATTTATAATTTTCCAGAGGAATATTAAATTCTCAAAGTCAACCCAATGTTCCTATTTTTTAATGCAAGCATACATTATGTATTACACCACAAGTACTCTAGAAAATCAATGCTATCAGCAGGGGAGAAACCAAGAGATAGTGAAGAAAAATTGAAATAATAGAGATAATTTACTAGTGACACTATCTATAGAACAATTTTAGGTTTACTTTCTCAATGTATAATTTAAATTCTCCATATTTCTGGGTAGAATTTAGAGACCTAACCTAGGAATTCCATCAAAAGATTAAGTGTTATGCCAATAACACTTAATTTGGCAACTTCATTGGCATTTCCTCAGAATCAACCTTTTATGAATCTGAGACAATCTTGGAAGAGGTATGGGCTCATCCTTGTCTGAATGGAAAAGAAATGCTGTTAGATTGTTAGTGGAGGTCAATAAGCAGCCAGATATGGAAATCAATAAAACTGTGTATTTATGTAAGAGAGGTTTATTGAACAGAAAAGTGCAAGATTAACAGTAAGGTTCTATCAAAAGAGGCCTGTGTTCAAGTTAGAGTTCTCAGAAGCCCTCTCTCACATCTTGCTCAGAAATAACTGTGGTAATATTCAGGAAAGCAGATGGAATTTGGCACCATTTCAAAGACTGCAGATTGGATGCTATGTATTTAAACTACATGTAATTGAGAAATTATGAATGAGTCTTTGAGATAGAAAATGTCAAGCATTTCCTGTTATGCTGCAATTGGTTTGATTTATAATGACTTTATGAGTAGTAAAATAAAAGGAAATGTATGTACTAAAATATTAGAGCAGAATAGGAAAAGATCAGTGAAGTGCTTGATTATAAAAAAAAAACCATTGCTTTTTAAATGGAAAGTGATTGGCATTCAATTAAGAGACAAAAGTAATAAATAAGTTTGCCCTTTTATTACCATTCTATCAAAATGCAAAAGCTTTGTGATAGGCCAAAAACCAATAGACAACAATACACAATAAATAATACAGGGCAAAGCCAAGAATGCGAATAGGGAAGAAAAAGCCTAATTATAATTTTTCTCCATTGGTCCAAAACCAAACTTTTTGTTTCTTGATATATCTACAGGTAGTTTATTTTGCTTCTGACTATACGGTGATCAACTTCTTGCCCCAGGCATAGTTGGATATTCAACCAGTGTTTCTCTGGAGACTCAGTAGGGAAACCACTAGTAAAAACAGTGGAACGGGAAGATTTAACATGTTGACTAAAAGCTCAAGGACTGCAGCTTGGTGTGAGTGCTGGTTTTTCGAGGCAGTAATTGCAGTAAACAGCGCAGAGGCTTTTAGGCTTATGCAGTGACTGAGTTAATAACTCAGCCCACTTTGTATTTACATATCATGTTCTCTTTTTTTTTTTAATTTTTATTTTTTTTAATTAAATTTATTTATTTTTTAAATTACAATACTGTATTTGTTTTGCCATACATTGACACGAATCAGCCATAGGTGAACACACTCGCCCAATGCCGAAGCCCCCTCCCACCTCCCACCCCACATCCTCTACCTGAATCATCCTGTGCATCAATCAGCCCCATGCATCCTGCATCCTACACCAAACATAGATTAGCGCTTCGTTTCTTACAGGAAAATACACATGCTTCACTGCCATTCTCCCAAACCATCCCACCCTTTCCCTCTCCCTCAGAGTCCAAAAGTCCACGCTATACCTCTGTGTCTCTTGTTGTCTCACATACAGGGTCATCATTACTGTCTTCTAAATTCCATATATATGTGTCAGTATACTGTATTGGTGTTTTTCTTTCTGGCTTACTTCACTCTGTATAATCGGTTCCAATTTCATCCATCTCATTAGAACTGATTTATCTCATAATTACCACATGCCAGGACTCAAAAGCTTCTGCTGTTTAATGAAAACAATAGCAAACAAAACCTCACTGCTGTAAAATTTGTCAGAACTTGGCATCTGTCTCAGGAAGAACTTTTGTGTCAGTTTCCCCTTCAAATCCCTGGTTCTGAATGACTTGAGTAAGTAATGTTGTTTTCCTGCTCTTTCATTACTGGTAAATGGTATCCCATATCCAGCAATATAATCATGGATTCTCTCCCAATCTTGGTAAATTCTAAATGTTCAAAAGATTTAGAAATGTCTCAAGCTGTCAACCCACTTCTAGCTAGCTTTTTGTCTGGTTTTCCAAAGCTTTGAGGAGTCTTTGAAAAGATATTTAATGATACCTGCTCCTCTAGGCCCAGTTTCTTTCAGAAGCAGTTCCTAATATAGGAAACATAAACTCCAGAGAGATTTATTCCTCAGCCCTCTGTTTTATCAACACTGACATAAAGTTAGTTGATATATAAAATAAGTATTTAAATTACACTTGAAACATAGAAAAAATGTCCCCCAGATACCAGATAATAATATAAAAAAATCATTTTTAAACAAACTTGTGTGCCTTTAGCACATAAAGAACTTTTCTGGATTTAGTAAGGAGAGACTTTATTCAAAAGAATAATTATAAGGGGAATAGGAGGACTATGGCAACAGGAAGAAGTTGTGGTCATAAGATCTGTTTCAAGAGTCTCAAGAGTTAGGCAGGAAGGATTTTTCTGTTATAGAGAGGAGTCAACAAGGTTTAGGGCAGGATGTGAGGAAGTGGGATGACAAGTGGTAGGATCAGACAGAATATCAGAGGAAGTTTCACACTGAGGCCAGTCTACTTTTCTATTTTTTGGAGAGACTCTTAAGAAGGATTCTGTGATGGATCAGGCTTGTACATGTGTGCATGTTAAGTTGCTTCATTCATGTCTGACTCTGTGCATCGCTATTAACTGAAGCCTGCCAAGCTCTTCTGCTCATGGGATTCTCTAAGCAAGGATACTGGAGTAGGTTGCCATGCCCTTCTCCAGGGGATCTTCCTGACCCAGGGATCAAATCCATGTCTCTTACATCTTCTGCATTGACAGGTGAGTCCTTTACCACTAATGCCACCTGAGGTAGGACAGAGTTCAGGGATTTAGGGGAAGAAGACAATCTTACCTCAAACTTGGTTAACAAAACTTTGTTCCTTTTAATTACGGGAGAAACAAGCAGTTCAGTCAACTGTTTTGACCTAGCAAACAATTAGTTGCCCTGAGCTTCAGCCTGGCCATATCAAAGGTAAACAAAGGAGGCATCCCAGAAGATTATCTAAGTTTATATCTGAATCATTTGCTGGTTCTTTGCGTAAATGTTTTTTCAGAATAAATAAGGGTAAGGGGATTCCTTTCAACTTCACTGTTTATCAGAATTTGTTTCAGAAAAATTCAAGCTCAGGGAAAATTCAACAATGTGGGATGTGTGTGTGTGTGTGTGTGTGTGTGTGTGTGTGTGTGTGTGTGGGATGACACCACGCTTATGGCAGAAAGTGAAGAGGAACTAAAAGCCTCTTGATGAAAGTGAAAGTGGAGAGTGAAAAAGTTGGCTTAAAGCTCAACATTCAGAAAACAAAAATCATGGCATCTGGTCCCATCACTCCATTTGAAATAGATGGGGAAACAGGTCAGACTTTATTTTTAGGGCTCCAAAATCACTGCAGATGGTGACTGCAGCCATGAAATTAAAAGATGCTTACTTCTTGGAAGAAAAGCTATGACCAACCTAGATAGCATATTCAAAAGCAGAGACATCACTTTGCCGACTAAGGTCTGTCTAGTGGAGGCTATGTTTTTTCCTGTGGTCATGTATGGATGTGAGAGTTGGACTGTGAAGAAGGCTGAGTGCTAAAGAATTGATGCTTTTGAAGTGTGGTGTTGGAGAAGACTCTTGAGAGTCCCTTGGACTGCAAGGAGCTCCAACCAGTCCATTCTGAAGGAGATCAGCCCTGGGATTTCTTTGGAAGGAATGGTGCTAAAGCTGAAACTCCAGTACTCTTGCCACCTCATGCAAAGGGTTGACTCATTGGAAAAGACTCTGATGCTGGGAGGGATTGGGGACAGGAGGAGAAGGGGACGACAGAGGATGGGATGGCTGGATGGCATCACCGACTCGATGGACGTGAGTCTGAGTGAACTCTGGGAGTTGGTGATGGACAGGGAGGCCTGGCATGTTGTGATTCATGGGGTTACAAATAGTCGGACATGACTGAGCAACTGAACTGAACTGAATATGTAGTTTCGGAGAAGGCAGTGGCACCCCACTCCAGTACTCTTGCCTGGAAAATCCCATAGACAGAGGAGCCTGGAGGCTACAGTCCATGGGGTCACGAAGAGTCAGACATGACTGAGCGACTTCACTTTCACTTTTTACTTTCATGCATTGGAGAAGGAAATGGCAACTCACTCCACTGTTCTTGCCTGGAGGATCCTAGGGATGGAGGAGCCTGGTAGACTGCCATCTACGGGATCGCACAGAGTTGGACACGACTGAAGTGACTTAGCAGTAGCAGCACTGTGTGTGGAAACATTTTATGGACATAAGAATTTTATGGACATTTCATGGACATATGCTCTTTTGGATTCCCAGTCTCTAGTGTTGGCTGGACATATAAGAGATTTTCAGTGTTTTGCAAGGTCAAGGGTAAGGTTTTGATCTACGAGCAAAGTTTTGAACTTCTTGTTGTACTCCCAACTCCATTTCTGCCTTAATCTAGAAATGTTAATAGGCAAAAAAACTGGCTGTAGGACTAGAAAAGAAATGACGTGTTCCCTAGCAGTCTTAATAACTTAACCATTCTTAACATTTGTGCAATTATGTTTTAGACATATGAAGAGTGGAAGGAGCCTTGTGACTGCTAATTAAGATCGTAGACCACCACAAGGTTGGTTCTTTAAAAGAAGTGTGAATTGATTTTGCATGAACCCAGCCAGTTTAAATTGACATAGGAAACCACTTCTGCAGACCCTTTGACTTCTTACTGGGGCACACCTTCATCATCACAGCCACACTGCCATGTTAGATAATTGAGGTTATTTGTTGTGGTTACTGGTGTCATATTTGTTTCTCTCTTCTCTTACTTTCATACTGATCTGAACTCTCCAGAGAACATAAGGAAAATTAAAAGTACCCAATTGACCTTAATGGATTCCTTCACTCCTTCCTGCCTGAATAAAGTCCATTTGTGTACCTCAAGAGTCTAACATAACTAGAGATGGTACAGTAACTGCAGGATCTGGGAAAGGACAGTGAAGACTCTGAACAAAGCAGCCCAGCTCTTAGCATCCATCCTTTGCTACACAGTTTCCTTTAATGACCAAAGTTTTATAGATGATTTATTGACAAATATCTTTCAAAATAATATTGTTGAACTTATCCATTAACTTAATCCTATGTATTTTTCCAAGTGAATGAATAGTGGTTTCTGCAAAATCAGAATTTATTCTTCAATACATCTGTCAGTGATGAGGTAGCCAAAAACAAACAAGCAAAACAGTTCCTAGGTTTGGTACAGTGGATAAATCATTCTTTCCGTGCTCACTGCTAAAGATGATCATGTCACTGATAAATAATTTTGATCCTGTAAAGATATGGCCTGACTCCCTCAGGGCCAGAGAATAGAGTTTTTCTGTTTCCAGCTGTTCTCCTTCTTACATCTCGCATTCTGCCCCTTCAAATCCACACCCCAAGGGACTGAATAAATTAACAAATGCCATAGGCTTAAATACCCCACCAGCACCTCCCTGGAGTGCTTGGAGGACCACCCAGGCAAGGTGATTATGGGAGGTTTTATTGGTGTCACATGGACCCTACAGACAATAGGTGAAATGGTAACATGGGACTTAGAAATTCAGAGCTGCTGCTAGGACTAGGTGTTCGCTTAGAAATTGATTGCTAATACCCACTAGGATTTCCATTTCCAAGACACACGCACACAAAGATACTCTTTGCTTTCAAGTGAATGCCAAAATGATTCCATTGTAAATATGCCTTTAAACAATTTAAACAGAAAACAATGTCACTATTTTCAAATTTGTGACTTTCAGATTTTTTTAAATTTTCTGTTCCCTTCTCCTTTTGGCTGGATGCTTGATAATTCCAATATCAATTTCAGTCTCGGATAGATTGCTCTCCTGAAAATGAATACCAGGCTCAGGTGCACGCTTAACACTGTGAATCCTTCACCTAATTAATGAGAGGTGAGTCTGTTAACCTACTGCCCAGGTCCCAGGGCAGATTATTAGCACGATTGCTTTTGATGGATCTTTTTAAGTACTCCTCTTAGGAAAGATATTTGAAAGTCACATTTAAATAAGGATTCAAAAATTACTGAACATTAATTCTCTTCTAGTCTCAAATGCTATTTCTGGCCAAGGTTATAGAGGCCATTTTAATGGAAGAAACACACCATTATTTAGTTACCCCTTATTCCCCACTTCCCACAAAGGACTTTTGTTAATCTCCTCTCCGCTCCCCAACCTCCAACTCTGGCCTGACCTTCTCTACCAATATAATGGTTTTCTATTCATGTTGGAAACATCGAGGATGAAGTGAAAGAGAAAAGAACTATATCTCAAGGAGGCTTATTCTGTCTTTTTTATCCCAAACACAACCCTTGGGAGGTGCAGTCTTGATAAAAGCATTCATATGACTGGCAATTTAGTGTTATATCCAAGAAAATCCTTCCTTTTTTTCTCCTCTGTCTTATCCTCAGTTGACACATTAGAAAAGCAAAGAGGCTTTTTCTCATATAGAATTACAAAACTGAAAAGAACCAAAAATCCAATTCACTCCAAAAACAGAGACTGATTCAGAGAGTGTAGTTATTTGCCCAAAGACACAAACTTGTTAGCAGCAAATCCATGATGTGAGATCAGGTCTCCTGACACGCAGCAATATTCTTCCTGCATGAGGCAACTTAAGTATAACTTGTGAATTCATCATGTTTTTAAAAAGTCAAGCATATATTCTTTCCTGCCCTGCCTTAAGACCAAAATTTTAAACTGAGTAGGTTACTATGACAAAAGAATAATTAAAGAATTATAACTGCATTTAAATTTTCTAATGTGTGTAAGGTATATTTCGGGCAGAGGCAGAAAAGAAGGAGAGACAACCTCAAGGGATGTAGGTTACCTTTATTCAGGCAAGGAGGGGTGACAGTCAGCCTAATAACCAGGCTAAGCACAAGCGGGATCAGGGAGGCTTCATATTTAAAGGGAGGTTTGTGGAAGCAATAAGGGAACTGTTAGTCAGGTGGTACGTTTTAGGTATTCTTTAGTTGACATGGCATTTGTAGTTGAACAGGGGGTGGGAGGTTTTGGGCAAGGGGTGATAAGTCCCCAGGCAGGAGTGTTAAGTCCAGGGCAGATGTAGGGGTTGAAAGCTTTCTGGGCAGGGGGTGATAAGTCCCAGGTAGATGCAACCGTCCCGGAGCATCAGGGCAGAACTTAAAGTTTGGTTTTGTCTTCACCGAAATTAAATGATTCAGCAAAGACCTTTGAGACTGTTGTTTTCTTTTCTAGGCCCAAGGACTCCTTCAATTTGTATAGTAAAAACTGCTATAGAAGAGAAATAAAGGAGAAGCATGAGATTAAAAGGAAATGAGTCAAACTTTCTTAGATTTTACAAACGTTTGAGAGATATATTCAGAAAAACAATCAAAATCCTAACTCACGGGCAAAGGTAGACATTAAAAATACAAAGCAATGCTACATACAACTTCACAAAGTGTTTCTGCTGTCAGGAAGGCAAGAGGTCAATGAAGGAAGAAATGAGAACACTGGCGGGTGAAACTGGACATGAAGATGCCCTGGATGGCAAACAGCTCATCTGTTTAAAAGGTAAAGAGGAATATAATTCATATATTAAATGAACACAAAGTATCTGTCATCAACCATTGATTTTGCATTTGAGCATCATAGGGGACATCAGCCCCAAAGCAAAGATAGTTAAATTAGGCCAGTAGTGCAAACCCACAGAACTGGAGGGAAATGATCATAGAATTTTATTTCAGGGAAAATGAGAGAACAGTTAATGTAGCAGTAAAACGAAACCTGTTTTTTCCTTCTGTATACACATGTAAATCCTATTATCTTCACAGGGAGTTCACGCAAATCCAGAAATCTGCTGTTTTCTCTCTTAGGTGAGCAAACAGGGCTATGTGAGGAGCTGCAAGCTGGTAAGGGTTAGACGTAGTATTAACAAAGTCAGGGCACAGATGTGACTTCTAAGACACTCATCCTCAATGGAAAGGGTTTTAAGATATGAGAAGCCATGGATTTTTTAGATAGATTTACATCCAATGAGAAGAACATTGAACTTGCACACCAGATCTTAGAAATTCTATCACAGGTACAACTCAGTAATAAGACACAGGGACTTTTTCAGGTAAGTCTCAAAACTTTCTGTTTCAAATGTACAATATTGTCCCTTAGGTTCAAAATAGAGCTGAAATCATTCATAATAAATCTTTGAAAGTATATACTCCACAACTTTTTATAATTGCATACAGTAATTAAAAATTCTACCTTTCTGTTAAAAATTGCCCACACCATTTTAACACATCTTATCTAATGAATAAGACACAAAATCAGCTTTTTCAATGGCCATCAGTAAACATCACTCCAGAAAAGCACTATATATAAACTAGACAAACAAGAACCTATTGTATGGCCTGGGGCTCTATACTCAATATTTTGTAGAAAGCTATATGGGAAAAGAATCTGAAAACATATACATATATTAAACCAATACCTTATTGTAAATCAACCATATTTCAATAAAAAATTATACACAACCATAATTAATTGAAAGAAGTAAAGTTTAAAGTTTTCTAGAGGCATCAGTGTCAATTCTTAGAACAAATACTAATCACACACTAGGAGCTGGTACAAGTAGGCAAATTTGATTTGGATAATACACCAACTAGTGTTGGCTATGGGTTTAGTAGGACACTTGTTCAAAGGTAATATCTGCCTATTGTGGTAGCACAGTGGCTAATATCTGGCCAGATACAATCGATATTACAAAGTCATTTTTGTAGCCAGGAAATCATGACTGCCTTACTCTATACCCACATCATGATTCCTAGTGAATGAGGAGGTGGAAATTTCCTGGAGACGCTGAACAGATGATTTGTCCTCCAAAGATCAGCCAGAGGATAACGAATTTTAAAAGGACAGAGAGAAGAAAAGAGGTCACTCTGGAATCTCCTACTGGATGTGAGGTAGGGGATATTCCTGAGAAGAAAGAGGAAACCTCATTGAGAAAGGGAGGTTTCAGGTGCCCTGGTCTTGGTCATAAATGCCAGCTGATTATTATTGGGCAAGCAAGCTTTGGGACAGTAGTTTTGCTCATAGGTGACTCCATAACCTTACATAAATAGCTATGAGGAATTCATTTTTTATAACATGTTCATTCCTTTTATTCCTATGGCGTTTCCTATGAGAGTGAAAAGAAGGGAAGTTATGTCTTTTATGGTCGGGGTACATAATCCTTGGCACATGCACAGGAGTGTGCCATGGCTATCAGTGTCATCAGGCACGTGCAGTGAGTCAGTTAGGGTGTAACATTTGGAAGCTCTCATTGAAAGTCCATACTCCAGTCTGGGGATGGGTAGGGTCAAAGGTTGAAGGAAAGGGTGGAAACTCAAAGGACAAGGCAGTCTTTTGAGAAGCATAATGAAGAAACAGTAACTATTGTGAGAAGTTCTTTAAGAGAACAGCTTCTACTTCTGGTGCTGCAGATGGTTTCAAACCTCCAAAATCAGAAATAGTAGCACCTAAATAACAATTATTGCATGAGACAACAGAGAAGAAAGCACAACTTATGGGAGTGACAGGAAAGCACAGAAAGCCAACTGAAATAGTTGCATACCAATGTTCGTAGCAACACTATTTACAAGAGCTAAGACATGGAAACAACCTAAATGTCCATCAACAGATAAATAGATAAGGAAGATGTGGAGTATATACATATATATATATATATATATATATATGTATGTATACACATCACACATACATACATATGTATGTGTATACAATGGAATATTACTCAGTCACAAAAAGAATGAAATAATGTCATTTGCAGCAACATGGATGGACCTAGAGATTATCGTATTATGTGAAGTAAGTCAGACAAAGACACATATAATATGATATCACTTATATGTGGAATTTTTTAAAAAATGATGCAAATGAATTTATTCACAAAGCAGAAATAGATCCACAGACATCAAAAATAAAGTTATGGTTACCAGAGGGGAAAGAGAGGGATATAGTTGGAATTTGGGATTAACATGTACACACTATATATAAAATAAATAATCAGCAAGGACCTTCTGTATAGCACAGTGAACTATACACAATATATAACCTATAAGGGAAAACAATCTGAAAAAGAATAGAAAAAATATATATATACATATATATGAAGACATATACATGAATCACCTAGCTGGACATCTGAAACTAATATAACATTGTAAATCAACTATACTTCAATTAAAAATATTAGTGTAAGAAGACATGAACATGCCTGGTATGAGTAGGAACTTGGTATGTTTGAAGATGCCAATAAATGTACTAGTTGAGGACAGGAAATCAAACCCCAAAGCCAGGGAGAGTTAAAAGAGAGCTAGTACTCCCTCCTCTGTGTTCCCAAAGCACATATTACAATTTATAATCAAGGACCATTTTTCATGTGTACAATTGATCCTTTCACTATATTGTGAGCTTCTGAAAGAACTGGACCCTTATCTTATTTGTCTGTCCCTAGCACCCTAAGTAGCACTTGGCACAGAGAAGAGGCTCAAAAATGTTTATTGAAAGTGAAAGTATAAAGTCCCTTAGAAGAGGCGTGCTGAATAGGAGAAAAGACAGGCACACAGGCATAGTATTTTAGGAGATTGCCTATTATAGTTCTGCCTCTGACATGAACCAGCTGTGAGACCCTAGAAAGCTATTTACTATTTCTAAGACCTGGTTTCTTTATTAGCAAAATAAACTTATCTTTCCAGATTACTCTAAAGTTTTACTATTGGAAAATAAAATCTAGATATATTGGAAGTTTGCTTATGATAGTTAAGTACCAGTTTTCATTACATTTAACATCTACAAAAATAGGATATGTTACAAGCCCCAAATTTTGAGAGTTTAATTCACTTTAATTAGCACACTAAACACTTAAAATTAACTCAACTCAATAATAAAATCAATACACTGTGAGAAATATAACTTTAATTTCTCCAGATATCTCTAAAATGAAAATATTCTGTTCTTACCATTTCCATGTAAAAGTTGTGAGGTTGTTATTATATGGCACTAGCTTACTTTCTGACTGGAAAGAGAATTATTAAATTTATGGCTTAAATTGAATAGTTCTATTAATCTTCTAGGTGATGCCCTTGTAAAAGAAAATTAAAATTGCAGGTATAATGTATGTCTTTATTCTTCCAAAATGAGGGATTTTTCTAAAGATGGGGAATGTTTGAATTATGTAAGTGCATATTTATTTGTTTAATTATCTGTGTAAGCCATAGTATAATGAAAATATTGTAATTGTGCCACTTTTCAAAGAAACACTAAGGGGAAAATTGTAAAAATCATGGATGGGAAATTAATGCACACAAAGACTAATAGCTACAATAATGTTATTCAGAACGGTGCTGGTAATTTTCCCCTTAAGGGGTAAATTTGGAAAAAAAATATATACAGTTTAATCATGTGATTCTCACTTAATGGATATTGTACTGCAAAAGCCACACACACCAGACTGAACATTCAGTAATAATTATTTCTTTTAGTTATTCTCTTGGTGGCTTCTCTAGTATCTGTAATTGCCATGTTCTCAAAAACAGCACTCTTTACATGGCACCTGCCCAATGAATAAAATAGACTGGCAGTTACAACATAGAATTAGCAATTAGAGATTTTTTTTTCTTTCAAAATTTCATTACTTAGGGCTTATTCTAAAGAGGAAAAATAAAATGAGTAGATGGAATTTTCCTATCTTAACACCTAGGAATCTCAGCTGATGGTGCCTTTTTCTTAAGTGTTTGACTTAGAGATTATTTGTCAAATATGTTAGATAAAATGGCTTGCTTTGTGGATAGGATAGTAATCTACAATTTATTTGGGAACTGTAAAGATTATTCTGTTTTTGTAAGGCTTATTCATTCTTTGCTGTTATCATTCTAAGTCTACTCTTTGCCCCAGATTAACCCTTGTGCATTGCATCTCCCAGACTCACTTGTTAGTTGGTTTCCAGTTGAGTTAGCCAATGGGAAGGCTCCACCAGGATGTCATGAAGGTCTTTGGCACCTCCCCTATATCAGCTTTTCATCTCCAAGACTATAGCTCTTTATGGTACAAACTGTCTTCCATGACTCCACTTTCTTTGGGTTTCTGTATCTCTCTTTATATGTCTTATCCTTTTCTATCCCGAGGGAGTTAACTGCATCTTACTATTGCTATCTCCAGGTGCCTCATCATCCCTGTATAGTCCCTGACTTGTTCATGTCTTTTAAATGCTACTTTAACTGAAATCTCATCACTTAAACAATCTGCAGTGAATTCTGTCTTCTTCCAAGACATTGACCCATAAATCTTAATAGAAGTGTACTTAATAAAAGTCAATAATAAATAACTTTAGCCTGTTGAGTTGCTTAATTATATGGGAATACCAGACCACCTGACCTGCCTCTTGAGAAATCTGTATGCAGGTAAGGAAGCAACAGTTAGAACTGGATATGGAACAAAAGACTGGTTCCAAATAGGAAAAGGAGTATGTCAAGGCTGTATATTGTCACCCTGCTTATCTAACTTATATGCAGAGTACATCATGAGAAATGATGGGCTGGAGGAAGCACAAGCTGGAATCAAGATTGCCGGGAGAAATATCAATAACCTCAGATATGCAGATGACACCACTCTTATGGCAGAAAGTGAAGAGGAACTTAAAAGATTCTTGATGAAAGTGAAAGAGGAGAGCGAATAATTTGGCTTAAAGCTCAACATTCAGAAAATGAAGATCATGGCATCCGGTCCCATCACTTCATGGGAAATAGATGGGGAAACAGTGGAAACAGTGTCAGACTTTATTTTGGGGGCTCCAAAATCACTGCAGATGGTGACTGCAGCCATGAAATTAAAAGATGCTTACTCCTTGGAAGGAAAGTTATGACAAACCTAGAGAGTATATTCAAAAGCAGAGACATTACTTTGCCGACGAAGGTCCATCTAGTCAAGGCTATGGTTTTTCCTGTGGTCATGTATGGATGTGAGAGTTGGACTGTGAAGAAGGCTGAGCGCTGAAGAATTGATGCTTTTGAATTGTGGTGTTGGAGAAGACTCTTGAGAGTCCCTTGGACTGCAAGGAGATCCAACCAGTCCTTTCTGAAGGAGATCAGGCCTGGATGTTCTTTGGAAGGAATGAGGCTAAAGCTGAAACTCCAATACTTTGGCCACCTCATGTGAAGAGTTGACTCACTGGAAAAGATTCTGATGCTGGGAAGGATTGAGGGCAAGAAGAGAAGGGGACGACGGAGGATGAGATGGCTGGATGGCATCACGGACTCGGTGGACGTGAGACTGAGTGAACTCCGGGAGATGGTGATGGACAGGGAGGCCTGGCGTGCAGCATTTCATGGGGTCACAAAGAGTTGGGCATGACTGAGTGACTGAACTGAACTGAACTGATTGCTATTACAGTTATCTCCATACTGTTTCTTTAGGTAACAAAGTACTGTAGTGGATACTAAAGTGGTCTATCCAGAGAAGTAAATTACTATAGTGATTGAAGATAAAAGTACTTGCTCTTTGCCTCAATTTGGGATAACACTAAGGGTCATCCCAGCTCCAGAGCTTGCCATAGATTGTCTGATTGGCTAATGAATAACTTCATTAGTTACTTCAGTATGGATCAGCTTTTCTCTTTGCCCAATCTTGCATATATATATCTCCTGACAGCAGCCCTAAAAATCTTCTGCATGCAATTCTCAGTTTCTGAGACTTATTCCAGTCTAAATCATAAAGTGACTGGGATGAGCTTAGACCTGAGATAGTGGAAGAATATAACTAAAGCCCCATATTCAGCAAATATTTAGACCATGACTATATGAATCAAAATCTTCTACAGTGTCTCATGAATAAACTGCTGTACTTATTAAACAGTACAGCTACCACTGATATTAGAAAAATAAATTTCCTCCCTTATAGTGTTAGAGTTCTTTTACTAAGCTCCCCAAAGAATGACTTTAATCTGGAATAATACGTGCTGTATTTCATCAGGGACTAGGTAGGTAGACATTTCAACTGTGCCAACTAGTGCTGGTTCCCAAATAATTTCTCTTGTTTTATAGCTTCCATCCTCCCTTCTTTCAGGGATGTGGCTTTCCCTGCCTACTGCAATGAGTTGGTTCCATGGAGCCAAACTAGAGCATATGTTTCTATTTGAGGCAGCCAGTATGTTATGACTCTGAGGAGTGCAGAAAGTCAGTCTTCAAAAAGAGTTGATCAGAAGCAATCACTGAATTTAAAAAGCTAGAAACAGATTTAAAATTTGAACTGCAGAGGAAAGCATATTGAGAGGGATGTATGTATGCATGCTAAGTCACTTCAGTCCTGTCCAACTCTATGCAACCTGATGGACTGTAGTTCACCAAGCTCCTCTGTCCATTATTCTCCAGGCAAGAATACTGGAGTGAGTTGCCATGTCCTTCTCCAGGGGATATTCCTGACCCAGGAATTGAACCTGTGTCTCTTACATCTCCTGCACTGGCAAGTGGGTTCTTTACCACTAAACCACCTGGGAAGCCTCAGTTAAGAGGGATGGACTGGGGAAAAATTAGGCCAGCAACAAATGAAAAGCATTATAGGCACCTGCACAAAAAGTCTTGGGCTTTAGAGACTTGCCTTCAAGTGTGTTGATAAGTATGAATGAGGCAAAAAAAAAAAATTGAGATTATTTCCAGCATGACAATACTTTTTCTCTGAATAATGCCTAGGGTATGGACCTTTAGTAAATGATAACTGCTTTCTATTAGGAGCTAGGGAGGCTCAGAGAAGCTATGGACAACAGCATCCTCAGTGCAAGCTATTGTAGTCAGTTAGAATGGATGAGAAAGCCAGAGCATTGGAAGCAGCAGAACAAGTCAGTTAGGCACAGAACCTTTAAATCTAAGGCAGTATAATCAGCAATGTCCATAAAATATACATATGAGATAAGTGCATATCTGAAATTACATTTAAATGGATAAAGTCCACTGAAAATGATCAATAACAATTTTAAGGCTTCTTTATAAGATCAAACCTCACACACCACTTAGAGGTTTTTTCCTACACAGAAGAGTAAGAAATAAAATCAAAACAGAAAAAAGATGAGCATAGTTAATTATTGAAAAAAACCCTAAATGACCAATCAATTTTCCTTGAAAATATATGTTTGAATACTATGGCTTAAAAGCTCACATTATGTTCTGTTCCGAGCTTGAAAGTTAGCAATTGAATAATTTTCTTTGCGATAATGATAGTCTTGCTGTGCCTACTTAATATAAACAAAAGATAAAAATTGCTCAATAGCATAATGTGTTTATTTACCTCCCATTCTTCTAGGCAGACACTAGCAAAAAAAAAAAAAAAAAAGGTAATTTAAGGTTGATCTTTCATGGAAATGCTCTTTTAATGAAAAATAAACATTTTAACTAATACTCATTTTAAAACGGATTTAGAATTAAAAGTCCTCTTTGAATTCAGGCTAACAAATTTCAGTTGATTCTAAGTACTTGTAGTCCAAATAGATTTTCACCAAAAGATTTGTTACTATAGCAGGCCAGATTTAGCGGGACTGACCCCGTGAGCAGTGTAGATTCTGAAACACTAATACAGTTACACACAAAGCAGTCATAATCAACTACAACTAGCTGTAATAACCATATTGCAAGGTGGCGCCTGCCCAATTTAAGCTCATCCATGCAGGTAATACTTTTAAGATGGGGTGTTCTTGAAGTCTTCTGTCATTTTAGAAACTCTTCTCCATAATCTCTCAGATCGTTTAATCCCATAGTGCCCTAGATGGGTGACTGTGTTTTCCCAAATATCTCAATGAAGAATAGCAGATTAGTGTCTGCTCTCCTTTGGAGCCCATTGGCAAGTCTGAGGCAGAAAGGAAGCACATGCCTCCATGGCATGCATGCGTGTGTGCGTGCTGTCACTTCAGTCTTGTCTGACTTCTTTGCAACCCTATTCACTGTAGCCCACCAGGCTCCTCTGTCCATGGGATTCTCCAGGCAAAAACACTGGAATGAGTTACCATGCCCTCCTCCAGGTGATCTCCTCGACCCAGGGATGGAATCTGCCACTCTTACATCTCCTGCATTGGCAGACATGTTCTTTGCCACTTGCCATCCAGGTCCAGTTCAGTCGTTCAAATGTGTCTCACTCTTTGTGACCCCATGAACTGCAGCACGCCAGGCCTCCCTGTCCATCACCAACTCCCGGAGTCCACCCAAACTCATGTCCATTGACTCGGTGATGTCATCCAACCATCTCACCTCTGCTGTCGCCTTCTCCTCCTGCCCTCAATCTTTCCCAGCATCAGGGACTTTTCAGATGAGTCAGATCTTCACATCAGGTGGCCAAAGGATTGGAGTTTCAGCCTCAACATCAGTCCTTCCAATGAACACCCAGGACTGATTTCCTTTAGGACAGACTGGTTGGATCTCCCTCTCAGTCCAAGGGACTCTCAACAGTATTGTCCAACACCACAGTTCAAAAGCATTATTCAGTGCTCAGCTTTCTTTATAGTCCAACTCTCACATCCATACATAACCACTGGAAAAACTATAGCCTTGACTAGACGGACCTTTATTAACAAAGTAATGTCTCCTTTTTAATATGCTGTCTAGCTTGGTCATAACTTTCCTTTCAAAGAGTAAGCGTCTTTTAATTTCATCACTGCAATCACCATCTGCAGTGATTTTGGACCCAGAAAAAGAAAGTCATCTGCTCTTTCCACTGTTTCCCCATCTATTTGCCATGAAATGATGGGACTGGATGCCATGATCTTTGTTTTCTGAATATTGAGCTTGAAGCCAACTTTTTCACTCTTCTCTTTCACTTTCATCAACAGACTCTTTAGTTCTTCTTCACTTTCTGCCATAAGGGTGGTATCATCTGCATATCTGAGGTTATCAATATTTCTCCTGGCAATCTTGATTCCAGCTTGTGATTCCTCCAGTCCAGTGTTTCTCATGATGTATTCTGCATATAAATTAAATAAGCAGGGTGACAGTATACAGCTTTGACTTATTCTTTTTCCTATTTGGAACCAGTCTGTTGATCCCTGTCCAGTTCTAACTGTTGCTTCCTTACCTGCATACAGGTTTCTCAAGAGGCAGGTCAAGTGGACTGGTATTACCATCTCTTTCAGAATTTTCCACAGTTTATTGTGATCCACACAGTCAGTGGCTTTTGCATAGTCAATAAAGCAGAAATAGATATTTTTCTGAAATTCTCTTGCTTTTTTGATGATTCAGCGAATGTTGGCATTTTGATCTCTGGTTCCTCTGCCTTTTCTTAAACCAGCTTGTACATCTGGAAGTTCATGGTTCACGTATTGCTGGAGACTGGCTTGGAGAATTTTGAGCATTACTGTACTAGCGTGTGAGATGAGTGCAATATTGCGCTAATTTAAGCATTCTTTGGCATTGCCTTTCTTTGGAATTGGAATGAAAACTGACCTTTCCCAGTCCTGTGGCCACTGCTGTTTTCCAAATTTGCTGGCATATTGAGTGTAGCACTTTCACAGCATCATCTTTCAGGATTTGAAATAGCTCACCTGGAATTCCATCACCTCCACTAACTTTGTTTGTAGTGATGTTTCCTAAGGCCACTTGCCATGCTTCCCCACAAAATCTCATTCCCTCTATGGATTCAGGAATTTTGTCAAAACCTGAATTCTAAGATGGCTTATAAAGATTCCCAGCCCAATGTGTTTAGTACATGCCCTGTGAAATTTTTCATAGAAATGCCCTGAGTGTGAGTGATCTGTGAATATGATGGGATAGTTGTTGTGGCAAATGTGATAGGATAGTCAGTCCTGCTAGACTTGAAGAAGATTGGCATATTGTGGGGAGGGAGCATGGCATGGTGTGGCAGGGAGCAGTGGGTGATCTCTAATCTGAGGGCCTCAGTCCTATAATTACAAGGAACTGAATTCTGATAGTGATCACATGAGGCATGAAAAACAGTGACTTGCCCAAGGTCACATAGCCAGTGTGTTAAGGTTATCAGCTATGCTCATTTGTTCAATACCATCCTGGGTTCGCAGGTGGCACTAGTGGTAAAGAACCCGCCTGCCAATGTAGGAGACTTAAGAAACCCAGTTTCAATCCCGAGTCAGGAAGATCCTCTGGAGAAGGGAATGGCAACCCACTCCAGTATTCTTGTCTGGAGAATCCCATGGACAGAGGAGCCTGGTGGGTTACAGTCCCTGGGATGGCAAAGAGTCGGACACAACTGAGCCACTTAGCACAAATATCCTGGTTTTAGCACTGAATGTTCTGTATTTCCATCCCAAAAACATCGGATGGTTGATCAGCCTATACAGAGATTCTAATCCAGGCAGTCTAATATACAAATGGTGTTCTTAAACGCAGCCTGTACCTTCCATTTTAATCATTGTCATTTGGGTGGTGAGGTATGATATGACATGATTTGAATCACCCATGACTGGTCTAAACCTATACTTTGTTATCCTGTAGTACAATTTATCACTGACCTTATGAAGCTTCACTTTGCATCCAAAGAATGAAAACTATGGTTGGGGCTCATGAAGGGCTTCACCAAGCTATGCTGCCCTACAATGGCATATTGATTATTTTGAATTGCAGTTACTTAAATAATGTTCAAACTACAGAAAAGCTGTACTTATTTCACATGCTAGCAAGGTAATGCTTAAAATTCTTCAAGTTAGGCTTCAACAGTACATGAACCAAGAACTTCCATGTACAAGGCGGATTTAGAAAAGGCAGAGGAATCAGAGATCAAATTGCAAACATCCATTGGATCATAGAAAAATCAAGGGAATTCCAGAAAAACATCTATTTCTGCTCCATTGACTACACTTTTGACTGAATGGACCACAACAACCTGTAGAAAATTCTTCAAGAGATGGGAATATCAGACCATCTGACCTGCTTCCCGAGAAATCTGTATGCAGATCAAGAAGCAACAGTTAGAACTGGACATGGAACAACAAACTGGCTTGAAGTAGGGAAAGGAGTACGTCAATGCTATATATTATCACTCTGCTTATTTAACTTATTTGCAGAGTACATCATGTGAAATGCCAGGCTGGATAAGCCTCAAGCTGGAATCAAGATTGCTGGGAGAAATAACCTCAGATATGCAGATGACATCACCCTAATGGCAGAAAGTAAAGAGGAACTAAAGAGACTTTTCATGGGGTCGCAAAGAGTCGGACACGACTGAGCAACTGAACTGGACTGAACTGAAAGACCCTTTTGATGAAGGTGAAAGAGGAGTGAAAAAGCTGGCTTAAAACTCAACATTTAAAAACTAAGATCATGGCATCAGATCCCATCACTTCATGACAAATAGATGGGTAAACAATAGAAACTGACAGATTTTATTTTCTTGGGCTCCAAAGTCACTAGAATGGTGACTGTAGCCATGAAATTAAAATATCCTTGCTCCTTGGAATAAAAGTATGATAAACCTAGACAGTGTATTAAAAAACGGAGACATCAGCATACCAGTGAAGGTCCGTATAGCCAAAGCTTTTGTTTTTCCAGTAGTCCTCTATGAATGTGAGAATTGGACCATTAAGAAGCCTGATCCCCAAAGAATTGAATGCTCTGGAGCTGTAATGCTAAAGAGGACTCTCGAGAGTCCCTTGTACTGCTAGGTGATCAAAACAGTCAATCCTAAAGGAAAATAGTCCTGAATATTCATTGGAAGGACTGATGTTGAAGCTGAAACTCCAATACTTTGGCCACCTGATGCAAAGAGCCAACTCATAGGAAAAGACCCTGATGCTGGAAAAGATTGAAGGCAGGAAGAAAGGGGATGACAGAGGATGACATGGTTGGATGGCATCACTGACTCAATGGACATGAGTTTGAGTAAACTCTGGAAGTTGGTGATGGACAGGGAGTCCTGGTATGCTGTAGTCCATGGGCTTGCAAAGAGTCAGACACAACTGAGCAACTTAACAACAAAAACAAGTAATGACCAAAGCAAGTGAAATACTGACCCACTTTTCTGTCTCCATGAAAGCAGGAAATGAATCTCATGTGAGAGTTACACTCCCTGCATCTGGAGGTAGAAAGACATCCTATCACCAGAGATAGAAAAATTCTATATAAACAAATCCAGTTACTTTAATTTACTACCTCAAGGACAAACTCTGCTTAGATTCTTCTTTAACTGAGCATCCAAAACCTGTTTCTTTATTCCATCAGTTCCTCACAAAAGTGTTGTTTCTTTGTTTAAAAACTATAGAAGCTGACTGGTATGGTCACTTTTTATATCTTATTTCTATGAGACCTCCATGTACAAGGGTTAAATTTGTTTCTTGTTTTCTATTAATCTATCTTATGTTAGCCTATTATTAATCCAGCTACAAGAACTCAAGTGGGTTGTGGAGAAATGTTACCCCTCCAGGATACTACCTTTTATTTGTCTCCAAAGGGATGCAGCAGCAGGATGTCCCCCCCACTTCTCAAAGCAAGAGGAGACCTTCATTTGCCAAGAGGAGTCCAGGGAATAAGGACAAAGTACATGTTTCCCCAGGGTGTCCTTTCCTGAAACAAGACCTAGAATCACTGAAGTCTCTGAGTGAACAGACAGAAAGGATTGGTTAGTCATGTCCCTGGTCTATGACATTGGGACTCAACCTCAGCACTCTATCAGGATGATAAGATCAGGATGATCTACAGGGTCTGAATGCTCAGCTATGCTATGGATTTCTTCTAAAAAAAGACTTCTAGTTCTATTGATATCCATTTTTCTGATGGCTATTGCTCTTGTTAAGAGTCCCATGCCAGAACTAAAGCCATTTTTAAGTGCATTACCAGTCATATTGGAAGAATAATTTCAGGCACTCTCATACATTTCCTTACCCTTCCTGAATTAAAAGCACTTTAATTTTTTGAGATGTATCAGAAAGAAAGAAAACCACTAAAAGCTGAATTTCTTCTTTTCTAATTCAGTCCCTCGAACCCTCCTATCCATGCCTTTCCCCTTCCACAGAAGCTTCTTTTATCCTTCAAATTCAGATCCAAATTCTCTCTTCTCCAGGAAGCCTTCCCAATTTTCTTTATACATAATAATGATAAAAAGTTTATATTATAACATTTTACTATACACAAATAATGATAAATGTTTATATTGTAACATTTTACTATATGTCAAACACTGTGCTCTATAGGTAGATAAAAAGGTAAATAGACATCTTAGATTAAATTTATACATATAATCTTATTTAATCTTCATGACCACACTACGAAGTACATGATATTCTAATTATCTTAATTCACAGATCATAAAATTCAGTTACAGAGAAATTAAGTAGTTTGCCTGATGTCACATAGCTAGGTAGAGTCAAGGCTCACACTCAGACCCACTAACATGAAATTATGTGTCCTAAACTACAACTAACTCCTGCTAATTTCCCAAAACACCCATCTTCTAGAAACACTTATTAAGTGCACTGCTCAGTTATGGCTTAACTTCTTTTACTTATGTTAGGTAACTTTTCAAGTATATGTCTGGAGAAGGGAATGGCAATCCACTCCTGTATTCTTGCCTAGAGAATTCCATGGACAAAGAAGCCTGGCAGGCTACAGTTCATGGGGTCACAAAGGGTTGGACATAACTAAATGACTAACACGCACACAAGCATATGTCTTGCTTGTTCCATGTATTTCTAGAAATTCTTAGATTATAGGAACACTACTTTATGCCTCTTTGAATCTGCAGCAGTTAGGATAGGACCTTCCTCAGTATGAACCTTGGTCTTTATCCATATATAGCATTATAATAACATTTGTCTTAGAAGAAACACAAGTATCAGTTGATTGTATACCACAAGTAAGTATTTGATTTATAAGTGCATAATGTTTTATTTGGGCTTCCCTGATAGCTCAGTTGTTGAAGAATCTGCCTGCAGTGCAGGAGACCCAAATTTGATTCCTAGGTTGGGAAGATCCACTGGCGAAGGGAAAGGCTACCCACTCTAGTATTCTTGCCTGGAGTATTCCATGGGGTTGCAAAGAGTCAGACATGACTGAGTGACTTGCACTTTACAATGTTTTATTTACTTATTATTATTGAAATACTTGAAAACCGATTAGATGAGAGATATTCATTCATTCATTATATTTCAGCATTGTTTATCAAACATTTATCTACATTTTCTACTGAAAATACACTTTTTTGGAGTACTACATGTATGCAAAGATGAATTGGATGCAAATATTTGCCTAAAAGAATTTTCAGTTAATCAAGGAATGTACATAAATAATTAAAAAGTAAAAGAAGTGAAGATTAATTATGTAAGAGGGACAGGTATTCCTCCTAGTCTGACCTGGAGGGCGAGTGGAATTTGGACAAGGGAAATGGGAAGAGGCAGTCCAGGGAGAGAGAACTATGGGAACAAGACACAGAGGCAGCCAAGGACAATATACAGGCAAAGAACAGTGGTTCCCAGACTAGATGAAATATTAAGAGCAGAAGAGACTAAAAAAGTAGATTATATCATAGTGACCTCAATAGGAGGCTAAGACTTCTAAACTTGGCCTGAGTGTCTACCAAATGGTATGATAAGAGAGATTTGATTTCAGAAAATTAATACTGCTACAATGTGAAGAACTGACTAAAAGGAAAGAGAACTGCATAAGGGTAAATAGTTGGAGATGAAGTGGATTCAATTATGGTAGACATTATCAATAGTTTGTACCCATAAATCCTCAATAGCAAACAAAAGATATTTATTATCTAGATTTCAAGTAGGATTAGTAAAATATTGACTCTAAGTTATTTGGTAATCTTTTAAGAAATTTTAGTAATAGATATCTCCATACAACTCTGGAAATGATCAATCATACTATAGTTATTGAATCTCAGTTCTACAATCACCTCACTTTCGCCTCCATAGCTCTTTATTTACCTAGTAGATAATTTATCACAGTCTGTCTTTCATTTAGAATAATGCCATTAGATTTTTCAATATCTGCAGGACAGGTAACACAGCACAGATGTTACTGTCTAGAAAAGTACTGGTAGTCGATAAGTGTTCATGAAATTAAATTAAGCCAAAAGTTATCTGCACATCTGAGGTCATTGATATTCCTCCCGGCAATCTTGATGCCAGCTTGTGATTTCTCCAGTCCAGTGTTTCTCATGATGTTCTCTGCATGTAAGTTAAATAAGCAGGGTGACAGTATACAGCCTTGACGTACTCCTTTTCCTATTTGGAACCAGTCTGTTGTTCCATGTCCAGTTCTCACTGTTCTAACTGCTTCCTGACCTCCATATAGATTTCTCAAGAGGAAGGTCAGGTGATCTGGTATTCTCATCTCCTTCAGAATTTTCCACAGTTTATTGTGATCCACATAGTCAATGGCTTTGGCATAGTCAATAAAGCAGAAATAGATATTTTTCTGAAATTCTCTTGCTTTTTTGGTGATTCAGGAAATGTTGGCATTTTGATCTCTGGTTCCTCTGCCTTTTCTTAAACCAGCTTGTACATCTGGAAGTTCACGGTTCACGTATTGCTGGAGACTGCCTTGGAGAATTTTGAGCATTACTTTACTAGCGTGTGAGATGAGTGCAATTTTGTGCTAATTTGAGCATTCTTTGGCATTGCCTTTCTTTGGAATTGGAATGAAAACTGACCTTTTCCAGTCCTATGGCCACTGCTGAGTTTTCCAAATGTGCTGGCATATGACTGCAACACTTTCATAGCATCATCTTTCAGGATTTGAAATAGCTCACCTGGAATTCCATCA
Organism: Nanger dama; assembly: GCA_917880005.1. Lineage (NCBI taxonomy): Eukaryota > Metazoa > Chordata > Mammalia > Artiodactyla > Bovidae > Nanger > Nanger dama. The sequence continues at coordinate 8,668,562 of CAKJTW010000082.1, read as the reverse complement.
CCTCCACTAGCTTTGTTCGTAGTGATGCTTCATAAGACCCACTTGACTTCACATTCCAGGATGTCTGGCTCTAGGTGAGTAAGCACACCATCGTTATTATCTGGTCATGAAGCTTTTTTTGTAGAGTTCTTTCTTCTGTGTATCTTTGCCACCTATTCTTAATCTCATCTGCTTCTGTTAGGTCCATACCATTTCTGTCCTTTATTGAGCTCATCTTTGCATGAAATGTTCCCCTGGTATCTCTAATTTTCTTGAAGAGATCTCTAGTCTTTCCCATTCTGTTGTTTTCCTCTATTTCTTTGCATTGATCACTGAGGAAGTCTTTCTTATCTCTCCTTGCTATTCTTTGGAACTCTGCATTCATATGGATATATCTTTCCTTTTCTCCTTTCCTTTCACTTCCCTTCTTTTCACAGCTGTTTGTAAGGCCTCCTCAGACAGCCATTTTGCTTTTTTGCATTTTGGGGATGGTCTTGCTCCTCTGTCTCTTGTACAATGTCATGAACCTCTGTCTATAGTTCTTCAGGCACTCTATCAGATCTAGCCTTTTAAATATATTTCTCACTTCCACTGTATAATCATAAGGGATTTGTTTGGTTTTAACTTTTTACCTGAATGGTCTAGTGGTTTTCTCCACTTTCTTCAATTTAAGTTTGAATTTGGCAATAGGGAGCTCAGGATCTGAGCCACAGTCTTGTTTTTGCTGACTGTATAGAGCTTCTCCATCTTCATTTGCAAAGAATATAATCAATCTGATTTTGGTATTGACCATCTGGTGATGTCCATGTGTAGAGTGTTCTCCTGTGTTGCGGGAAGAGGGTATTTGCTATGACCAGTGCGTTTTCTTGGCAAAACTCTATTAGTCTTTGCCCTGCTTAATTCTGTACTCCAAGGCCAAATTTGCCTGTTACTCCAGGTGTTTCTTGACTTCCTACTTTTGCATTCAGGTCTCCTATAATGAAAAGGACATCTTTTGGTGTGTTAGTTCTGAAAGGCCTTGTAGGTCTTCATAGAACCATTCAACTTCAGCTTCTTCAGTGTTATTGGTTGGGGTATAGACTTGTATTACTGGGATCAATAGTTCACCTTGGAAACGAACAGAGATCATTCTGCATTTTTGAGATTGCATCCAAGTACTGTATTTTGGACTCTTTTGTTGACCATGAGGGCTCCTCTATTTCTTCTAAGGGATTCCTGCCCACAGTAGTAGATATAATGGTCATCTGAGTTAAATTCACTCATTCCAGTCCATCTTAGTTTGCTGATTCCTAGAATGTCAGTTTTCACTCTTGTCATCTCCTGTTTGGCCACTTCAATTTGCCTTGCTTCATGGACCTAACATTCCAGGTTCCTATGCAATACTGCTCTTTATAGCATTGAACCTTGCTTCTGTAACCAGTCCCATCCACAACTGGGTGTTGCTTTTGCTTTGGCTCCATCCCTTCATTTTTCCTGGAATTATTTCTCTACTGATCTCCCATAGCATATTGGGCATCTACTGACCTGGGGAGTTTATCTTTCAGTGTCCTACCTTTTACCTTTTCATACTGTTAATGGAGTCCTCAAGGCAAGAATACTGAAGTGGTTTGCCATTCCCTTCTCCAGTGGACCACATTCTGTCAGCCCTCTCCACCATTACCTGTCCATCTTGGAGTGGCCCAACATGGCATGGCTTAGTTTCACTGAATTAGACAAGGCTGTGGTCCATGTCTTCTTATTGGTTAGTTGTCTGTGACTGTGGTTTCAGTCTGTTTGCTGATGATGTCACCCTTATGGCAGAAAGTGAAAAACTAAAGAGTCTCTTGATGAAAGTAAAAGAGGAGAGTGAAAAAGTTGGCTTCAAGCTCAACATTCAGAAAATGAAGATCATGGCATCTGGTCCCATCACTTCATGGCAAATAGATGGGGAAACAGTGGAAACAGCAGATGACTTTCTTTTTCTGGGCTCCAAAATCACTGCAGATGGTGATTGCAGCGATGAAATTAAAAGATGCTTACTCCTTGAAAGGAAAATTATGACCAAGCTAGACAGCATATTAAAAAGCAGACATTACTTTGTTAACAAAGGTCCGTCTAGTCAAGGCTATGGTTTTTCCAGTGGTCATGTATGGATGTGAGAGTTGGACTATAAAGAAAGCTGAGCATTGAGTAATTGATGATTTTGAACTGTGGTGTTGGACAATACTGTTGAGAGTCCCTTGGACTGCAAGGAGATCCAACCAGTTCATCCTAAAGGAGATCAGTCCTGGGTGTTCATTGGCAGGACTGATGTTGAAGCTGAAATTTCAATCCTTTGGCCACTTGATGCGAAGAGATGACTCATTTGAAAAGATCTTGTTGCTGGGAAAGATTGAGGGCAGGAGGAAAGGGGGACGACAGAGGATGAGATGGTTGGATGGCATCACCGACTCAATGGACATGAGTTTGGGTGGACTCCGGGAGTTGGTGATGGACAGGGAGGCCTGGTGTGCTGCAGTTCATGGGGTCACAAGGAGTTGGACATGACTGAGTGACTGAACTGAACTGAAGCCAAAAGTCACTACCATTTTCCATAGATGCATTAGCTTTTTATTATCTATTTTTTTATTGAACAATCAAAGATTATCTATTATGCAAAGACACTGAAAATAGGCAGCAAATATGGAAATTTAAAACACATTCCAAGTTCTGAAGGCATTCACAGTGAAGAGCAAGTGAATCGCTTATTATAACACAGTATTCTAAGTGTAGTGATGGAAGTGAAATGAAGTGAATGTCACTCAGTAGTGTCCAACTCTTTGCGATCCCATGGACTACACAGTCCATGGAATTCTCCAAGCCAGAATACTAGAGTGAGTAGCCATTCCCTTCTCCAGGGGATCTTCCCAACCAAGGGATCGAACCCAGGTCTCCCACACTGCAGGCAGATTGTTTATCAGCTGAGCCAGAGTCATGGAGGTATCATACTTAGGAAGTCTCTTAACTTACCTGAGGTGCACTGAAAAGCTTCTCAAAAACTACTTTTTCTTAAGTAGAAACAACACAGGAAAATGGGACATCAAAAACCATTGTAGACAGTCCTGTAAGTTCCCTATCTTTCCGAATATTCTGTAATTTCTAATTAAATACAATCCTTAACTCTATTATACCTTATTTACGTAAGTCCCTTATCTTTGAAGGAAAAAAAAAAAAACTATTGAAGGCATACCTTTTACTTTAATATTGCTGGGACTTTGAAGATAGGCAGAACCTCAATTTGGTTTACATGTCTTCTGCTTAATAACTACCTGAGACCAAATTTTCTCACCTGTAAAATAGCAACATGATGTAAATGCCTTCCTTTCAGGCTTGATGCGAGGATTACGTAGATTGCTTATGCAAAACACCTATCAAAGTTCATTGCTTCCTCCAACCTAACTTCACTCCTCACTTTGTACGACTCCCTCAACCCAGTCCTTCACTCCTTAGTTGACCACAGTTTCTTGAGAGTATCTTCAAGGTGTGATTTCTGGAGTGGTAAGGGTAGGTAGTGACAAGTGAAAAAGTAAGAGGGTGAGAAAATCCAGTCTTTTTACATGATATTCAAGTTACATGTTCAAATATATTTTAATCTTGCCATTCCATACTCAGAAACACTCATGATCTCCTCAATTGCTACATTTTACATAAATTCCTATTCTGAACTATCATTGTTTATATAACATAGCCTCAATTTCATTTGAAATTATTGACCATGCTTTCTATTATAGAAACTCTATGCCAAATACAATAAGTCCAGTTCTGCCTTTATGTCTTCAATTATGAAGTCTGCTCACACCAAGAAGGTCCTTCCTGGTCACCTTTATTTAGCACCATTTTATCCATCTTTTGGCAACAAAGGCAATTTATGCGTATGTCTCTTTATATGTTTTCCCATTCATCGGGGATTTACCATATACCTCCATCCCATATACCACTTCTTTGAACTCCTATTCTATTATAGTTAGTTCCATGCTGCTACTGCTGCTGCTGCTTAATCACTTCAGTCGTGTCCAGCTCTCTGCACTATAGATTGTCAGACTCCTCTGTCCATGGAATTCTCCAGGCAAGAATACTGGAGTGGGTTACTATTTCCTTCTCCAGAGGATCTTCCCAACCTGTGGATAGAACGCCAGTCTTGCAGATCACAGGCAGATTCTTTATCACTGAGACACCAGGGAAGCCCAGTTTGCGCCATATGATTCATTATTGTTCAGTTCAGTTTAGTCGTTCAGTCATGTCTGACTCTTTGCAACCCCATGAACCATAGTATGTCAGGGCTCCCTATCAATCACCATCTCCCTGAGTTCACCCAAACTCATGTGCATCGAGTCAGTGATGCCATCCAGCCATCTCATCCTCTGTTGTCCCCTTCTCCTCCTGCTCCCAATCCCTCCCAGTATCAGGGTCTTTTCCAATGGTCAACTCTTTGCATTAGATGGCCAAAGTATTGGAGTTTCAGCCTCAGCATCAGTCCTTCCAATGAACACCCAGGACTGGTCTCCTTTAGGACGGACTGGTTGGATCTCCTTGCAGTCCAAGGGACTCTCAAGAGTCTTCTCCAACACCACAGTTCAAAAGCATCAATTCTTCAGCGCTCAGCTTTCCTCACAGTCCAACTCTCACATTCATACATGACTACTGGAAAAACCATAGTCTTAACTAAACAGACCTTTGTTGGCAAAGTAATGTCTCTGCTTTTTAATATGCTATCTCATTTGGTCATAACTTTCCTTCCAAGGAGTAAGTGTCTTTTAATTTCATGGCTGCAATCACCATCTGCAGTGAATTTATATAGTTATAGTTCAGTTGCTCAGTCGTGTCCAACTCTTTGTGACCCCATGGATCACAGCACACCAGGCCTCCTGTCCATCACCAACTCCCGGAGTTCACCCAGACTCACGTCCATCGAGTCAGTGATTTTGGAGCCCAGAAAAATAAGTCTGACACTGTTTCCACTGTTTCTCCATCTATCTCCCATGAAGTGATGGGACTGGATGCCATGAACTTAGTTTTCTGAATGTTGAGCTTTAAGCTAACTTTTTCACTCTCCTCTTTCACTTTCATTAAGAGACTTTTTAGGTCCTCTTCACTTTCTGCCATAAGGGTGGTGTCATCTGCATATCTGAGGTTATTGATATTTCTCCCGGCAATCTTGATGCCAGCTTGTGCTTCTTCCAGCCCAGCGTGTCTCATGATGTATTCTGCATAGAGGTTAAATAAGCAGGGTGACAATATACAGCCTTGACGTACTCCTTTCCTGATTTGTAAAAGTCTGTTGTTCCATGTCCAGTTCTAACTGTTGCTTCCTGACCTGCATATACGTTTCTCAAGAGGCAGGTCAGGTGGTTTGGTATTCCCATCTGTTTCAGAATTTTCCACAGTTTATTGTGATCCACACAGTCAAAGGCTTTGGCATAGTCAATAAAGCAGAAATAGATGTTTTTCTGGAACTCTCTTGCTTTTTCCATGATCCAGTGGATGTTGGCAATTTGATCTCTGGTTCCTCTGCCTCTTCTAAAACCAGCTTGAACATCAGGAAGTTCATGGTTCATGTATTGCTGAAGCCTGGCTTGGAGAATTTTGAGCATTACTTTACTAGTGTGTGAGATGAGTGCAATTTTGTGCTAATTTGAGCATTCTTTGGCATTGCCTTTCTTTGTTACTCTTCTCATTTTCACTCCTCCACCTAAGTAATCTAATTTTTGCCCTTGAGAAAATCATTTTAAGGTCACTAATGACTTAATTTACAAATCCATCATCAAATCTGGGCCAGCTAATCTTATCCATCCATTAAAATTTACATGATTGAAATGCGACTTGGAAAATGGCTTCTTTCTTTTCATGTCTTTCTTCTCATCTGTTAGTCACGATTTATCTCCTTTCTTTCTGAATCTGCACTACAGATTTCTCATGCTTTGTCTGCCCTCTTAGCAATTCTAGTTTACCTTGGCTCTCTTTCCCTGCTTTGCATGATCCCTCTGGGGATACCCATATTCTAGGAGTTTATTTATCATATCTGTACTATTTCCAGCCCAAATCTCTTCTCTGTGCTTCAGGCCTTAGTTCCCAGGTCACTCACAAGAAGCTCAAACTCAACATGTATAGAACTGAACCATTTTCCCCACATCAGTCTCTTCCTCCATTCCCTACTTTGGGTGGGTAATACCATCCTCGGCTCAGTCATTGAGACTAGAGTCCTGGGAATCAACCTTTCCTCTTCTAATTCTTTTACCAACCACATGAAATTCATCACCAAAACTTGTTAAATTTACTTTGTAAAGGTTTTATGAATTATTTTCTCAGTTCTTATGCCTATTGCTATTACATGTGTTATTTTAATTACCTGTTGAAATGAAAATTGGATCTCCATATCCTAGTTTAGAACTCTTCAAAGTTTTTCTCATTGACAAAAGTATAGCCTCCAAGTCCCTTAAACCCCCACCTCTCTACAATTTCTAGCCACACTCACACATGCCCTCTTTATTTGCAACCCTGACCATGCCATGCACTTTACTTCTCCAGGCTGTTCCCTTGGTTTGGAATACCTTCCTGCTTTTAGTCTACAGTGAAAGAAAGTGTTCATTCCTCGGTCATGTCCAACTCTGTGACCCCATGGAATATAGCCCACCATACTCCTCTGTTTATGGGATTCTCCATGCAAGAATAGTGGAGTGGCTAGCCAGTCTTTTCTCCAGGAGATCTTAAAGGAATCTATTTAAACATTTTATTTTCTGCACTTCTCAGACTCCAACAAGAAACAAGGTTCATCATTTCACCACTCTTTCACCCAAGATCCTCCTGAAATAAGTAGAGCCTACCAACAGGCAAGATTCCTTCTGGATTTCTGACCAATAGAAATGTAATAAATACATGTTATTTTAAGCCAAAATGTGTTTTGATTTTGTGTGCCTACACAGAAAATCTTACATAGTAGATATTCACAGCTATTTCCAACTGTGCCAATATCCCCCTCCTAACTGTCTTATAAATGCTCACAGACAGGAATCAAGTTTGCCTGAAGAGTTCTTCTCACCAGAGTTTAATTTTTCCTCAAATGATTTTTTGATTCTACAATCATTTTCATTTCCTTTCTTTGGACTCCATTTAAAAAGATGAACATGAGATGCTATATATTTGGTCAGTACTAAGTTTTGGCTGGAATTAGAAAAAATATTCCTCACTCTCAAGCTTCTTGCAATGAAAAAACCATACAACTTCAACAACTAATATGTTATGTGGAAATTCTCAGATTAGGTAAATATTTTTTCAGTAATAATTCTTCTTAGCTGCTTTCAATCTGTTTGGAACAAAGCTGATAAAATTCACACTGTTGCATAAAATCTTTGTCCAGAGGAATTGAAAGGGAGAGAGAGAGAAATCAGAAAGGAAGAGATGAGAAAATGTATTTATAACGGAAAGACTTATTTTCATAAAAGCATATATCTTTCCTAGAAATGTCTATAAAGATGTATCTCTACCTGTATAAGGGCCAGCCTTCCCCAATCAAGGATTTGACTTTTCTGCTTCCTTTAAAATCACAGCCAGCATTTCAAAAAATCAATATGCTTTAGTAATAATTCATAATTCTTTCTGTTGCATGATTGTCAGCCAGTTGGAACAGTTCATATTTCGCTAGCTGGGAAATCACAAGTACAGAGCTCTCAGAAGCCTGTTTGTTCTGCTGGACCATGTCCCATTGTGAGCCAGGCATATCCAATAATTCTGATAAAAACAAAATCAGAATCTTCCCTGGAAAAAGCTACTGAAAACTTTCCCTAATGTTTCTGTTGTTCCCCTACTATAAGACAGTCATGGGTCTTATAGAACTATGCCATCTTCTTTGACCTAAGCTCATAGAGACCAATCTATAGTTCTTGTCCCTTAGAAAACCAAAGAAAGTCCCTTCAATCCATAAGCAAGCTAAATTTTTTTTGTAGAATGAACAAAATATTTTTTATTTTTTAATATAAATGTATTTATTTTAATTGGAGGCTAATTACTTTACAATATTGTATTGCTTTTGTCATACATCAACATGAATCTGCCACAGGTATACACGTGTTTTCCATCCTGAAGCCCCCTCCCACAGCCCTCCCCATACCATCTCTCTGGGTCGTCCCAGTGCTCCAGCCCCAAGCATCCAATATCATGCATTGAACCTGGACTGGCAATTCGTTTCATATATGATATTATACATGTTTCAATGCCATTTTCCCAAATCATCCCACTCTCTCCCTCTCTCACAGAGTCCAAAAGACGGTTCTATATATCTGTGTCTCTTTTGCTGTCTCACCTACAGGATTATCATTACTATCTTTCTAAATTCCATATATATGTGTTAGTATATTGTATTGGTGTTTTTCCTTCTGGCTTACTTCACTCTGTGTAATAGGCTCCAGTTTCATCCACCTCATTAGAACTGAAGCTAATGTATTCTTTTTAATGGCTGAGTAATACTCCATTGGGTATATATACCACAGCTTTCTTACCCATTCATCTGCTGACGGACATCTAAAAAAATGTACTTGTCATAGTTAATTTTATAAGTTGACTTGGCTAGGCTATAATACCCAGTTATTTAATCAACACTAATCTAGGTGTTGTGAAAGTATATTGTGGATATGGTCAACATGTACAATAAATTGGCTTTAAGTAAAAGAGACCATCTTCCATAATGTGGGTGGGCCTTCATCTTAAAGATGAAAACTTTAAGAACAAAACTGAAGTTCCCTGATGAAGGAGAAATTCTGCCTCAAGACTGCAACATCAGCTCCTCTTTCAGAGTTTCCAGCTGCCTTACCTGTCCCCTCAAATCTTAGACTCACCAGCACCCATAATAATGTAAGATACATATGGCACAACTGCTGGTTCAGTTTATCTGGAGAGCTCTGATACTATTTTTAAAGTGTATTCATATTATTGGGATTTAAATATGTGAATTGATTACAAATATATCCCTATGTAGTAATTTTTCCTTTTTATTTTTACAAATAATCAATAAATACTAAAATATATAATACCAAACAAAATCTGGAATTTTCTTTTTACATTCATCAAGTGTTCTTATGCTAAGAAAAGTTGGATACATTTTGAAAGTGATGACCACTCAGTCTGGAGACTACATTTTAACAACTCTATAGTAGAATAGACCCTATGTATGACTTTGACTATGAAAGGTAGAGAAAATGATACTCTGAGGTTCAGGGCTGAAAAATCACAGGCTGATTTCAGACCACTTCAGGGGGCTATGAAGTGGGATACAAGCTGCCTTCAGAACCTTTTCCTTATGCTAGCCGTTATCACAGTATAGAAACTGTCTGTATGCCCTCAGAGTCTCCATGAAGGCAAGGCCTATAATCCCCACTTAAAATAGGCATAGTAATTACTACTACACCTTGAGCACATCTTATGTGAAATGTCTCTTTATAAAGTATCCCACATATACAGGTTAGATAGGAGCTATTTGAAACATCCATTTTTTTATGTGAAAAAAAAAACTGGACCTTGGGAAAGTAACTCTGCAAAATGCCTTTAATTTTACATTAATGAACTAACAATCAGAGTACTTTATACATTGCTGGTGTCCACTAAATACTTGGTGAATGAAGTAATACAGATGCTCCAGAGAGAAGTGAATGCAAATCATGTATTTAACAGATGAGGAAATTAGGCCAAGACAGGATAAGTGACTTGTTCCACAAAGCACAATAGGTTAATGGCATCTGAGCCAGTTCTCTATTAGGCCAGGATATCAGAGAACTGATGTTTCCTAACAGCTGCAGCTTTCTAGGCCCTTTGCAGGTTTAAAATATTTCTATATTAAATAATCAAATGTCATGGGTGGGGCTTTGCCAGAGAATGGGAATAATTAGGTGCTAATCCCTCCTTCTCATCCTCTCAAGCCATCCCTACCCAGGAACAATATAGTCCTCAAGAAAAGACCATTGATGATATCAGTCTTCTCTTGATGAAAAATGACCAAAAAAACACAAAACCTTCTCCTAACCCATCCCGCCTACCAGTGCAAGAGATGCAAAGATATGGATTTAGTCCCTGGGTCGGGAAGATCCTCTGAACAGGAAATGACAACCCACTCCAATATTCTTGCTTGGAGAATCCCCATGGACAGAAGAGCCTGGCAGGTTATAGTCCATGGAGTTGCAAAGAGTTGGACATGATTGAGCAGCTGAGCATAATCCAACCCTCTAGTAAATTATTTGAGTTTAGAAATCTTGCTTAGATGTGCAAGGATGTGTTATAATATATCTGAGTAGGACATGTATGTGCTGTGCTGTGCTTAGTAGTTCAGTCATGTCCGACTGTTTGTGACCCCATGGATTGTAGCCCTCCAGGCTCCTCTGTCCATGGGGATTCTTCAGGCAAGATACTGGAATGGGTTGCTATGCCCTCCTCCAGATCTTCCAAACCAGAGAACTGAGCCAGGGTCTCCTGCACTGCAGGTGGATTCTTTATCAGCTGAACTACCAGGGAAGCCCTGGACGTCTATACCTTCCCCCAAATAAGTTGGGACAACCCCTAAAGTTGTGAAGGTTCACCAGCCCATAGTTTTAAGACAGGATGATACAACTATATCTTCAGTTCAGTTCAGCCATTCAGTTGTATCTGACTTTTTGCAGCCCCATGGCCTGCAGCATGGTAGGCATCCCTGTTCATCACCAAATCCTGAAGCTTGCTCAAATTCATGTCCATTGAGTCACTGATGCCATGCAACCATCTCATCCTCTGTTATCCCCTTCTTTTCCTGCCTTCAATCTTTCCCAGCATCAGGGTCTTTTCTAATGAGTCAGTATTTCACATCAGGTGGGCAAAATATTGGAGCTTCAGTTTCAGCATCAGTCCTTTAAATGAACATTCAGTATTTATTTCCTTTACAATTGACTGATTTGATCTCCTCACAGTCCAAGGAACTCTCAAGAGTATACTCAAACACTGCAGTTTAAAAGCATCAATTCTTTGGTGTTCCACTTTCTTTATACTCCAATTCTTACAACCATGTATGACTAATGGAAAACCCATAGCTTTGACTAGACAGACATTTGTTGGCAAAGTAATATCTCTGAATTTTAATACATTGTCTAGATTTGTCATAGCTTTTGTTCCAAGGAGCCAATATCTTTTAATTTCATGGCTGCAGTCACCATTTTTTGAAGCCCCAAAAATAAAATCCATCACTGTTTCCATTGTTTCCCCGTCTATTTGCACGAAGTGATGGAACAGGATACCATGATCTTCATTTTTTGAATGCTGAGTTTTAAGCCAACTTTTTCATCACCTCTTTCACTTTCATCAAGAGACTCTTCAGTTTCTCTTTGCTTCCTGCCATAAGGGTGATATCATCCACATATCTGAGGTTTTTGATATTTCTCCCGGCAGTCTTGATTCCAGCTTGTGCTTCATCCAGCACAGCATTTCACATGATGTACTCTGCATATAAGTTAAATAAGCAAGGAGAAAATATGCAGCCTTGATGTATTCCTTTCCTGATTTGGAACCAGTCCATTGTTTCATGTCTGGTTCTAACTGTTGCTTCTTGACCCGCATATAGATTTCTCAGGAGGCAAGTATGGTAGTTTGGTATTTCCATTCTTTAAGAATTTTCCACAGTTTGTTGTGATCCACGCAGTCAAAGGCTTTGGCATACTCAATGAAGCAGAAGCAGATGTTTTTCTGGAAATTTCTTCCTTTTCCTATGATCCAGTGAATGATGACAATTTGATTTCTGGTTCCTCTTCCTTTTCTAAATACAGCTTGAATATCTGGAAGTTCTTGGTTCATGTACTGCTGAAGCCTGGCTTGCAGAATTTTGAGCATTACTTTGCTAGGGTGTGCGATGAGTGCAATTGTGTGGTAGTTTGAACATTCTTTGGCATTGCCTTCTTTGGAATTGGAATGAAAACTGCCCATTTCCAGTCCTGTGGCCACTGCTGAGTTTTCCAAATTTGCTGACATATTGAGTGCAACACTTTCACAGCATCATCTTTCAGGATTTGAAATAGCTCAACTGGAATTCCATCACCTCCTCCAGCTTTGTTTGTAGTGATACTTCCTAAGGCCCACTTGACTTCACATTCCTGGATGTCTGGCTCTAGGTGAGTGATCATACCATTATGATTATCTGGGTCATGAGATCTTTTTTGTATAGTTCTCTGTATTTTTGCCACCACTTCTTAACATCTTCTGCTTCTGTTAGGTTCATACAATTTCTGTCCTTTATTGAGCCCATCTTGGCATGAAATGTTCCCTTGGTATCTTTAATTTTCTTGAAGAGATCTCTAGTCTTTCCCATTCTGTTGTTTTCTCTATTTCTTTGCACTGATCACTGAGGAAAGCTTTCTTATCTCTCCTTGCTCTTCTTTGGAACTCTGCATTCAAATGGGTATACCTTTTCTTTTCTCCTTTGCCTTTAACTTCTCTTTCCTCAGATATTTGTAAGGTCTCCTCAGACAGCCATTTTGCTTTTATGCATTTCTTTTTCTTGGGGATGGTCTTGATCACTGCCTCCTGTACAATGTCATGAAACTCTGTCCATATTTCTTCAGCCACTCTGTCAGATCTAATCCCTTGAATCTATTTGTCTCTTCCATTGTATAATGGTAAGGGATTTGATTTAGGTCATACATGAATGGTCTAGTGTTTTCCCTACTTTTTTTCAATTTAAGCATGAATTTTGCAGTAAGAAGTTCATCATCACAGTCACAGTCAACTCTCAGTCTTGTTTTTGTGGACTGTATAGAGCATCTCCATTTTCAGCTGCAAAGAATATAATCAATCTGATTTTGTAATTGACCATCTGGTGAGAATCATGTATAGAGGTGTTTCCTGTGTTGCTGGAAAAGACTGTTTGCTATAATCAGTGCCTTTTCTTGGAGAAATTCTATTAGCCTTTCCCCTGCTTCAATTTGCACTCCAAGGCCAAACTTGCCTGTTACTCCAAGTATCTTTTGACTTCCTACTTTTGCATTCCAGTCCCCTATAATGAAAAGGACATCTTTTGGGGGCATTAGTTCTAGAAGGTCTTGTAGGTCATCATAGAACCATTGAACTTCAACTTCTTCAGCATGACTGGTCGGAGCATAGACGTGGATTACTCTGATATTGAATGTTTGCCTTGGAAATGAAGAGATCATTCTGTCATATTTGAGCCTGCATCTAAGTACTGCATTTCAGAATCTTTTGTGGACTATGAGGGCTACTCCATTATTTTTAAGGGATTCTTGCCCACAGTAGTAGATATAATGGTCATCTCAATTAAATTCATCCATTCCAGTCCATTTTAATTCATTGATTCCTAAAATGTCAATGTTCACTCTTGCCATTTCCTGTCTGACCACTTCCAATTTACCTTGATTCATGAACCTAACAGTCCAGGTTCCTATGTAATATTGTTCTTTACAGCATTGGACTTTACTCCCATCACCAGTCACATCCAAACTGGGCATTGTTTTCACTTTGGCTTTTCCCACCAGGGACAATTTTTAGAAATATTATCTGGAAAAGTAAATTTTTTGGTGAAAGAAACTTTTAAAAAATTAAAAGAGAAAGAGTGCAAATTTTAAGGTTCAGAGGTGATTTAAATATATGTGGTAGTGACGGTATTTGGCTGAGTACATAAGATTTGAAACCAAACTGAACACCTTAAGTATATATGCTGTAAAGTGTGTAACAGAATTAGAGCCTCAAATTCATGGAAAAAAGACTCAAAAATAAACTAGAATTGAAGGTAAAAGTAAGATTCCAAACTTTCAGAAGTCCTAGAATTAAAAATCTTCTGGCCCCTGGAATTCCTGAGTTTTCCCAAGTATAAATTAACTATTCATATGTCTTATAGAGATATCGTAGCTGTGATCCAGTTGAAGTCACTGGTGGAGCCCAACAATCAATGGGCAATTATCTGTGGTAAAGATAGATAAGCTTTACTTTCCCAAGATTAGACAGGAAAGAGCTATAAGCTTTTTGCTTCCATACTCTGATTCTTAGCCTGCAGAGATCATCTTTGTTCATCTAGAAATGTGAACATATAAAATTACCCTTCCTTGTATAAACAAATACATGAAGCTTTATCTCCTGAAATTGTTTAGTATAACTGGAAATGCCTAATTGCATCCTTCAGTTCAGTTCAGTCACTCAGTCCTATCTGACTGTTTGTAACCCCATGGACCGCAGCATACCAGGCTTCCCTGTCCATCAACTCCCAGAGCTTGCTCAAACTCATGTCCATTGAGTTGGTGATGTGATCCAACCATCTCATCCTCTGTTGTCCCCCTTTTCCTCCTCTCTTCAATCTTTCCCAGCATCAGGGGCTTTTCCAGTGAGTCAGTTCTTTGCATCAGGCGGCCAAGTTATTGGAGCTTAAGCTTCAGTGTCAGTCCTTCCAATGAATATTCAGGACTAATTTCCTTTAGGATTGACTGATTTGATCTCCTGCAGTCCAAGAGATTCTCAAGAGTCTTCTCCAACACCAAGGTTCAAAAGCATCAATTCAGTACTCAGCCTTCTTTATGTGCCAATTCTCACATCCATACATGACTACTGGATACACATCAATACATATAGCTTTGACTAAATGGACATTTATCACCAAAGGTCCTTAACACAGCATTATTGAAAGCAACTTATGTGTTCACCATATTTCAGCCCTAGTGGTCTTTGAATTCTTCCAGTATTTCAAGCATCCTTGGAATTAAGTTTTGGAATTAATTTCTTTCACTCAATTTTTTTTCCTCACTATTCAGATCCATCTAAATGTTTTCTTAAAAGTGGATTTCTCTGATGACTTGATAGATAGAAAATTAGTTATTTTCACCTGGTATTCTCTCTTACAAACATATTTGTTTTCTTCATAATTCTTCTCTCAATGTGAATTTTGGGGTTTGCTTCTTTATTTCTATTTCATTTTGTAGATAGTAAAGCCACTGAAATCAGGAATACACACACACACAGTTTCAGGATATAGCAAAGTATCTAATATATGGTATATAATGGATGCTCATTAAATATGGATCAAATGAATGTTCTGTTTCAGAAATATAAATGTTCAAAAGTAAAAACTGTAAATTTATGCTTGACTGCACTCTTGTGATCCTGATATGTCTGAAGTTTGTTATTCCTTGCATTTCTCTATGGACTGCTAATAAGCTTGGGGATTTTACCTAGAATTTTTTTTTTGGAAGATATGCAGCATAATTTTTTTCAGTTTAGCTTTAGCTTATAATTCAACTCTACAGAGAGTTAAAAATTCTTGACAGATCACAAGAATTAAAAAGGACCAGGATACCCTTTATTGACAGGGTAGTCCTATGCCACTGACTTAGTCTACTTAAATTTCTCATAAATTATTTGGTTCCTCCTTTGTTAAATAGAGATAATAATAGTACTTTCTCAATTAAGGAGTATTTCCAGGAGTACAGAATTCTTAGTATAACCCCATCCTGTGCATGCTCAGTCATGTCCTATTCTTTGCAACCCCATGGACTATAGCCTACCAGGCTCCTCTATCCATGGGATTTCCTTGACAAGAATAATGAAATGGGTTGCCATTTCTCATACTTAATAAAAACTCAAAACTGATAGCTGCTAATTTAAACACAATTATGTAGTCAGAAGGAATCCAGAAATGACACATTTACATGATTTTCTTCAGAAAATATTTAAACAACTCTTAAAATCCTGAATATAGTAAATGACATAATAATATTTTCAAAGAAATTCCACGTGGATTGGAACAAGATATCTTATACTTTCCAGAATGCATATGGCAAATTTTAACATCCTGGCCCTTTCTGACACTTGATGCCTCCCAGAAAACCTGGAGGACATTTTCAAAAGCTAGTGAATCTCTAATAATAAATACAAGTTTGCATACAGTAATCAATTTGCTAATAACCAAGACCTTAGAACTATCACATTAGCTTTACTGAGTGACCCTCTTACATTCTCCTTTCTACATTTCTGCAGCAGGTGAAATTGTGATGTACACAATTTAGCGCTCCTATCTTAGATCTTTTTTCCTCTTTGGAAGTCGATGAAATACTTTTTTCTGATAATGCAGTCTTCCTTAAGACCTCAAGAGTGACTGAAACTTATAAGCCAGCTAATTATATGCCCTTTCAAACTCAACTTCAAATCTTTCAGCATTCTTCTAAATATTTTAAACTTACTTCTTTCAGTGCTACTTTATGACCCCCATTAGTAAATGTTGCTGATATAGTATCAAAACAGTAGCAAAGGAACCTTATATGTCAATAATGAGTGTTCTATCTAGTTACCACATTAGCAAATTTAAAAAATTCCATTTCTAAGTAGAAGATCCTGTTGGTGATTTATAAGAAGATTTTTTTTTTCCATACAAATTAAATTGAAAAATCTGTAGGACAAAGATTACTTTTCCATATCTAAAGTATAGAAAAGGGAGGCACTGCTCTCAGTAAAGTCAACCTTGGGTATATGATAAGTTCAGGTCTCTATGTAAGTGTATATAATATAGCATATAAGAGTATATAGCAAAACTAGAAGAAAATGTTACCTATTAACAGAGAAATCTTTTAAAAATGTACCTTATAAGTAAAGGGCACAGGAAAACTATGAACAAATTAATGTTATCATTTACAACATAGCCACAGTTCAGTTCAGTTCAGTCCAGTCACTCAGTCATGTCCGACTGTTTATGACCCCATGAATCACAGCATGCCAGGCCTCTCAGTCCATCACCAACTCCCCGAGTTCACTCAGACTCACATCTATCAGGTCAGTATACCATCCAGCCATCTCATCCTCTGTCATCCCCTTCTCCTCCTGCCCCAATCCCTCTCAGCATCAGAGTCTTTTCCAGTGAGTCAACTATTCACATGAGGTGGCCAGAGTACTGGAGTTTCAGCTTTAGCATCATTCCTTCCAAAGAAATCCCAGGGCTGATCTCCTTCAGAATGGACTGGATGGATCTCCTTGCAATCCAAGAGACTCTCAAGAGTCTTCTCCAACACCACCAAAGCATCAATTTTTAGGCACTCAGCCTTCTTCACAGTCCAACTCTCACATCCATGCATGACCACAGGAAAAACCATAGTCTTGACTAGACGGACCTTAGTCGGCAAAGTAATGTCTCTGCTTTTGAATATCCTATCTAGGTTAGTCATAACTTTTCTTCCAAGGGGTGACTTTTAATTTCATGCTGCAGTCACCATCTGCAGTGATTTTGGAGCCCCCAAAAATAAAGTCTGACACTGTTTCCACTGTTTCCCCATCTATTTCCGATGAAGTGATGGGGACCGGATGCCATGATCTTTGTTTTCTGAATGTTGAGCTTTAAGCCAACTTTTCACTCTCCACTTTCACTTTAAGATAACCACAGTATCTTACCTTTTTTCTGTGTTTAATCAGTAGACCAGTTTGAAAACTACAGGTTGATTTTTACTGTCAGCTCTTCACCAACTATGGAAGATGTGGGGGTCATGGATCTTTGGACTCTTCAGTTACCTTGTCCTGACCTACTCTAACTCCTGCTGGGCCATGCAATGTATATGTCAGCCCAATAGAGCATAGGCTACTCTTTGGAGGGCAAAAACATATTATCAAGACAGATAGGGGCTTGAATGTCTCATAAAAATATAAAATTTTGGAACAAACAAGGTTTTCAAGGTTTGGTATCAAAGAACAGAGAGAAGTTGGCCTGGGGCACAAACTGCTGAGGACAAACAGAGATACTAGCTTAAGAGAGAGAAGAAACTAGAAAAGAAAGGAACAAGCTTTTAGGTACTTTTTAGTAAATCACAAAAGTACATGACTATCAGTTTTTCAGCTTGTGTGCTGAGTCTGGGCACTGACTGAGCATCTGTAGCTGCAAATAGTTACTTGGTTATTTCTGTTAAAAGTAGAGCCCACAAACCCTTTCAGTCATTGTAGGATAATAAGTCAAGGTTTACAAAATTAATAGTTGATAAACTGTCATATTCTGTTCAGTTCAGTCACTCAGTCATGTCTGACTCTTTACAACCCCATGGACTGCAGCATGCCAGGCTTCCTTGTCCATCACCGACTCCTAGAGCTTACTCAACTTCAAGTTCATTGAGTCAGTGATGCCATCCAACTATCTCATCCTCTGTCATCCCCTTCTCCTCCTGCCTTCAATCTTTCCCAGCATCAGGGTCTTTTTAAAAGAGTCAGTTCTTCACATCAGGTGGCCAAAGTATTGGAGTTTCAGCTTCAGCATCAGTCCTTCCAATGAGTATTCAGGGCTGATTCCCTTTAGGATGGACTGGTTGGATCTCCTTGTAGTCCAAGAGACTCTCAAGAGTCTTCTCCAACACCACAGTTCAAAAGCATCAGTTCGTCAGCACTCAGCTGAGCCACAGTCAGCTCCCAGTCTTGTTTCTGCTGACTGCATAGAGCTTCTCCATCTTAGCTGCAAATAATATAATCATAGAATGGTTCACTGTAACTATATCAAATAACTCTGAAATTAATATTTCCAGTAACTAAACCAGGGCATAATAGCAACAGATTTTTGTAAATTTAATTGTTCCTATCCCTCTATATCGGAGAAGGCAATGGCACCCCACTCCTGTACTCTTGCCTGGCAAATCCTGTGGACGGAGGAGCCTGGTAGGCTGCAGCCCATGGGGTCGCTAGGAGTCGGACACGACTGAGCGACTTCACTTTCACTTTTCACTTTCATGCACTGGAGAAGGAAATGGCAACCCACTCCAGTGTTCTTGCCTGGATAATCCCAGGGATGGGGGAGCCTGGTGGGCTGCCTTTTCTGGGGTCGCACAGAGTCGGACACAACTGAAGCGACTTAGCAGCAGCAGCATCCCTTTATATAACCCATCTTTCCTAGATATAAATCCGCCGAGTGACTATTAAAACAACATAACTGAATGATTAGAAAAGAAATCAGTTTCTACTAATAGATGGGTAGATACACATACAGTCATAATCTATGACAAAAGACTTTGTTATTCACCATTAATTGAGATAAATAACAAATACCAAATATATAGAGAAATCAAATACATTGAGGGTAAATATATACAAGACTAATAAACTTGAACAGCTGCTTACACTGATCAGTTTTATTACATATTTCTATTTTCTTTTGTTTATATGGACCAGACTTAGTATATAAAGAAATAATTGCCTCTCTCTTTCATTAAACAATAGCTTTACAACATTGAGAAAATTTACAAATTATAAATACTTGGTTCTTCAAACTGAGTGTCCTATTATTTGTCTATTCTCCTAGGATGGCATTTTTCCATTTCTGAACATTACTGCTGCTGTAGGCCATTCAATAAAAATATTATTTCTTCCCTGTAAATGTCTATTCTGATTTACTTTTACATTGTTTCTTTAACCTCGATTTAGTTTTATCCTACGGCAATGTTTTGAACTGAAAAGGGTAACTTAACTTGGCATTTTACCTATAAGAATTACTGACGTGAAGATGTCACAGTTTTAAACCAAGGGCAGCATGATTAAAATAAAAGAGTAAGAAGAAAAGAGTCAGTGTTACTCAAAAATATGCCTTTCAACCATCTAACCTATAACAGATACTGTTCTTCAAGTATGAGAGTAAATTGTATGCTTCAGCATAGTAGTCAGCACAGGAATAACCTTTGGGAACTGAAATATTATTGAAATAGTATGCTATAATAAAAGGAACAGATTTGTGGGCATAATACTTGTGGTTATTTTAATTACCAGACAAAATATGTTATAAAAAGCAGTTGCATGATTTCTTTCCAGAACAAAAGCATTGGCTAAAATGTCCTAGCCAGCAAGAAAAGATAGAAGTCAGCTGAAGGATGACCTTCAAGTAAGAGCTAACTTTCAAGCAGTAATCAGAGGTAAGCAGTGGTTCTCCTGCTACAGAAGAGGCAAAGTGAGCAGAACTGAATAGAATAAATGTAGTAACTGGATCAGAAAAGCTGTTCTGTTCTTATGCGTCTCTCCCAACCTCTGTCTAAGTGGGTATGTGAGGAAACAGTGGAAATTGCCCATATCTTTAACATTTGAATTCTAAGAGAATTTATCTCTTTTCTGCATTCCCCAAAGATGTTTAAGTGTTATTTGCTCAGTTGTATCTGATTCGTTGTGACACCATGGACTGTAGCCCACCAGGCTCCTCTGTCCATGGAATTTTCCAGGCAAGAATACTGGCGTGGATAGCCAGTCCCTTCTCCAGGAGATCTTCCAGACCCAGAGATGGAACCCAGGTCTCCAGCAGTGCATGCAGACTCTTTACCATCTGAGCCACCAAGGAAGTTTACATGCCACCAGAGAACCCAGGGCAAACTACCACTACCCAAACTTTGAACAGAGCAAGCACTCACATCACAAAAATAAATGGCAGTTCCTTTCCAGCAAATCAAACCATGAGTTAGAAATTTTATAATCAGTGATAGTTGAGAATACACACTAGAAAGCTTGAAATTCTCCCTGGAAATAATGAGAATGTGAATTTTAATACAGAAAATAAAATATTATTTGGATGACTATTGGCCTACAAAATAATGTCCCTGCCATCTTATCCTGACAGTATATGTGAGAATCTAATGATCATCAGGACAATGAAGACTATTAGATATAGATCCTTCTATACAAATCTCCCATAGAAGGAGGCAGAGTTTGCAATCATCCCTCCTTGTCCAAAATCTCTACAGTTTAAAGTTTCACCACCCTCCCCAGTCCCATCTCAGGCCAAAGTTCCTCAAGTGTTAAACACGAAAAGGATAATGAATGGAGAAAGTAAACTGAGATTCTGACTAGAGGGAATTTATGAAGTTCTGTATCTATAATCCAACTGTAGCAAATGCAGTTTAATATGTTTTAAGTTCAATAACAGAGTAGTTTCTCTATATGTCACAAAGTTGGCATCTGAAAATGGCTGATAAGGAGCCTAGACTGTAATGAATCTTATCACTAGTAAATTACTTGCAAATGTTTTTCATTTGATATTTTGCATGGTATGATGAAATCTCTTACACTTTTTCTAGTGATTTGTTAATAATAAGGTAAAGTGACTCAGTCGTGTTCGGCTCTTTGCGACCCCATGGACTATAGCCTGACAGGCTCCTCCATCCATGGGATTTTCCAGGCAAGAATGCTGGAGCGGGTTGCCATTTCCTTCTCCAGGGGCTATTCCTGACTCAGGGATTGAACCTGGGTCTCCCGCATTGCAGGCAGACTCGATCATCTGAGCCACGGGGAAATCTGCCAATAATAATAATACTGTGTCTGAATTCTCCCATGAGTTCTAAGAATGTGAAAAACAACATGTAAATACTGTTAGAAGGTATTCTTCAAGCCTTTTTGGTATTTTATACCAAAATATCCCCTTTTCCACTTCTGAAAATCTCTGAACAAAATGCACATAAGGAAATATTGATACATTGATAGTGATATAGACCTGTGTGAGGCACTGACATTCAGACTTAGGATAGTATCAGGGGAATAAATGCTTAGGAGCTGGAGAGAAAAGCACCTGAATATAAGAGGTAAACACAACAAAAGGCATGGCAGCCATCAAACACAAACTTTGTTCATTTTCATATTTTGCCTAAAGATCATCATGCACCCAATAAAGTGAGGCTTTTGTATGAATATCTTACATTCACTGCAAATTTCAGCCTATTACCTATCTCTAATTCTATCTGTTAATTTGTCTATTTTATCAACTTAATAGGCCTGTGAAATAGTCTACAAATAGGTGGTTTAGTCACTAAGTTGTATCTGACACTTTGCAACCCCTTGAATTGTAGCCCTCCAGATTCCTCTGTTCATGGGACTTCCCAGGCCAGAATACTGGAGCAGGTTGCCATTTCCTTCTCCAAGGGATCTCCCAGGATCAGGTATCAAACCCACATCTCTTGCATTGGCAGGTGGATTCTTTCCCACTGAGCCACTAGGGAAGCTTTTTGTGAAATGAGAATTCAGTCATCACTTACTGTGTTCTTCCTATTATAAATTGCAGTTCAGATTAAAAAAAAAAATCAGAACATACTCTAAAAGTGAAGGAACTAGAGAGAGAAGTGAATGGGGAGTTATTATTTAATGGATGTAGAGCTTTGTTTTGAAGAATGTAAAGAGCTCTGCAGATGAATGGTAGTGATGTTTGGACAGTATGATTATAGACAATAAAACTGAATCATACACTTAAAAATGGTTAAGATCACAAATTTCTTATGTGTTTGAAGATAAGAAAAAATTTGAAAAATGTCAGGGGCTAACCATGAAAGTATCTATCTATAAATAAAATAACTTGTAGCCAGTTATAAAGGGAAGTCTCTGAAGTTTACCGTTTTGCTATATCTGAAATTATGAAAGACCTCAAAGTTATATTAGATATGAACTACAAAATTTTTTTTGAAAGTTCTGAAGTTACAAAAAAGAGTCAAAAGACAATTGTACATATTACAGGTAATTTACCAATCTGGCAACACCATTCTTTATCAACTAGGATTTCCTTTGTTTGCATCTGTTTGCTCAAAATGAAAATACAATCTGGATTGGAAAAAGATGGTGGAGGAATAGGATGGGGAGAACACTTTCTCTCTCTCTACCTCATCAAAAGAACATTTCAACGCTGAGCAAATTCCACAAAATAACTTCTGACTGCTGGCAGAGGACATCAGGCATCCAGCAAAGCAGATCATTGGCTTCAAAGCCAGGTAGGAAATACTTTATTTTATTTTAAAGAACGAAGTTATAGACAAAGGAGGTAGGGGAGGGAATCCCGGCACGGGAAGGGAATCCCGTCCCAGGAAGAGACTCAAAGAGAGAGGTTCCCTAAAATTGGGGAACTTTTCTCTAGCTGTGCATGGGGCGAGCCCTGGAAGCACAGAGGGCAACATAACAGGAAGGAAGAATAAATAAATAATTAAAACCAACAGATTATGAATTCAACAGTATAACCCCCAGCGGACAAGCAGCACAAACGCCTGCGTCCGACAGCAGTGGGGGTTGGGCAGGGAGGAGCGTGCCCGCGACAGTGCTCTCTAAGAATTGGGCCGCGGGAGACGTAGGCTGCAGGGCTTTTCTCGAGAATCGGGGCGTAACAGGGCCAGAATCGGGTCCGCGCATGGATAGAACGATTTATCCCGGACCAACAAACCAGACTGGGGGATAACTAACACGCGGAACGCTCGAACATAAGACACTGACAGGCCCGCGCACAGAACAAAGGACGGATCGGAAATAGCCGGCTGCAGACCATCCCCCATCAGCGACAGGCAGCCAGAGCCTTAAGCGCGGGAAGAGGGCAGTCGCAGCTCAAGAGAGACATTACCTACCAAATTGCAAGCAAGCTTCTTTATCGAGACTTCTGCAACAATAGTCCGCGCCAAACTCCCTACCACTTGGACTTGGAACCAAACCTGGCACCCAGAGGGGACTTCCTGAGCGCCAATTCTGAGCGGCTTAAACCGGGGAATTGCATGAAACATAGGGCAGGCCCCACACGGTTATCCCGCGGATTGGGAAGGGGCAAGCCCAGTGCAGAGCTCATCACCACCCTCCTTATGGCAAGACAGAAATCAGACACGGAAGAGACCAGCAAACAAAGGAAGTCAAACAGAGGGAACTGCCTTGGTAGTGACCCCACACAGCCCTCAACGACAGAGAAAGCGCCAGATACGCCGTTCCTACTTTTATGATCCAAAAAAAAAAAAAAATTTTTTTAGGGGGATGATGTGTAAGCATGATTTTTTTTTTCTTTTTAAGAATTTTGTTTTCTTTCTTTAAAAATATTTTTTTTCCTTTTTAAATTTGTTTATCCTTTTCTTTTTCATCCTTTTTTCCCTAAACTTCCTTAAATTTTTAAGTATTCTATATTTCTAGTTATTATTTTTAGAACCTAATATTACTTTAAAAAAAAAAAAACCCTATCGTTTAAGCAAACGCCATATATAGTCTTATTGGTGAAGGAAGTTGTCTTTTAATAATTCTGGAGTCTTTTATTATATTTTACTTTTTTTTTTCTTTTCCCTTTTTTCTCAATTTTTTTTTTTAATTTCTCTCTACTTCTTCATCTTCTCTTCAATAATCTATTTTTGAAAATCCAATTTATACTCCAGATTTTTAATCTTGGCATTTTGGTATTTGTTGCCAATTTTGTACTTTTAAAAACCTAATCCTCAGTACCCAGTTTTACATGAGTGCAAGACTACTGGCTGGACCACTCTCTCCACAATTGGAATCTCCCTTTTCGCCACCAGGTGGCTTTTGTCTCCTCCCCTCCCCCCTCCCCTCTCTACCCAACCCTATGAACCTCTGTGCGTTCCAGAAGGAGGAGAACTCTAAGGGAACTGGTCACTGACTGGATCTGTATCCCTCCTTCCCATCTCCTCTCTTTTATCCTCCTGTCCACCTCTGTCTACTTCCTTCCTCTCCTCTTCCATGTATAACTCTGTGACCACCTCTGAGTGGTCCAGACTTCAGAGCACACACAAGAAAGTGGTTACGGGCTAACTTGCTTTTCCCTCTTATGATTCCACCTCATCCCATTCCACTCACCTCTAACTACTCCCTCCCTCTTCTCTCCTCCAAGTAACTCACCGATCCTCTAGGGACAACCCTCAAGGTGGAGAAACCTATCATCATTAACCTAGATGTTTTAACATTAGTGCTGAATAGACGGAGAAATCATGAGCCTATTCTAAAAATAAATCTGAAAACCAGAATCAGGAGGTGTAATTCCAAATCCTGAGATCATCAAAGAATTCCTGAATACAGGGTACATTATCCAATTAGAGCTCATCAAATGCCTTCATACCTATACTAAAATTGAGCACTGCCCAAGGGCCAACAAGCTCCAGAGCAAGACATACCACGCAAATTCTCCAGCAACACAAGAACAAGCCCCTGAGCTTCAATACACAGGCAACTCAAAATACTCCAAAACCACTGACGTCGCATAACCCATTACTTCACACGTCACAGCACTCCAGAGAGAGAAAATCCAGATCCACCCACCAGAACTCCAACATAAGCCTCCCTGATCAAGAAACTTTGACAAGCCACTGATATAACCCCACACACAGAGAGGAAAGTCTATAATAAAGAGAACTCCACAAATGCCCAGAATATAGAAAAGCCACCCCAAACGCAGCAATATAACCAAGATGAAGAGACAGAGGAATACCCAGCAGGTAAAGGAACAGGAGACATGCCCACCAAACCAAACAAAAGAGGAAGAGATAGGGAATCTACCTGAGAAAGAATTCCGAATACTGATAGTGAAAATGATCCAAAATCTTGAAATCAAAATGGAAGCACAGATAAATAGCCTGGGGTCAAGGATTGAGAAGATGCAAGAAAGGTTTAACAAGGACCTAGAAGAAATAAAAAGAGTCAACATATAATGAATAATGCAATAAATGAGATCAGAAACACTCTGGAGGCTACAAATAGTAGAATATCGGAGGCAGAAGATAGGATTAGTGAAATAGAAGATAGAATGGTAGAAATAAATGAATCAGCGAGGGAAAAAGAAAGGCAAATTAAAAGAAATGAGGACAACCTCAGAGACCTCCAAGACAATATGAAACGCTCCAACATTCGAATTATAGGAGTCCCAGAAGAAGAAGACAAAAAGAAAGACCATGAGAAAATACTTGAGGAGATAATAGTTGAAAACTTCCCTAAAATGGGAAGGAAATAATCACCCAAGTCCAAGAAACCCAGAGAGTGCCAAACAGGATAAACCCAAGGCGAAACACCCCAAGACATATTTTAATCAAACTAACAAAGACCAAACACAAAGAACAAATATTAAAAGCAGCAAGGGAAAAACAACAAATAACACACAAGGGGATCCCCATAAGAATAACTGCAGATCTCTCAATAGAAACTCTTCAGGCCAGGAGGGAATGGCAAGACATACTTAAAGTGATGAAAGATAATAACCTTCAGCCAAGACTACTGTACCCAGCAAGGATCTCATTCAAATATGAAGGAGAAATCAAAAGCTTTCCAGACAAGCAAAAGCTGAGAGAATTCAGCACCACCAAACCAGCTCTCCAACAAATACTAAAGGATAGACTTTAGAAAGGAAACACAAAAAGGACGTATAAACCCGAACCCAAAACAATAAAGTAAATGGCAACAGGAGCATACTTATCAATAATTACCTTAAATGTAAATGGGTTGAATGCCCCAACCAAAAGGCAAAGACTGGCTGAATGGATACAGAAACAAGATCCCTATATATGCTGCTTACAAGAGACCCACCTCAAAACAACGGACACATACAGGCTAAAAGTGAAGGGCTGGAAAAAGATATTCCATGCAAATAAAGACCAAAAGAAAGCAGGAATAGCAATACTCATATCCGATAAAATAGACTTTAAAACAAAGGCTGTGAAAAGGGACAAAGAAGGCCAATACATAATGATTAAAGGATCGATCCAAGAAGAAGATATAACAATTATAAATATATATGCACCTAACATAGGAGCACCGCAATATGTAAGACAATTGCTAACAAGCATGAAAGGGGAAATTAATAATAACACAATAATAGTGGGAGACTTTAATACCCCACTCACACCTATGGACAGATCAACTAAACAGAAAATTAACAAAGAAACGCAAACGTTAAATGATACAATAACCAGTTAGACCTAATTGATATCTATAGGACATTTCACCCCAAAACAATGAATTTCACCTTTTACTCAAGTGCACACGGAACCTTCTCCAGAATAGATCACATTCTGGGTCATAAACCTAACCTTGATAAATTCAAAAAAAATTGAAATTATTCCAAGCATCTTCTCTGACCATAATGCACTAAGGTTAGATCTCAATTATAGGAGAAAAGCTATTAAAAATTCCAACATTTGGAGGCTGAACAACACCCTACTGAATAATCAACAAATCACAGAAGAAATCAAAAAGAAATCAAAATATGCATCGAAACAAATGAAAATGAAAACACAACTACACAGAACCTTTGGGACACTATAAAAGCAGTCCTAAGAGGAAAGTTCATAGCAATACAGGCATACCTCAAGAAACAAGAAAAAAGTCAAATAAATAACCTAACTCTACACCTAAAGCAACTAGAGAAGGAAGAAATAGAGAACCCCAGAGTTAGTAGAAGGAAAGAAATCCTAAAAATTTGGGCAGAAATAAATGCAAAAGAAACAAAAGAGACCATAGCAAAAATCAACAAAGCAAAAAGCTGGTTCTTTGAAAGGATAAATAAAATTGACAAACCATTAGCCAGACTCATCAAGAAACAAAGATAAAAAAATCAAATCAACAAAATTAGAAATGAAAATGGAGAGATCATGACAGACAACTCAGAAATACAAAGAATCATAAGAGACTACTCTCAGCAATTATATGCCAATAAAATGGACAACTTGGAAGAAATGGACAAATTCTTAGAAAAGTACAATTTTCCAAAACTGAACCAGGAAGAAATAGAAAATCTTAACAGACCCATCACAAGCATGGAAATTGAAACTGTAATCAGAAATCTTCCAGCAAACAAAAGCCCAGGTCCAGACGGCTTCACAGCTGAATTCTACCAAAAATTCTGAGAAGAGCTAACACCTATCTTACTGAAACTATTCCAGAAAATTGCAGAGGAAGGTAAACTTCCAAACTCATTCTATGAGGCCTCCATCACCCTAATACCAAAACCTGACAAAGACACCACAAAAAAGAAAACTACAGGCCAATATCACTGATGAACATAGATGCAAAAATCCTCAACAAAATCCTAGCAATCAGAATCCAGCAACACATTAAAAAGATCATACACCATGACCAAGTGGGCTTTATCCCAGGGATGCAAGGATTCTTCAATATCCGCAAGTCAATCAATGTAATTCATCACATTAACAAACTGAGAAATAAAAATCATATGATTATCTCAATAGATGCAGAAAAAGCCTTTGACAAAATTCAGCATCCATTTATGATAAAAACTTTCCAGAAAGCAGGACTGGATGGAACATACCTCAACATAATAAAAGCTATATATGACAAGCCCACAGTTCACATTATCCTCAATGGCGAAAAATTGAAATCATTTCCCCTAAAGTCAGGAACAAGACAAGGGTGTCCACTTTCACCTTTACTCTTCAACATCGTACTGGAAGTTTTGGCCAAAGCAATCAGAGCAGAAAAAGAAATACAAGGAATCCAAATTGGAAAAGAAGAAGTAAAACTCTCACTGTTTGCAGATGACATGATCCTCTACATAGAAAATCCTAAAGACTCGACCAGAAAACTACTAGAGCTAATCAGTGAATATAGTAAAGTTGCAGGATATAAAATCAACACTCAGAAATCCCTTGCATTCCTATACACTAATAATGAGAAAGTAGAAAAAGAAGTCAAGGAAACAATTCCATTCACCATTGCAACCAAAAGAATAAAATACTTAGGAATATTCCTACCTAAAGAAACTAAAGACCTATATATCAAAAACTATAAAACACTGATGAAAGAAATCAAAGAGGACACTAATAGATGGAGGAATATACCATGCTCATGGCTTGGAAGAATCAATATAGTGAAAATAAGTATACTACCCAAAGCAATCTACAGATTCAATGCAATTCCCATCAAGCTACCAGCAGTATTTTTCTCAGAACTAGATCAAATAATCTCAAGATTTGTATGGAAATACAAAAAACCTCGAATAGCCAAAGCAATCTTGAGAAAGAAAAATGGAACTGGAGGAATCAACTTGCCTGACTTCAGGCTCTACTACAAAGCCACAGTCATTAAGACGGTATGGTACTGGCACAAAGACAGAAATATAGATCAATGGAACAAAATCGAAAGCCCTGAGATTAATCCACATACCTATGGACACCTTATCTTCGACAAAGGAGGCAAGAATATACAATGGAGTAAAGATAGTCTCTTTAACAGGTGGTGCTGGGAAAACTGGTCAATCACTTGTAAAAGAATGAAACTAGACCTGTTTCTAACACCGTACACAAAAATAAACTCAAAATGGATTAAAGATCTAAATGTAAGACCAGAAACTATAAAACTCCTAGAGGAGAACATAGGCAAAACACTCTCCGACATAAATCACAGCAGGATCCTCTATGATCCAACTCCCAGTATACTGGAAATAAAAGCAAAGATAAACAAATGGGATCTAATTAAAATTAAAAGCTTCTGCACAACAAAGGAAACAATAAGAAAGGTGAAAAGACAGCCTTCTGAATGGGAGAAAACAATAGCAAATGAAACAACTGACAAACAACTAATCTCAAAGATATATAAGCAACTTATGCAGCTCAACTCCAGAAAAATAAATGATCCAATAAAAAAATGGGCCAAAGAACTAAATAGACATTTCTCCAAAGAAGACATACGGATGGCTAACAAACACATGAAAAGATGTTCAACATCACTCATTATCAGAGAAATGCAAATCAAGACCACAATGAGGTACCATTTCACACCAGTCAGAATGGCTGCGATCCAAAAGTCTACAAGCAATAAATGCTGGAGAGGGTGTGGAGAAAAGGGAACCCTCTTACACTGCTGGTGGGAATGCAAACTAGTACAGCCATTATGGAAAACAGTGTGGAGATTCCTTAAAAAATTGCAAATAGAACTGCCTTATGACCCAGCAATCCCACTGCTGGGCATACACACTGAGGAAACCAGAAGTGAAAGAGACACATGTACCCCAATGTTCATTGCAGCGCTGTTTATAATAGCCAGGTCATGGAAGCAACCTAGATGTCCATCAGCAGATGAATGGATAAGAAAGCTGTGGTTCATATACACTATGGAATACTACTCAGCCCTTAAAAAGAATAAATTTGACTCAGTTCTAATGAGATGGATGGAATTGGAACCGATTATACAGAGTGAAGTAAGCCAGAAAGAAAAAGACCAATACAGTATACTGACACATATATATGGAATTTAGAAGACAGTAATGATGACCCTATATGTGAGACAACAAGAGACACAGAGATATAGAGTGGACTTTTGGACTCTGAGGGAGAGGGAAAGGGTGGGATGGTATGGGAGAATGGCAATGAAACATGTATATTTTCCTGTAAGAAACGAAACGCTAATCTATGTTCAATGTAGGATGCAGGAGGCATGGGGCTGATGCACAGGATGATTCAAGTAGAGGATGTGGGGTGGGAGGTGGGAGGGGGCTTCGGCATTGGGAGATTGTGTTCACCTATGGCTGATTCGTATCAATGTATGGCAAAACAAATACAGTATTGTAATTAAAAAAATAAATTAATTTAATTTAAAGAAATTTAAAAAAAAAAAAGAAAATACAATCTTCTTAACCCCCGGTTAGAACCCAGAATAGTAAGGTTTTATATCTACCACTTAATCTGCATCTTAATTAAACTATTAAATGCTATCTCAGTGGATGCAGAAATTAGTTTTGCTTTCTTTATCTCCTTTTATTCAAAGGTTTCCATTTAAAAGTTTAAAAATTCCCCTTTTCAAAAAATCTACTAAATGGTCAATAAAAGCTGGAGCTGGGATTTACAGATTAGCTTTCTAAAATTTGTCTTTTTCCTTTGGTTTATAAAGTTACTTATTCAAGGATTAATCATTATATTCCCAATGGACATTTTACAAATGAGTTTTCAGTATGCTTTATAAAAAAATTATTATAATTTCTCCATAGCTCCTAGAAGACAGGAAGCATTTAATGTCTCCATCACATAGAATACTAGAAATGGATAGAGAAACTGGGATGTTTAAAGGAGAATCAAAAGATAAAGTTCACAACATGCTACATTGGAGATGGAAAGAAGAAACCAGCGTTGTTAACCTCTGGCTTTGGATCTTGGCCCACATAACTGGAATTTGATCTTCCCAAAAGGCGTCTTTCATTTCCATGGCATTACTTCTCAGAGGAAGCCTTCTGCTTTGGGTTGCACGTCCCTCTTAAACATTCCAGTAACATTCTCTGTAGCAAACAACATGCTTATAGTAATCATCTATGTATCTGTCTCTTCCACTAAACTGTGAACAGGTATTGAATCTACATTCTTCTGTGTGTTAGTTTCATGTTTTAGCATATTGTTTAAAATGTCAAGATTAAATACACAAGAATATATTTTAAAAAAAACAGCTACTGTGTATGGATCTAAGCCTTTTACATTTATTAAGTTCTCATATCAATCCTTTGATTTAAGTACCAATATTGTCCCATTTTATAGGTAAGGAAACTGAAGTACACACCAGTTAGGTCAGTTGCATACATTCACAGAGATAAATAAGCTCTTACATCATACTAACCTAAATAAATAAAATAATGAGTACTGACAAGCACCCCACCAACAGATTTCTGGATTACTTAAAATTCTAAGAGATGAAGGACCATATGGAAAGAAAACTATTCCTTGCCTCCCATGCTTTATATTAAATGAGTAAAATATTTTTATTGATGAATAAAATTCAAAGGAATTTTCATTATTACCATGCCACCAGAGAAAAACCAGTTAACATTCTGATACTAATTCTTCTAAACTACTTAAAGACAATTGTATGCAAAGTGGAATCACGCTATGGATACTCTTAAGTAATCTGCTTTTGTCTCTTAACATATTTCACATATCTTCACAGCAATAGATATATACCTTCAACATTATTTTTAATAGTTTCCTCATAAATTTTTCTTTAAGAACATTGGTTCAGTATCACCCTACTAGGTCAGCATACAAATGTGAAATCTTAATTTTATTCTGAAAAATGGATATAGTGTGTGAAAGCTGAGGTATAGGAATGCCACAAATAGGAAATTAGCAAGAGATAACTACAAGGAAATTAAAGGCAATGATTGTCCCTCACAATTAAGCAAGATGTATAGACTCTGGCAGTAGATACAAAGAAGGAAGGTTATAGGAATGCACTTTCATGGTTAGGTTCATAAGTGCACACTGATTAACTAGTTTTGCTAGAAATTACATTTAAACATAAAAGAGCTAAGTGGCTTTTAGAACACCCTTGAGAAAACTTGTCACTGGTTAAATAAAGTTGGTCATTTAAATATGTGAAGCAAAAACTTTGGTAACTTTTGTTTCCTTCTCAGAATGGTTGTGTGTTTGGGTTTAGAAATGACACCAAAAATGTCCTGACATTCAGACTAATATGTACAAGAGCTTAGATCAAGAATGCGTCACAACTGAAAATATGAGTAGCAAAAGGAATGACTGCATTGTTTGCCAAATTTTCAACAGGTTCATAGTGCATGTGTTTATAGATTTGAACATCTCTGGCATTAATGGATCAGTAGGTGAAGACACTTTTAAAATTAATTGGAAGTTAATTAATTTACAATGTTGTGTTGGTTTTTGCCATATAACATACCAAATCAATCATAGCTACATATATATACCCTCTCCCTATTGAGGTTCCTTCCCACCCCCAGTCCCACTCCACAGAGTGCCAGGCTGGGCTGCCTGTGTTGTCCAGCAGCTTCCTACTTTACCCAGCAGCTTTACCCGTAAGTGTATATATGTCAAGGCTACTTTTTCAGTTCATCCCATTTTCCCTTTCCCTCACTGTACAGTCCTTTCTCTTGACAGGAAACAAGAAGGAAGGATTCAAAGAACATTTACAAAATGACTCACACTTTCCTGTGACACCACAGTAATGGCACTTAAACTGTACATAAAACACTTTTACAAGTATGTCTTTCTCCAAGAAAATAAAAAGACCTGCTTAATCTGTAGGCAAATAAAACTTCCTGGAGTGAGATCTCAGACAATTTGTTTTAAAAGTTCTTTTTTTTTTTTTTCAATTGTGGTATTTTGTTTTAATGAGGCACATAAAATGCTTCCATTTACCCCATGGCCACCTTAAAACCTTGTTTTAATTCCCATATGTCCTTAATGGGATTCTTCAGAAAGAGACATTCCTCTATTTTCATGAAATTTGGCAGTGAAAGGGAGCCCAAGCCTCATGGAGAGAATTTGGGGATCACTAAGAAAGTAACCAGAGCACAAATGGATGCTGACCAAGCTGTCTGGCAAGAAGTAGCCAAGGTCCTAAATTTAAGAGGCCTCTGATTTGGAGAAGGAAATGGCAACCCACTCCAGTATCCTTGCCTGGAAAATCTCATGGACACAGGAGCCTGGTGGGCTGCAGTCCACGGGGTCGCAAAGAGTCGGGCACGACTAAGCAACTGACTAACACACACTGATTTGGTTGACAGCCTCTTCAGAAACTGTGTTTAATGAGAAAGAAATGAAGTCGTTATTTTGCACAGAGTATTTCACACCTCTCCTCTTTTCTTCAATACCCCCCTTCTCTACTTCACTCCTAACTCTTCCTACATTGAGGCAATAGGCAAAATAAAATCAGAGGAGAGCCACTGCAAAGGCTAACAACCTCCCTGCATCTACAGTCCATGAAACAGATGTTCTAAGGGATCCTTCCACTTACACACTGACACCAAACACCTTCTCACCCTTAAGAATTTTGCTCTTTCAGTATTCTCCATTCTTTCCCCATCACCATCTCTCTCCCTACAGGATTGTTCCTATCTTTATGAGTGACAGTGCCCTTTTCTCTAAAGGACATGGGCTCTGGAAACAGAGTTCTGAGATTGGACTCCTGGTCCCACCCTGTAACAGCTGTATGACACTGAGCTAACTACTGACTTCTTTTGTGAGTCAATTTCATCTGTAAGATAAAAGATTTGTATGAAAATTGAGAATTAAATTGATACTTGTAGAACATTTCATTTCAGGCACATAGTACATTATATACAAATGAGCTAGAAATCAACACAATATTGTAAAGCAATTATTCTCCAATTAAAATAAAATTTAAAAAGAATGAGCTATTTTTATTATTCACATAGAAACATGCTTCAATATTTCTCATATTTGAAAAAGTCCTCTTTAAACACTTGGTCATCTTTCATCTATAGCCCCATTTCACCAATATTCTTTCTTGTGAACTTTTTAAAATGGTCTTTCTCATATCTCCACTTCCTTACTTCCCTCTCTTCCAAACAAGCCCTGAACACCTGTCCTTGACTCCACTAGATCAGCTCCCAATTAATGTCATCAGTGGCTTTCATATTGCCACAGTAAGTGTGACATGGTCCAGCAAAAGCAATACCCAGAGTCCAATTAGACAATAAGCACTCAAAATTTGCGCAAGTGTTGGGGCAGCATATAAGACTATCTGAGATGCAAGATAATAAACCTGTGCTAATTTTATCTTACTAAAAAGGATAAGAGCAACTTCAGCTCGCATCTAGGTTAGCTTAATATCTATATAAACAACATCCCCTGGAAACACAAAATATATTCTGTTTAACAGATAGGCCCAAAGCCCATCAGATCACTGACTCTCATAGAGTAACACAAAAAAATTTTCCTTCTGCTGCATAGCATCTCTGTGGAAATCCCTAGAGTGGGGCTGTTGCATACAGTCGGCCCCACTGTCACTTCCCATTTCTCTCTGCCTTTCTGCTGCTCTTCTGCAATTTCATTGTTTCATTCAATCCTCACTCTGCTTGCTTCTGCTGCACTAGACCCATGTCAAGGGTGAATTTATTCTCCAAATTGGGATGTTCTTGAGAGTGAGAGGAGGTTCCCTTAGGTCAGATTCCCTAGAAGTAAAGCTTCCTTCCCCCAGACAAGGATTCATCTGTATGTGATTAACTGAGGGGAGGTTCTTCAGGATAAAACTATAAGGGAGTGAGGCAAGCAGAGTAGGAAGAGAGGGAGAGAACTGAGCAAGAATGTAGTCACAGTGAGGTCTTGCGCTGGCTTGATCCACAGGAGGCTCTGGGGCATACATTGTTCTGCAAAGATGCCCCCAATTTGAGCTAAGGTGAGGCTCTATTATACCTAGTCACCCATTGGCTATGGATCAATCATTCCTGAAGGACCACTCCTTTCTTGTTTGAGGGCACTGTGTGTGTGTGTGTGTGTGTGTGTGTGTGTGTGTGTGTGTGTGCCTGTGTGTTGGGTGGTGGAATTGATGTGGTATCAATTGTAAGCCACTAACAGTCCACACAGCTATTGAGATATGGGTGCATCAGCCTATAAAAGAATCTGGGTGAGTCAATAACAGCACCCACTCCAGGAGCCCCATTAGCATTTATGTCTGGATCACTTCAGACAAATTTGTTACTATATGCATGCCTCTTACACTCCCATCCATGCTGTGACTCTGCTGTGCTCTGCGCCTCCCAAGGTCCTGCATTCTTGAGAGGTCATGGCTACACCACTGCGTGGACACCCTCATGTTGCTGCTCCATGCAGGACACTGTCGCCAGCCAATAATCTTCACAGAGATCACTACACAGATGCTGGAATGCAGCTCCAGAATCTTTTCCTTCATGACCTTACTTTGGGTTCTTTTGTATTAAAACCTCGCAGAAGAAGAGGTCTGAATATTGAAAACCAGGATCCTTAAAAGGGTAAAATTACAGTGTGTTGTCCAAAATAGAGCAATTTTGAGAATAAAAGGATCTTATGTATAATTACACTGTGACAAAATACATATTCTGATTATTCTAGTCAAACCTGGATACATCATTTACCAAGCCAAAATAATACCATGAGCCCTTGCTAAAAGAATAAAATTCAAGATTAAGGAATCTTTTTCTACTGTTAGTAAAGCAAAAGTCACAAAAGATTAACAAATGGATTTTGATGCTGAAAAGCTCTAAGAACCACAAGCAAGAGGGTCTCATGGATACATAGAAACAGCAAGAAGGCCTTGGGCAGTGTGAGTTCAAATGCAGCCTCTCTCTGTTCTTAGGATCACTAATCCCCTACACTTCAGGCCATGTCCCCAGATTTGGCTCATGTCATGAGACTCTTTGTCCCTTAGCAAATTCCTTCCAGGATCTCAAAGCACCTCTGTGCTTTAGGTTGACTTGACCCTCTCCCAGGTCAAGAGATGTTCAAACACAGTTCTGATCCTTCCAAATGGACAAGTTACTAACTAGGGGTTTCAAAGTCTTTGGCAAATAAATACATAAAACTGGAACTACACGCCAGGATGTGTTGCCAAATTCCAAATACAAATCATAGTTGAGCTTCCACTGTGAGTTAGACAGACTCTGAGATACAAAATGACAAAATGAACTATGTAGTTTTGTATCTTTCCCTGTACTTGCGCCTGAACATGACCTTAAAGTTAGCTTAAAGAAATGCCTCTTGGAGAGATAAAAGAGCAACCGTTGTGGTATCTGGGTGGATATCAGTTTCTTTCCGTTTTCTTATAAAAGCTCAGAGGGCTATCCTGAATTCATTACACATCACTGAGCACAGATATGCTAA
Source organism: Nanger dama (assembly GCA_917880005.1). NCBI lineage: Eukaryota > Metazoa > Chordata > Mammalia > Artiodactyla > Bovidae > Nanger > Nanger dama. The sequence continues at coordinate 8,632,275 of CAKJTW010000082.1, read as the reverse complement.
TACCATGCATAATTACTTAGCCTCATTTTTACAGGAATAGTCACATATAAGAGATGTTCTGAAGAAACAAGTTAAAATCAATATGAGTTTAACATCTGAGAACAGAATTAAATCCTGTAATTCTTATTACATAATATTCTCATTTAGACACTTCCCAAATCTTCAGCAACTATTTAATAGCAGAGTGATAAGAATGAAGAGCACTTAAACATAAGCTTTGTTTCCAGGTGAGACTATTATTTCCCATAAAAGGTAGTAACCTGTAAAGACAATGCTTATGCACTATATCCACATTCATATACTAAATAAACTCCAACATTTCTTAACATGTAGCTTATAATGTATCTCTTACATGAGAAGTCTGCAAATTGAAGTTCATTATTGTTGAAGACATATCTGATGTGATAACTAAGTTATAACAAGTATGTTCTGAAGATAAGCAACAAAAAAATCAGGAGATTAGCAGACTGTGAGTTATTGTGCTGTGCTCAGTCACTCAGTCATGTCTGACTCTCTGCAACCCCATGGGCTGTAACCCACTAGGCTCCTCTGTCCATGAGATTCTCCAGGCAAGATTACTGGAGTGGGCTGCCATTTTCTTCTCCATGTGAGTTATTGCCTATAACTAAAGTATGAAAATGTTAGGTACACTATAAAATATTATGCACTTAGTTACTCGTAGTCTTTAACAAAATGAGCTTCAGTGTTTAGATTTATTATCTTTATTCTGCTGGGACAGTCATTCAGCTCAACTTTTAAAGCTCTCAAAATATCTAAAGCCAGTCTGGTTTTAATAACAGTAACAAAGTGATCATAAGGAAAACTGAATAGTTGGATTTCAGAAAATGCACCAATTTCAAGTTAATGTTTATTAGCATTATCAAAGCCATGGGTCTAGTCTATGGGCTTGTGGATAAAGATGGAATTACCTCTGAGATGTATGGATATATATGCACTGTCAACCATCCCAGGCTGTGGTTGATCCTGGGATACATTTTTAGGCTACATATGAACAGACAATAGAGGAAAGATTTTCCCTAGGGCTTAGAAACAAAGTGGTATGAACTTTTCATTAATCAGGGTTCTCCAGAGATGCAGAGCCCCTAGGATTTATGTAAATATATGAGGAGATTTATTATAGGAATTGCCTTGGCTCGTGTAGTGATGGGCTTCCCAGGTGGTGCAGTGGTAAAGAATCCACCTGTCAATGCAGGAGACATGAGAGGCATGGGTTCAATCCCTGAATGAGGAAGATCCCCTGGAGGAGGAAACAGCAACCCACTCCAGTATTCTTGCCTTGAAAATTCCATGGACAGAGGAACCTAGAAAGCTACAGTCCATATGGTTGTATAGAGTCAGATACAACTAAGCATGCCCATGCACACACACACACACACACACACACACACACACACACACACACTTGTAGTTATAGAAGCTGAGAAATCCCATAATTTGTCCTCTGCAAACTGGAGAACCAGGAAAGCTGGTGGTATAATTTAGTAGGAGGCCAAAGGCCTGAGAAAGGTATGAGCTGGGGATGGGGAGCATCTGGGAAGTCGCAGTGTCCTAAAGTCAAAGGACCAGGAGCTCTGATGTCCAAAGGCAGGAAAAAGATGAATGTTTCAGTTCAAGAAGAGACAGAAAATTTGCCCTTCCTCCATCTTTTGTTCTATCTTGTTCTCAACAGATTGGATGATAGCCACCCACCTTGGTGAGAGTGGATCTTCTTTACCCATTCTATTGATTCAAATATTAATCTCACCTGGAAACATTCTCTCACAGGCATGCCCAGAACTAAAAATTTTACCAGTTTTCTGGGCATCTCTTAGCCTTGTCAAGTTGACACATTCAGTTAAACATTGCAGACTTCAAAGAGTAGAAAGACCTGGAGTGATTGCTATAATGGGGTGACATTTCCATGGTCATGTGGAAGCTGTATGGAATTAAGTGGAAGCAGTGAGTTTCCACACTGCAGGGCAGCAGGGGTTGCCCGTGGCAGTCACAGCAGGGTGGTGCAGGGCCTGGCTTCCAGTGAAGACAACGTACAGGGCAGCAAGTAAGAAGAGCTAAGACTGACCTTCAGACAGGTGAGTGAGGAGCTACCCTACCCAAGATGTGAATAGCGGCAGAAGTGGCATCATTAACACAGATTACTGTGGCCAGCAGAACTCATAATTGACAGATATCTTCAGCAATAGCTGTAGCAGATCAGTGACAAGAAACAGTCCTGAGTCAAGGAATATGAGGATCTTGTTTTGATGTCATGTGAGGCAGTGCCTTGGAGACATTTTCAGAAATACACAAAGTATCTTCTCCAGAGGAGTAATCTCTGGCAATACAGTATTGTAAAGTAAAAATAATAATAATAATAATAATAATAAATGAATAAAAAAATAAAATAAAAAGAAGTGCATGGGGTCTTGTACCACTGTGATTTGAGTAAATAAATAAAGAAGTATAATTATACTTGCAGTCATGAGATAGAGAGGTCAAGGATATGAAGATAAATAATTAAACTATCTCCACATGAGGTCTTATTGGTTAGTTTTTCTACAGTCCTAGTCAATGCTTTGAAAAATATTTTTGAGAATTGAAAGATAAGCAACTCAATTTTGTTTCCTCAGTAGGGAAGGAAATTGTGAGAACATGATGCAAAAGTTAAGTTTTTAGAAAATCAATTGAACCAAAATTAAAACTAAGAAAAAAATAGAAGTAGCTATGAAATTTACTTCTGTCATCAAGATTTAACAGTTATATTTATCAGGACACTCATCAGCTTCCAGTTGAAAAAGTTTCTGTACTTTGAGTTCAACAGTTTTCTTATTTTAGAGCTAAAACAATTTTTTCCCCGTGTTTGTTCAGTATACTTCAAATCATAAGCCCTCAAATATTTCTTACTTGATTTAAAGGATAATTTCTAGCATTTATAAATTATTGCACTTTACAATGTATTTTTCCATAATTATTTTATTTCATCTTATAATTACCCTGTGATATAATTACTCTGTGATAATTTCATTGTTATTACTATTACATTTAGAACCATCCTTTATATATATGTCTCTGTGTATACACATAAAAGGGTCAAAGAAATCAAGACCTTCCCAAGATTATTTAGAGACTATTCAACTATTCATATCATAAAATTCCTTTTTTTTTTTTTACAAATGCCTTCAGAGTATTATTTTATAAAAATGGAAACATCATCCAATATAATAAAATTGCTAACAATTTATTACAGGCCATGTTTTGGGACACATACTGCTTACATAAAGTAAGGACACATTTATTTGTATAGTCTTCCTACTTGAAAGTGTCTTTTAAGTAATGAAACTCATTTAATCTCAAATATTTAGAGTAAAGGCATGTAGGTGTTGAATGAATTTTATCTGCCTGATTATATTTGAGAACAAGTAATTTTTTTACCAAATTTAGTAAAGTTTAACTGTCTAAACTGCAAAAAATAGTAATAAAATTTAAAGCACATTCCATTTAAACTGAAGCTCTGCTTCAAAGGAAAATGGAGAACTGATGAAAAGAGAAAACATTTCAAACCCTAAACTTTATTTGAAATGGTCTCAAATTTGTAGTCAGAGTGATTTTTTAAATTTGTTTTGTTTTACATATTTGTTGTTGTTTTTCAGTCACTAAGTTGTGTCCAGCTGTTTGTGACCCCATGGACTGTGGCACAGGAGGCTTCCACATCCTTCACTATAACCTGGAGTTTGCTCAAACTCAAGTCCATTGAGTCAATGATGCCATCCAGACATTTCAACCTTTCTCCTTTTTGTCTTCAATCTTCCCCAGCTGTCTTTTCACATCAAGGAGCCAAAATACTGGAGCTTCAGCTTCAGCATCAGTCCTTCCAATGAGTATTCAGGACTGATTTCCCTTAGGGTTGACTGGTTTGATCTCCTCGCTGTCCAAGGGACTCTCAAGAGTCTTCTCTGATGCCACATTTCAAAGCCATCAGTTCTTCAGTGCTCAGTCTTATTTATGGTCCAACTCACATCCATAAGTAACATCTCTGCTTTTTATTTTTGACTTTTTTTAGATTTTACCTTTTTATTTTTTTTGAGTCTTCATATGAATTTTATTTATTTTACTTTACAATACTGTATTGGTTTTGCCATACATCAACATGAATCCGCCACGGGTATACACGTGTTCCCAATCTTGAACCCCCCTCCCACCTCCCTCCCCATACCATCTCTCTGGGTCATCCCAATGCACCAGCCCCAAGCATCCTGTATCCTGCATTGAACCTAGACTGCTTTTTAATATGCTGTCTAGGTTTGTCACAGCTTTTCTTCCAAGGAGCAAGCATCTTTTAATTTCATGGCTGCAGTTACCATCTGCAGTGGTTTTGGAGCCCAAGAAAATAAAATCTGCCACTGCTTCCACTTTTTCCCCATCTATTTGCCATGAAGTGATGGGACCAGATGCCAAGACCTTACGATTTTTGAATGTTGAGTTTTAAGACAGCTTTTTCACTCTCCTCTTTCACCCTAATCAAATGGTTCTTTACTTCCTCTTCACTCTGCCATTAGAGTGGTGTCATCTTCATATCTGAGGTTACTGATGTTTCTCCCAGCAATTCTGATTTAGCTTGTGCTTAATTCAGCTCAGTATTCCACATGATATACCCTGCATATAACTTAAAAAAAAAAAAAAAAAAAAAGGCAGGGTGACAATATACAGCCTTGACGTACTCCTTTCTCAAACTTGAACCAGTCAGTTTTTCCTTGTCTGGTTCTAACTGTTGCTTCTTGACCTGCATTCAGGTTTCTCAGCAGACAGGTAAGGTGGTCTGGTATTCCCATCTCTTTCAGAATTTTACACAGTTTGTTTTGATCCACTCAGTTAAAAACTTTAGCATAGTCAATGAAGCAGAAGTAGATGTTTTTCTGGAATTCCCTTGCTTTCTCTATGATCTGATCCAACCAGTGCTGGTAATTTGACTTATGATTCCTCTGCCTTTTCTAAACCCAGTGTCTACATCTGGAAGTTCTCAGTTTTAAGTCATTCAACAAATATATACTAAGGATTATCAACGCACTAAAACTCCAGTACTTTGGCCACCTCATGCAAAGAGTTGACTCATTGGAAAAGACTCTGATGCTGGGAGAGATTGGGGGCAAGAGGAGAAGGGGATGACAGAGGATGAGATGGCTGGATGGCATCACTGACTCAATGAATGTGAGTCTGAGTAAACTCCAGGAGTTGGTGATGGATAGGGAGGCCTGGCGTGCTGCGATTCATGGGGTTGCAAAGAGTCAGACACGACTGAGTGACTGAACTGAACTGAACTGAAGCATCAAGTTAGGCCTAGGAGTACATTAGTGGGGACAAAAATCAAGGGGTAGAATAAATATATGATATAATATTCAAGACTGCTTGATAATGTCTGTGAAGGAAAAGAAATCAGTGAAAGAAGATTAAAAAATCATGGGCAAGGCTATACTATTTGATAGAAAGCAACCAAATAGGGTTTTTTCATAAATGAGCGATACTTGGGAAGCAAAGACACAGTGATATAAAAAGAAGAGTGTTTGAGGCAGAGGAAAAAGACTCTAAGACAAAAATTAACTTTGTGCATTAGAAAAATAACAGAAAAATTAATTATAATAATAAGAAGGCCAGTGTGAACACGGTGGAATGAGTGACAGTGCCAAACAAAGCTGGATTTTTGAATGGGCATGCAATATAGAGCTTGTAGAATATTCACAGTATTCAGAGTATAATATTTAGCCACTGGAATGCTCTGAGCAAGGATGAGAAATGAACTGAACCATGCTTGCTTTCTCTGAATTCTTTGAAATTGAATCAAAAATTACATAAAGCAAAATAAGAAAACCTTAAGTGCAGAGATGAATGATGTTTTAACACAAGTATACATCATGTAATCACCACTCAGAATTCAGCGTTTAAAAGATCATTGTAGGGGCTATGAGAACAATTAACACACAAGAAAAGAGTATGGAGACTAGTGAAGAAGAGATGGCTGTAGTTTATGTAAAAGAGATAATGGAGGCTTGAACTAAGATGATAACTTCTTGACGTGGTGAGAGATGCAAGTTGGAAACTGGAGTTTCCATTGCAAGGTGGAACCAATAGGCATTTTTGCTGTACTGAATACAGGTGTGAGGAAACAAGAACTACAAAAGATGATTTCAAAGTTTTGGTTCTGAGCACTCATAGTATAAATAATAGGTGTTGTTGTTTTTGAGACAAACAAGGAGTTGATTGAAGGTAAAAGATCATCAAGTTTCTGTCTAGCTGTGTTGAGTTGCAGCTGTCCATTAGAATCCCTGGAGTCTGAAGCTTTATGGGGAGGCTGGATGACATAGCCTATAGAAGTAGAGTAGAAAGAAAAACAAAGGACAAAAATAGTAGCGCCAGCACATGCCTATGAAGGAAGAGCCAGAGAAGTATTAATATCAGGCAGATAAGTGTCCACCACAAACCCCAGTGCTTCAGACTGAGGTTCTATATAAAGACAGGGCATATAAGAAAATCATGTTAAAATGAGGTCATTAGGATGGATCCTAATTCAATACATCTGTGTACCTTAGGAGACAAAGAGATTAGGACATAGGCACAAACAGAAATCCGTAGGAGAATGAAGGGAGAAGACAGCAACCTATAACGAGAGGGGTATGAGGAGAAAGAGGCCCTATCAACATGCTGACCTCAAACTTCCCCCATGATTCTCACTGCTGAGAAAATCAAACAAGATTCACAGACAGTCACATAACAGTAATTACTCAAGCTGTATCGATCTTCCCTGATGGCTCAGATGATAAAGAATCTGCCTGCAATGCAAGAGACCCAGGTTCCATCCTTGGGTTGGGAAGATCCCCTGGAGAAGGGAATGGCTACCCCTCCAGTATTCTTGCCTGAGAATTCCAAGGACATGGGAGCCTGGCAAACTACGGTCCATGGGGTCACAAAGAGTCAGTCATGACTGAGCAAGCCATATTAGCTACTATTACTGAGTGTCCAACAGTGTTGTTGGTGACTCAGTGAATGATTCTAATACTTGACCATTTTGCTGATAATAAACTGAAACTAAGACAATCTGAGTTATGTCCCCGAATACCTGTTCTACTTTTGCCAACTAACAGCAAAGCCCATGCCCTTTCTTTAAATGTCATAGGAAAGCAGAATTTGGAGGTAAGACTTCTGTCTGAGGCAGCTATAATCACAGATTCACTGCCATTATCATCTCCTAAACTTTGCCTTTTAGGTACTTGCTTTATTTAGCAGGACTCATTCCTGTCTTTATGCTTTCAAACCAATAACAGATGCAGAAATCATGTGTTTTAAGTTGCAAGTCTAATCTTTTAAAACAATTTACCTCAGATCAACAATTACTCTCAACAATTTACCAAGATTTGAATAGGTTTTAAGCTGGGAAACATTATCTTTACAGACACTACATTGCTACCACACCAGAATAGATTTTTATGTCACCAAGTGAAATGTTCACAAACTATAACCTCATAGTGAGGGCCACATGCACCATACACAGTAAATAAGTTTGTTTGTTTGTTTGTTTGTTTAGCAGAGGTAAGAGTTGCGATTTCAGGGGTCAGATTTCTTGGACACTAGGTCAAGGTGATGGACAGGCTGGATGTTGACTGGCAATCATTTTCACGTTTTTAACAATAAATCAAGATCAAAGTTTGGATGCATGAAAACATTAAAATAAACAGCTTAATGACTATCAAATCTTAGATGTATACATTGATTATAATTCTAATCATGTAATTTTCCACATTCTCAGATATAGAATGTTATCTAAATATATACATGTGTAAATATGTACACACAACTATACAAATCTTAATTTTCAGACCAAAAATTCATTTTAGCTAAATATACCTAGTATGAATCATCATCCTCAATAATCTTATTTTCTTTTGAGTAAAATTTACCCTCACATAAAGTATATGCTCAGTGGTTATTCAAGTAAGTGAAGAATTCAAATTCAAGAATTTTTAAGGTAGTAGTTTTTAACATAAAACAGAAGATTCTGCTTTATTTTTAAAGAAAAATATAATCAAGTAGCATAGGAAGGTCTGTGGTAAAAAGAAATATCCATATTCATCTACAGTCCTTTCTGCATTTCAGAAACAATCATGTTTAGCCACTTCTGCATGTATTATTTTCTCCCACAAAATTGCACCATTATTAATATATTAACATTTGACTTAACTCAGGACGCTGTTTACTAACTTCTTACTCTAGTAGGAGAGTTTTAATTCTTTTATCTCCCCCATTGTCTGGGCTTCCCTGGTGGATCAGTAGTAAATAATCTGCCTGCCAACACAGGAGACATGGGTTCGACCCCTGGGTCAGGAAGATCTCCTGGAGAAGAAAATAGCAACCCATTCCCAGTATTCTTGCCTGGGAAATCCTATGGACAAAGGAGCCTGGTGGGCTATAGTCCACTGGGGTTACAAAGGAGTCAGACATAACTGAGCAACTAAACAACAAAAACAAGAACAGTATTTATCAGAACCTTGAGTTCTTCCAAGCTCTAACTTATTCTAACATTTATATCACAGCCATGTTCTCCCAGACCTCTACTTCCCAGGTTTATAGTGACTTTTAATGAAAACATGAATATAGAGGGATTAGCACCAAATCTGGCACTAATAGTTACAATAAATATTATTATTATAGCATTATTTTTGTAAGTTCTCAGCTGGTCAGAAGGCACCATTAAGTTAAGCCCATTTTTCTAGTTTACTATTATATCTATGTCATTTGGCACTGTGCCTAGCTGTAGCTATTCAAAAACAGTTGATGAAAAACTAACTGATGAATATTTTGTACTGGTCTTTAAAAATTAGCAAAAGTTGTTTAATTGTCTCAATATTTAACATTGCACATATTCAGCAGAGCCATTTGGTATAGTAAAAAATGTAAATAGATACTCTTTTTATGTTTTTAATTTATCTATATTTTTAATAATGCTTTGAAAAATATATTTCTATGTGCTGTAAAATTTTTAATGTATCTGCTCAAATTGACCACACACAACATGATGGAAAGGGATAGTTTTCTATGTACTTAGGACAAGTAGGCCTTATATAGACTACACTGTATTCTGTTGCTCTATCTGTTGGATTATTTTGAAGCAAGTTATATTTGTTGTATGTTGGCAATGTTATGAGCATAATAATAATTCAGAATTTTTCTTTTGGAAACATATAAGGGAAATATTGCTTTCTGCTCTGTAGAACCACAGTTTCTGGATTCTTCCATAATTTATCAAAGAATAATTTCAATGTGTCAGCTTTTTAAAAATTTAAATATCAGTTTTCAAGGAAGGGAATAACATGTAATATTTTTATGATAGTCACAGTTTTTAGTTTTAATTGTGTGAAAACTGCAGATTCTTATGTGGTTTTAAGAGGTAACACAGGGAACTCTGGGCTTCCCAGGTAGCTCAGTGGTAAAGAATCTGCCTGCCAACACAGGACACATGGATTTGATCCCTGGGTCAGGAAGATCCCCTGGAGAAGGAAATGCCAATCCACTCCAGTATTCTTGCTGGGAAATCCCATGGACAGAGGAGCCTGGTGGGTTGCAGTCCATTGGATCATAAGTGAGTTGGACACGACTTAGCAACTAAAAAGAAGGAGCCCTAGCAAGCCCTTTACTTCTTTTCTCCCATTGGTAAATTCTTGTATCACTTCAGTATAATATTACAATCAGGAAATTACATCAATATATTCCATTGACTTTATTCTGATTTCACTAGTTCTAAATGTGTATATGTGTGTGAGAGAGAGACATCTATCTTATGTGCAGATTCATGTAACCATCACTATGGGCAAGATATAGCACAATACCATCACAATTATCCTTTGTTTTTCAACTTTAGATTTGCTAGAGTAAATGTACACTTTAACTACATTTAGTTATGGTTCCATGTTCTAAACTCAGACAAAATTAAGCAAAATATACTTATTAGTTCATTTCAACTCACATAAATTTTTTAAGTCCTAAATAATCACATAAATAAGAAAAACACTAAATATAACTAATTACTGATTTCTAACACTATGCTTTTTGGTAAATATTTATCACAATAGTTAAAAGAAAAAATAAGTTTTACAAATATCTTTTTTTTTTTTTTGACTTTATTTTACTTTACAATACTGTATTGGTTTTGCCATACATTGACATGAATCCACCACGGATGTATACAAGCTCCCAATCCTGAAACCCCCTCCCACCTCCCACCCCATACCATCTCTCTGGATCATCCCCATGCACCAGCCCCAAGCATCCTGTATCCTGCACTGAATATAGACTGGCGCTTCGTTTCTTACATGATAGTATACATGTTTCAATGCCATTCTCCCAAATCATCCCACCCTTTCCCTCTCCCTCAGAGTCCAATAGTCCGTTCTATACATCTGTGTCTCCTTTGCTGTCTTGCATACAGGGTCATCATTACCATCTTTCTAAAACAAATATCTTTTACAGATCACATCTGACCAACCCCAAATATGGCTATAAGTAGCTCCTGCTGCTGCTAAGTCGCTTCAGTCGTGTCAACTCTGTGCCACCCCATAGGTGGCAGCCCACCAGGCTCCCCCGCCCCTGGGATTCTCCAGGTAAGAACACTGGCGTGGGTTGCCATTTCCTTCTCCAATGCATAAAAGTGAAAAGTGAAGGTGAAGTCACTCAGTTGTGTCTGACTCTTAGCAACCCCACGGACTGCAGCCCATCAAGCTCCTCCATCCATGGGATTTTCCAGGCAAGAGTATTGGAGTGGGGGTGCCATTGCCTTCTCTGAAGTAGCTCCTAGTTTCCCTCAAATATTGATTTTAAAAATCCTTTCTATTTTTAACCATAATTTCTTGGCAACTCTGAAAATTCCAGTGATCTTTAGGCCAGAGTAGAGCAGTGGGTGGGCAGAATCTGACAAGTATATTCTCAGCTTTTGATCTTTTCTTTATTGAGATGCTTGAATACTATGACTTAAACTGGAATGTATTCAGTTTGCCTTACTTGTCTAGGAAACCAGGTATACTTCCTCAGAGTCCTTTGGACTCCCTACCCTCACCCCAAGGCAAGCAAAACTGAAAGGGAAATTAATGAAACATCATGATACTGCTGGTCTCCATGAAAACACCATGATTATCTTTGTCTAGTCAGATGGGAGTAATTTTCTTGCTCTCCACCTGACTAATTTTCTCTACTCTTCTCCCCTCCCCTCAGGTATCTAACTGCTAAGTGTTTACAGATTAATTTGCATGAAATGGTCCCTTAGCAATAATTACTCACAGGATTAAATCCCTCTACTCTTTGATACAGACATTTTTTTCCTGATGATACACCTGCTTTAATAAAGATTTAAAGTTAAAAAGTCAAATCCCAGAATTTAGCCTAAATAAGGCTATAGCTTTTACAATCTACTTGAAAGAACATTTTTCTTAGACTGATATATAAGGTGTTTTCAAGCTCCAGAATATTTTGTGTGTTTTAGATCACATCCACAAAACAGAAAAATTTATATAAGGCTGATTAGTTTTACAATACAGTTGCAGTCTGTTGTCAAAGTAGAGTAATCAGCTCCCCAACTCCTTTGCCCTGTAGGGTGAAGTAATTAATACTAGTAGGACTGACAGGGAATGATAATAGCGAAAGGTCGTGGGTAACAAGACTGGCTGTTTCTTGCACTGATTGAGTCTATGATTTTGTCAAAGACAGTTTAAAGCATTAGCTTCTACTTCTGTCAAATGATTATTACCCTACTAACTTGATTTATCAATTGGCTTTAACCCCAAATTACAGCCAACTGAAGACCACTGTATTGTGGAGACAATTGTGGAGACTTCTAATGCACAGGCAAACATTGTACCTCTTATTACTCCTATTACAAGGATTCCCAAACCAGCCCCCTCCCTCCTTCAACCACAGCAGAAATGGCTTTTCGGCAATTGCATCATGAAATACACCCATTAATCACCAATAACCTTGTCTGTACCATGACTGTTGTTCTGTTTCTCAGAAAGCTCAAGGTTAAAGGCAGGTTGTTTTTCAAATTGATTTAATTGCAAAAAATTTAATGTTTCAAAAATTTGGTTGCCAAAAAGGTCATTCAGATTTTTCCATAACATCCTACAGCAAATATTGAATAAACTTTGTGGCTAAGCCAACAAGTAAAGTTGAACATGATTTTTCTGTTTCCTTTAGTTGACGACTTCCCTGGTGGCTCAGACAGTAAAGCATCTGCCTGCAATGCGGGAGACCCGGGTTTGATCCCTGGGTCAGGAAGATCCACTAGAGAAGGGAATGGCAATCCACTCCAGTACTATTGCCTGGAAAATCCCATGGACAGAGGAGCCTGGTAGGCTACAGTCTATGGGGTCACAAAGAGTCGGACACGACTAAGCGACTTCACTTTCACTTAGTTGGGCCAATTAAAATCTGTTTTAGAGTCATAAGATTTCCTTTGGAAATGATTTAGTGTCAGGTCCCTAGTGGACCTGAGCCTTCATGTCTTAACCAACCCAGAGAGCTAGACTTTACCTAGAGGAGCTTAATGGCCCAACAGTGTCATCTCAATGTCACATATTGCTCTGGGCAACTAGGGAGGAGGGGACACTAAAGACAATACTATTCAATATCATTATACCCGCCATTGTGGATGCTTACAATGAACTTGGGATGTCCCCAGATTCTTTGTCACATCTCTCTGCTAAGTCGTTTCAATCATGCCCGACTCTATGTGACCCCATAGATGGCAGCCCACCAGGCTCCCCTGCCCCTGGGATTCTCCAGGCAAGAACACTGGAATGGGTTGCCATTTCCTTCTCCAATGCATGAAAGTGAAAAGTGAAAGTGAAGTCACTCAGTCGTGTCTGACTCTTAGCAACCCTATGGTCTGCAGCCTACCAGGCTCCTCTGTCCATGGGATTTTCTAGGAAAGAGTACTGGAGTGGGGTGCCATTGCCTTAGGCAGAGCAAAGATCACTCTTACCACTTTGCTGCTTATCAATATAATATTTATTTATATTAGGCAAGGTTATCCAGAGAAACAGAACTGATAAGAGATAGATAGGTAGGTAGATAGATAGACGCTGATAGAATAAAGAGATTCAGACGAGTCAAAAATTTAATTCCAGTCCAAAGGCTGGCAGGCTTGAGACCCAGGAAGAGCTCATGTTTCAGATTGGGTCCAAAAGGCAAGGGATAAAAATGATGTTCCAGTTCTAAGGCAGTCAGGGAATCTCTCTTAATCTGGGGTATGTGTGTGGTGGGTGAGGAGCAGGGGTCTGCTGTTTTGTTCTACTCAAGCCTTCAACTGACTGCATGGGGTCCACCCACATTATGGAGAGCAGTCTGCTTTACTCATTCTGTTATGCTGTGCTGTGCTCAGTCATGTCCGGATCTTTGCGACCCCATGGACTGTAGCCCACCAGGCTCCTCTGTCCATGAGGATTCTCCAGGCAAGAATACTGGAGTGAGTTGCCATGCCCTTCTCCAGGAGAACCTTCCCAATGCAGGGATCGAACCTGGGTCTCTTGCATTGCAGGTGGATTCTTTACCATCTGAGCCATAGCGAGTTAAAAATATTGACCTGAGTTGCTATTTCCTCTTCCAGAGGATCTTTCCAACCCAGGGGTCAACCCACATCTCCTGAGTCTCCAGCATTACGGGTGGATTCTTTACTGCTGAACCACTGAGGAAGCCCCTATTTCTATTATCTTTAATATAAATGCTTATAATTATATGAGCATTATTTTCATCCCAAAACACCCTCACAGGAACACCCTGAATAATGTTTGACCATATATTTGGGCACCCATGGCCAGTCAAATCAACACATAAATTTAACCACCAGAGCATGTTAACTACCCTTATTGTAGTAATCATTTCACAATATATACATGTATCAAATTACCACACTATATACCTTAAACTTACATATATCAATTATATCTCAATAAAGCTGTAAAAATGAATCTTCATAATATTATTTCAATATATGCAAGAAACACATACCACTAGAAACATCTGCATGCCCTGCAGTCTATTTTGTAAACTTCATATTTAGTGACAGTAAACCTGGGTTGACAGAGAGGCCAGCAGAGAATTTGCATGAATATTTTGCATATTTGTGATGTATGGTATTGCATTTCTGGGGAAATATTGTTTGGTGCTCCCATCTTTCAGATTAATTGTTCTGACCTTGGTCTACAAGTGTAAACAGAATGTATTTCAGATAATGTTAGTTCCTGTCATAATTATATTCTGCACACATTTAGGTGGAGAGAAGTTAAGGAGCATCTGTGTTTGCCAGCAGGAGCAAGAAACCTTGAACCAAAAACAAATGCATAAATCTAACCTTAGGTATGATGCTAGCTATTAGATGAACACTGACCATGGACAAGGAGGTGTGAAACTGCAAATCATTACCTCAACCAAAACTACAGCATCCAGAAGATAATATTAATGACACATTACTGTAATCTGTGCCCATAAAATGAATCTTCTGAATTAGTTTGAAAAAAACCTCTGTGTGATCACATCTATTAGATACTGGATAAAATAAACACCTTTTAATGTATCCTAAAATTTGCTAGAGGCTTGTCAGTGTTAAAACTACTGTCAAGAGGCCATGTATTGACAGCACTCTGAATCACTCTGCATTTACCAAAGCAAATAATATTTTCATGAATTTACAAACTAATTCTGATAAGATGATGCTTAATAATAATTCAAAAGAAACTTAGGGTCCTAAAAGTAACTTTATAACTTATAAACATTTAGTTTATATATCTTTACTTGATTGCTAAAAATGAAAAATCAATGTGTATCTGATTTTTAAATTTTTGCATGTATTTTTATTTAAAATATGCATCAAAATAATATAAATTTAATTTTCAAACATGCAAAGTCTATGAGTCAGGATACTTTAAGTCATTTGTGAATTAAACTGCATATAACTTAAAGTATCCTGACTCATAGACTTTGTATTCTTTACCAGCTGAACCACAAGGGAAGCCCAAGAATACTGGAGTAGGTAGCCTGTCCCTTCTCCGGGGGATCTTCCTAACTCAGGAATCGAACCAGGGTCTCCTTCATTGCAGGTGGAGTCTTTAACAACCAAGCTATCAGGGAAGCCCCAAATTAAATTTAGCTGAAACAAATTTAAACAAAGGAGAATTAAGCCATAGGAAGTTCAAAATTGAAGTTCAGGTATGGTTGCATTAGGAGTTAAGTGGCTCTCTTTTCATATGTTGGCTCCATTTCTTGATGCTCTTTGTATATTGGTCTCATTGTCTTCTTTAACCAACTTTAACTATATGGAAAGACAACTGCTGGTTGATCCAAGCAAATATTTTTCACAGCTTACTATCCAATAGTGAGAATTCCTCTCTCTTTACATTCATATGTAAAATGTCATTAAATGATTTTCATTGACTCTGTTACAATTTTCTATTCTACTTGGAAAGGGGAAAATGTCTGTATTTAGAGAAGTCCAGGGCATAATTTCTGTTGTCATGAACTGGGTAACTCAGATTAACAGACATGTTATATTACAAGTTTGAAAGAAAAGAGACCATCTTCCATTGTAAAATAGGTATTGGAAAGGTCAGAATCATAGATCGCCACTGCTTTATGTGACCAAAATAGATCATGAAACATTAATTTATATTTTTGCTTCTCACTTGACTTCATAATCTTGAGTTTTATAGAACCAGCCATCTACAGTTCCAACACAATGCAGTTAAAATTTATTCAAAGCACCATGTTAAGCACCATAAGCAATTATAAAAGAAAGAAAATAATTTATCCAATGACCTTACAACCTAAGAAGACTTTGTGGGGAAAACATGGAAATGTATTTTGGAAAAAAAAAACTGTTATAAAATTAACTGAAACTCCTTTTATTAAATATTTCATATCATATTCCATACAAAAAGTCAAAGAGCTCATACCAGTATAGGATATTCTTATGTATAAGTAAGCATTTGCTGATTTTCTTTATTTATTGACTTAATTATTTCTTTTCCCTGGGTGTCCATTTGGCAAATTAACACACCAGGACACTAAATGATACTGAGGTGATCTGAAAGGATTTAGATATCCTTCAATTTGCCTGAAACCCAATTTGGCCAAAAAATGATTTAATTAAGCTTTAAAACAGTCCCAAGAGAAAG
Organism: Nanger dama; assembly: GCA_917880005.1. Lineage (NCBI taxonomy): Eukaryota > Metazoa > Chordata > Mammalia > Artiodactyla > Bovidae > Nanger > Nanger dama. The sequence continues at coordinate 8,616,076 of CAKJTW010000082.1, read as the reverse complement.
CTCATGTTGTCACTGAACAGAAAGTTGTAATATAGCATTTCTGTTATGTAACATCTATGACTCAATTATTCTACATAAATGCTTAAGCAATAGAAAAAAATCTGGTCCAAGAATGCCTAAGAACAAGGACATCAGGGTAAGAATTCAACTATCATGCCCGAACATCATATACTTTATTTAACATCATACTTACTGTGTCTTCCTTCTTTCATTACCTTTGAATTATAGATCTTTCAAAATGTGACTGTTGTTCAATAAATCAATAAGTTCCTGGAGTGTATTACATTTATCTGCCACTCTACATGTTTCTATAAATTGTTTTTGGTTTTTTTTTTTTTTCCCCCTTTTGGACTTGAAAGAGAAGGTTATGCCAGAAATAAATGTATCATCAGGAGAAAGTTTGGACTAGAAGCTGTTCTGCATCATTGGGAAAATATCCAGGTAAACATACTATCCAGAGAAGAGTCCTGCTAAGTCATCCAGAACAACTTTTACCAGAATATAATTACAGGGCCATAAATACATTTGCTTTAATGGTTGGTACTACACCTACAATTATAAGCAGTCCATTTACGTGATAAAGGTCTGAACAAATAAAGTAATAAAGGGATTTGAAATACTAGACAGCAGAGGGGGTTCTCACTTCTCAGTGAGTTATACCCATGATGACAATCTGTGACAGAGAGGCTATTAGCCTCATGCTCTGCACGGTGAATCCACATCCTATGTGCCACTGAGTTCTCCAGATATACACATCACTCTTGTTATTGTGCCTCTTCTGACCAACTGGGCTGTTTTCATTGCTTCCTCAAACTCAGTGTACCAAAGGAAGTCAAAAACAACAACCAAAAAGTTTGCATTTAGGGGTTTCATATTCGGAAGAAAATTCAGAAGGACAAACACAATCACTTAACCTTTTCACTATGATACTGTGCAAGTGCTGCACTCAATTTGCAAGCAAATTTGGAAAACAGCAGTGGCCACAGGACTGGAAAAGGTCAGTTTTCATTCCAATCCCAAAGAAAGGCAATGCCAAAGAATGCTCAAACTACCTCACAATTGCACTCATTTCACATGCCATAATGTAATGTTCAAAATTCTCCAAGCCAGGTTTCAGCAATACGTGAACCATGAACTTCCTGATGTTCAAGCTGGTTTTAGAAAAGGCAGAGGAACCAGAGATCAAAATGCCAACATCCACTGGATCATGGAAAAAGCAAGAGAGTTCCAGAAAAACATCTATTTCTGCTTTATTGACTATGCCAAAGCCTTTGACTGTGTGGATCACAATAAACTGTGGAAAATTCTGAAAGAGATGGGAATACCAGACCACCTGACCTGCCTCTTGAGAAATCTGTATGCAGGTCAGGAAGCAACCGTTAGAACTGGACATGGAACAACAGACTGGTTCCAAATAGGAAAAGGAGTACGTCAAGGCTATATATTGTCACCCTGCTTATTTAACTTCTATGCAGAGTACATCATGAGAAACGCTGGACAGGAAGAAACACAAGCCAGAATCAAGATTGCCGGGAGAAATATCAATAACCTCAGATATGCAGAGGACACCACCCTTATGGCAGAAAAGTGAAGAGGAACTAAAAAGCCTCTTGATGAAAGAGAAAGAGGAGAGTGAAAAAGTTGGCTTAAAGCTCAACCTTCAGAAAACGAAGATCATGGCATCTTGTCCCATCACTTCATGGGAAATAAATGGGGAAACAGTGGAAACAGTGTTAGACTTTCTTTTTCTGGGCTCCAAAATCACTGCAGATGGTGACTGCAGCCATGAAATTAAAAGATGCTTACTCTTTGGAAGGAAAGTTATGACCAACCTAGATAGCATATTCAAAAGCAGAGACATTATTTTGCCATAAAGGTCTGTCTAGTCAAGGCTATGGTTTTTCCTGTGGTTATGTGTGGATGTGAGAGTTGGACTGTGAAGAAGGCTGAGTGCCGAAGAATTGATGCTTTTGGAGTGTGGTGTTGGAGAAGACTCTTGAGAGTCCCTTGGACTGCAAGGAGATCCAACCAGTCCATTCTGAAGATCAGCCCTGGGATTTCTTGGGAAGGAATGATGCTAAAGCTGAAACTCCAATACTTTGGCCACCTCGTGCGAAGAGCTGACTCATTGGAAAAGACTTTGATGCTGGGAGGGATTGGGGGCTGGAGGAGAAGGGGATGACAGAGGATGAGATGGCTGGATGGCATCACTGACTCGATGGACGTGAATCTGGGAGAACTCCGGGAGTTGGTGATGGACAGGGAGGACTGGCATGCTGCAATTCATGGGTTTGCAAAGAGTCGGACACGACTGAGCAACTGAACTGAACTGAAAGAAATTTATTTATGCTTATCTCTTATTAGAGATAAGACAGTAAGTATTAATAGGTTCAAAACTACAAACCTGCAGCCTAAATTTGTTAGAAAATGTGGAAACTGCATGGCAAAATATCACAAGTTCACAATTCTTTCCCTAAAATGTGTGTTTCAGAATTTTTCCATTTTTAAATTTGAATTTCCATAGTGTCATACCACGTATTGCATAAACTTCTCCACAGCTTCGGGGGCAACACCTGTAATCAAGGCCCCAACATTCTGCAATGAAATTTAGGAATTGTCTAAGAGGGTCAAGTATACACATGAATTCCCTTTAGATTCTCCCACCATACATGTTTGTAGGAAACTTAGAAAAATCATTGTTTTCAGAGCTGTTTGGGTTTTAAGGCGGGAAAAAAAAAATATTGTTCAGTTTCTCAGACCTGGATTCTTCTCTGCAAAGACTTCTCTCCTCAGATTCTTTCTATGCCTTTGCTAGTAGCCTGTGCCCAGATCTTCCTGAACCCCAGCAGCGAACACTGGATTCTTGATCTAAGCGAATGTGCTTCAGGGGAGCAGTTTGTAAATGCTTCATTCACAAACCATCTCTGTTATTATTGGTATTCAATTTTCCTACCACTAGAGCTAATGCCATTCAAAGAATCACCCATCATAAGGATTAATATATTTTGCAATAAGGCTGTTGAAAAGTCATGATGCCAAAATGTTTTTGAAATCAGTTAAGATATTCAGTGAATTCATAACCGAGTTACCAAATTACTCAAGCTATTGTGTTTAAGGGTGAACTGGGATAAGCAACAGGTAAGCTAGTGGCTAAACTCAAATGTTACTGCCATAGTCCATTCAAGCTGCTATATCCAAATATCATAGACTGAGTGGCTTATAAACAAGGGAAATTTAGGTCTCACAGATCTAAAGGCTGGAAGTCTGAGACCAGGGTGCTAGCATGGTTGGATGAGGATTCTATTCCCAGTCACAAATTTCTTGTTCTATCTTCACATGGTGGAAGGAACCAGACATGCCTCTGGAGCTCTGTAATAAGGCACCAGTCCCATGCATGAGGGCTTCAACTTCATGACTTAAGCAGCCCTCAAGGGCCCACCTCCAAATACCATTATCTTAGAGGTTAGAATTTTAATAAATGAATTGCAGAGTGGCACAAACCTTCAGACCATATTGGTTACCATCAAAATATTATACCTAATCAGTATTTCATTTTACACTTATTACTTGTTGACATAAAGAGTAATGGGGGTGGTTGATTTTCTTTTAAAAACGTATAGTAGACTGGTAACATTTACACATTAAACTAGGCTGGTTCAATTCTGTTCATTTTGAAACAAAAAAGGGAAAAAGAAATAACCATTTAAATAATACAAGTGAACCCCTGTCACTCTTTTACTCAAAACTGATCAGCCAGCATGATCATGATTTGACAAGAAGCTGCTCTTTCCATTGTAGTCTGGGTCCTTTGTGTCACGTCTTGTACACATGACCTGTGATAATTCTACTTCTAGTGTTTAAAGTTGCTATATGTTTCTGTGTGTGTTTGTTTTGTATCATATGCCCCCTAAAAATAAGCCAGATGCTTCATCTGGTGCTCACTCAGAGAAACAAGAAGGAAAAGTATCCATATAAAACTAATGTGGGTTGTTCTGATACTATACTTTATGGGACATTTCAAGATCAATTCAAGATCAATCTCAAGTATATGACACTGTCAATTTACAATCTGTTGTCTGGGAAAGGTGAATTGTACTGCATATGTAAGTTATTCAGGGCATTATGATTTAACCACAGGCTGGGATAAGAAACAAGTATTCTCATAGGCCAAACAAAAATATATGGATAATTCAGAAAAAGGTACAGCAGAAAACATGCACATACATTGTAGAATTCACTGCTCCCCTTTGCATACATCCTAATGATTCATATGAAAATGTAGACTCATCTCCAAGTTACTGTACTCTAAGACAGCCAAGCCCTTAAAGAAAAAATACTACAAAATTCAGGAAATCTGCTAACTAAACAATTGCTGCTTTTTCATGGGATAATCATTCTCAGACCATGGATCAACTGTTTCCACAATCACTCTACTGTCTAACACTTCATGAAATGTGTCATAACACTACTGCTATTTCTTTACACAAACAATGTTAAAATTCCATTAACGAAGAAAATATAGATTTCCTTTTCAGCTCATTACAGAACATTCATCAGAGCTTTTGTGGCTTTCATTCTATTTTGGAAATTTCTATACAATCAAAACATTTCACTGAGATATCTCATTTGCAACATACATCCAATAAGCACAGGATCAAGTGCTTTAGGTTAGTTTTCTCATATGTAAATCAAAGCACTGGATTAAATGATATTTAAAATCCTATCTGACTATAACAGCATATGAATCTATAAGTCAATATGCTGAAAGACATCTGAAGAGCCTGTGACCCATGCTATACAAGTTCATTCAACCTACTTATTAGTCTAAGATTATATGTTGAGCTTTGTAAATCTAATAGTTGAAATTGAGGCATTAACTCTCCAAAAACAATAACCAACAGCCCTACTCTGCCAATTTTGAAAATTCTTCTTAGGAAAGAAAATTGTTGAGCTTCCTTTGCTACCTCATCTCCTAGCAAAGTAGGACTCTGAACCCATTTTAAAAATGACAAGATATAAATGAAAATCCCACATTAAAGTCAGGCGACTCACATTTGAGATCCTCCTCTGCCATTTTCTAGTTCTGCATTATGACCTTGAGCAAGTCAGTGAATTGTGCCAAGTCTCAGTTTTATCCAAGTTATAAAATGAGAACAGTCACCTCTATTCATTCACCAGCCCACTGTAGATGGAAGAACATTTTGTAAACTCCTGTCTTATTTAAATGTGAAGAAAAATTAAAACTACTTTATATATCCTCCCCCAGGGAAGTATTTCCTCTAGGAGATATTAGTATCCTTGATTTAAATGAAAAATGTTAGGAAAAAAAAAATGTCCCTCTGGAAACTCTTCCCAGGTGTGCCTTGTCATCTGGCTACTTCATCACAGTACCTCCTCATCATTTAAGTCAATTAACTAATATTGAGGCCAGCACTCAGCATGGGCTCCCTTCTGGTATATTGTCACCTTAGGCCTAACAAAGGAGTTGCCATTGATGTTGGTTTTGTGTGTCCACATTCAATACCCCACATAGCTGGTGACAAATTTAGAATAGTTTCATTGCTCAGTGAAAGGAATAGGTCAAGAATTATAGACATAGTTCATCCCTTGCCTTCTGAATGAAATTTCTTTAAATTTAAGATCCTCTAGAGAAGAAAATTCCATTATTTACTCCAGTTCTATTTTATACTGCTCAACACTTTCTACTACCAGGAAATTCTCTCCTGTATTATCTAACTAACCCAAATCTTTCTTGTTATAATGTCTCTCATCCACATTAGCTATTGGGAACTATTAGGAAACCCAGGTTTCCCGCATTGTAGACAGAGGCTTTACCGTCTGAGCCACCAGGGAAGTCAGGAAAGTTAAAAGCCTTCAATAAAAGCTGAAATAAATTTGCAGGAAAAAAAAAATAGGCAAAGATAGGCTAATTTGGAAAATATGTTATTTCCTTTGTGTTACTGGAAACCCAACAATTAATATGACTCAAAACATTTAAAAGAGACCCATATATAGTGAAAAAAGATGAGTTAATGTTTTAGGCCTGAAATTTCTTATACATCTTAGTAGATAGGTTTCTAACTCATAGTCCAATTTCTCATAAAGCATTACAGTACTAATTTCCACTTATTACAAAACAGCTTTTTGCCTGTATGACATTGCCTCTTAGACCCCATACATGACTTTAATTAAGATCTAACTTATTCATGACCAAAATTCAGATCTAACAACCAGTCTAGTCAGATCAGGGTAATTAGTCCCAGAGGGTATTGTAAGAGAGCTCATTTTCTTTTCATCTTTATATTTTGGCAAACAAGTTAGGGTACTGATTCACTTGGAGAATTCTATAATTCAGAGGACTAAAAATGTGGGAGTGAATAAGCTAAACAAATTATTTTAAGAGATTCTTATAAAGGGCTCATGTGCTGGTTAATTTGGTTTGTGTGCCTTTACTGTGGTTCGGAACAGAAAAAAATGACGATGATTAACCAACATCAAACTAATAGACTCATAGCCTACTGCAAAGTTTATTAGAAAATTTAAAGGCAAGAGGTTAACTCTTGCATATAACCTGTCCACTTGAATGTCCATAGATTTGAAAGCATTTATATTCTACTCTTATTTCCATTGTTGTTATTATTGTTTTATTGAGGATTCTATTAATAACTTATATATTCAAGCAACTGGAAAGATGAAACACATTATATAGACCAAGGTGGTACAAAGCAAAGCTAATTACTCATTTAAAATGTTGCTATTACAATGTTCTTTTTGTACTATCATTATCTGATGCTAAAATGTTGCTATTATAGTGTTCCTTGTTGTACTGTCATTATCTGATAAGCACATCCCTTCTTATTCTTCACTGTACTTGTAACCACCTTCAACATTATAGAAGTCTTCTCCTCCCCCTTTTATCAGAATTACCCAGTGATGTATAATGCACGCTGTTTGGTCTATACCACATAGCCTATATATATATATTTCTAACAATTTTCAAGAAAAATATATGAGTAGTGCCATGTGCCAAGTGATTCCAGGAGATGGCCATTCAGTAGATGGTTAATGTTGCTTGCCACAACCAAAGTGTGTAAGACAACATCTTCCCATCCAAAAGACTAATTCAAATGCAATTGAACTAAAACAGTGGCCTATAAGTCAGGAGACCAGAATGACCATTTCAAGAACACCTTCACCTCTTGCCTAATCTCTAATAAGCAGTAATCAGAGCTGTTAAGAGTTTTTGACATAGAAAGAAAGGCAGAGTTTAAGTCTTAAAAATTTGATTCCAGTTCTAGCTTGATTTTATTTTTTTTGTTGCTCCACTTGGCTTGTAGGATCCTAGTTCCCTGACCAGGGATTTAACCCAGGCCCTTGGAACTGAAAGTGCAGTCCTAACCACTGGGCTGCCAGGGAATTTAAAATTCTAGCTTCATTATCTTATCAGCTTCATAATCTTGAAAGTGTTATTTACTTTCTGAGTCTTCTATGCTTCAAAATAAAATGGAAATAGTGATTTCAAGCTCAAATGTGAGGATTATATGAAAGCACGTGTGCTGATTCAGGAAGAAGAGGACCTAAAATAAAGTAGGTTCTGTCCTGGTTTCCCTCACTCCTCTTTCCTTCCTTCCTTCCTTCCCTCCTTTCCTCCTTCCTTCCTTTTTCTCCAAGTGGATCTTAATGAAGGATATTTCTCCTCTAAATTGCTAGTTATAAACATGAATTTCAGAAGCTTTCTCTGAAATTGGAATTTGAGGAAGGAGTCTCTTTCTTCCACTCTCCCTTCAAATTACTTCCTTTTTTTCAATTCCTTTTTTCCACCAATCAAACTGCAAGATTAATAACAGCTGATCATATTTACAGTAAAGAAATTGAATTATTCTAAGTTAAGAATTACTTAAACTGTATCAAAGCACTTTATAACAGCCACAGTAAGTGCCTATCTGGACCAGATAGAGAAAAATAAAAGCTTAGCATGAAATGACAGGGATGTAAGGGGAATAGTGGGGGATCCAGAGTGGGGAGAGAGTAGATGAGTGGGACTTTGTGATAAGAAAGGAGCAGGGGGAGATGAATAAAATTGAACTGGTAACCTGAGACCAGGCAGAGGAGTGTGCTTTAAAAGTCAAGGTTTCCTCTGGGTTGATTTGTTGTTGTTCAGTTGCTCAGTCATGTCTGACTTTTGTGACCCCATGGACTGCAGTACGCCAGGCTTCCTGGTCCTTCACCATCTCCTAGAGTTCTTTAATCAGTGGCCCCAGCAATAGCATCAGTTGTATTTGATGATGATGATGATGAAGTCGCTCATGTGTCCGACTCTTTGCAACCCCATGGACTGTAGCCTACCAGGCTCCTCCATCCATGGGATTCTCCAGGCAAGAATACTGGAGTGGGTTGCCATTTCCTTCTCCAGGGGATCTTCCCGACCCAGGGATCGAACCCAGGTCTCCTGCATTGGAGGCAGACGCTTTAACCTCTGAGCCACCAGGGAAGCCCTCAGTTATATTTAATACACAATTTCTCTTTTATTCTGGTCTTACAGATGAATTTCGTTATAGTTCCAGAAAGACATCGTCAGAGGAAGACATCCCACGTCATGGGGAATGTATTATAGAAGTTAGCACACTATAAAAATAGGAGAAGTTATTCCCATCTAAATAAACAAACATCTGAAAATTCATGATATCCCATCTCTGCAACATGATGATTTAATTATTCAAAAAGAACAAAAATTAGGAAATTAACTGTGTCTTAAAGCTCAACATTCAGAAAACGAAGATCATGGCATCTGGTCCCATCACTTCATGGGAAATAGATGGGGAAACAGTGAAAACAGTGTCAGACTTTATTTTTGGGGTTCCAAAATCACTGCAGATGGTGACTGCAGCCATGAAATTAAAAGACGCTTACTCCTTGGAAGAAAAGTTATGACCAACCTAGATAGCATATTCAAAAGCAGAGACATTACTTTGCCATAAAGATCTGTCTAGTTAAGGCTATGGTTTTTCCTGTGGTCATGTATGGATGTGAGAGTTGGACTGTGAAGAAGGCTGAGCGCCGAAGAATTGATGCTTTTGAAGTGTGGTGTTGGAGAAGGCTCTTGAGAGTCCCTTGGACTGCAAGGAGATCCAACCAGTCCATTCTGAAGGAGATCAACCCCTGGATTTCTTTGGAAGGAATGATGCTAAAGCTGAAACTCCAGTACTTTGGCCACCTCATGCGAAGAACTGACTCATTGGAAAAGACTCTGATGCTGGGAGGGATTGGGGGCAGGAGGAGAAGGGGATGACCGAGGATGAGATACCTGGATGGCATCACTGACTCGATGAACGTGAGTCTGAGTGTATTCCAGAAGTTGGTGATGGTCAGGGAGGCCTGGCATGCTGCGATTCATGGGGTTGCAAAGAGTCAGACAACGACTGAGCAACTGAACTGAACTGAACGTCTATCTTTACTTTTTTCCTGAGAAAGATAAAGTAAAAGATGCAGAATCTGATCAGGATGAAGGGAGTTTTGTGTTTAATTGCTGGAAGCTTCTACTGAGATGGAAAAACCTGAATCTATGCAGAGAGGCAGTCAATACAATACATGGAACACACTTCACCACCTAGATTGTTGTGGTGACTCAGCCTATATTTTCAGCCACCTCCGCATGTAACTCTCCTCCTTCACTTCCCCTCACACCTACATTCTCCTGGAGGCACACACTGCTCTACTCAGAGATTACTGAACCATCTCACAATCTCCTTCACACAAACCTTCACATTTGCTACATCCTCTGCTAGTGTATCTTCCTCTACCCTGCACACCCGACCAAGGATCAACTGTCAGTTCTTTTCATTCATTCCTTTACTGTTTTGCTAAGATTCTCCCTGAACAAGATAAATGTAAAACATCTTGGTTGGATGTTCTGGGTTATGGGTTGGAGACAGATCCTAATAGGAAATGTAGTGGGATCACAGGTAACATAGAAATCAGCGACATTCCTATGTTTATGAAGTCTAAATGTGGAATCTAATCATTTATGGGGCATTTCCATGGATACATTTTTTGGTGCCAATACTCAAATGCTTAAGAAAAAAATCTCCCTGGTTCTACTTCTGCCCTTTCCATCTAAAACTGGACTTAATTATCTGATTTTTTTCATAGCTGCATCTGTGCTTTGCTTTTTCCAAATACAAGCCTGATACTTAAGATCAGATGTCATTGGTCATCTCTTCATCAAGTCTAAGGGTGCTATTTTGCTAAACTGAATAATCTAAGCACAGAAATCTTCAGTTTCTTACTTAAAGTTACATGAAAAAATAAGCTCACCAAATCAGGATCACGTTATGGCCATCCTGACCCCTAGGTCAATATATTTTTCTCGCCTAGAATTTCAAAAAGTATTCAGTGAGATGTTAGCTTCTTGGGTTGTTAATAGGCAGTGTTTTAACATTTTACTTCTTATTAAGTACACTCGGGAACTTATGAATTAAACAGAGTTAAACAGATTTATTACTGGGCAGCCTTTGTTATGCTAATGTGCATTGATTAACTAACTATAACACTGTGTCCAGTTATACTCTCTCTCCCCATTTCCTATGTAACCAAATTCTACTTGTAGGAAAATAATGGTTAACAATAAAGAATTGAATAAACATTTTATAAAGACAGTGCATGCTCAGTCACTTCAATCGTGTCCACCTCTCTGCAACCCCATGGACCAAGGCCAGCCAGGCTCCTCTGTCCCTAAGATTCTCCAGGCAAGAACACTGGAGTGTGTTGCCATTTCCTCCTCCAGTGATAAAGTATGAAGTGAGTGAAATGAAATTGTTCAGTCATGTCTGATTCTTTGTGACCCCATGGACTGTAGCCTACCAGGCTCCTCCATCCATGCAGTTTTCCAGGCAAGAGTACTGGAATAGGTTGCCATATCCTTCTCCACATAAAAAAGTAGAGAAGTAGAGTGTATTTTGGGCTCCAAAATCATTGCAGATGGTAACTGCAGCCATGAATTTAAAAGACGCTTGCTCCTTGAAAGAAAAGCTATTACCAATCTAGACAGCATATTAAAAAGCAGAGACATTAATTTGCAACAAAGATCCATCTAGTCAAAGCTATGGTTTTTCCAGTAGTCATGTATGGATGTGAGAGTTGGACTGTAAAGAAAGTTGAGCGCCGAAGAATTGATGCTTTTGAACTGTGGTGTTGAAGAAGACTCTTGAGAATCCCTTGGACAGCAAGGAGACCACACCAGTCAATCCTTAAGGAAATCAATCCTGGATATTCATTGGAAGGAATGATGCTGAAGCTGAAACTCCAATACTTTGGCCACCTGATGTGAAGAACTGAGTCACTGGAAAAGATCCTGATGCTGGGAAAGATTGAAGTCAGGAGGAGAAGGGGATGACAGAGGATGAGATGGCTGGATGGCATCATCAACTTGATGGACATGAGTTTGAGCAAGCTCTGGAAGTTGATGAAGGACAAGGAAGGCTGGTGTGCTGCAGTCTATGGGGTCGCAGAGAGTCGGACAGGACTGAGCAACTGAACTAAACTGACAGTATGTTGGTTAGCACAAAATTCTTGAATACAAATGTCAAACATTGCCATCAAGTACAATATCTGCTAATTAATTTACTCCTTTATGCTTTAATTTCTTTATCTGGAAAACCAAAATAATAATATCACTTGCCTCAGAGGGTTTTTGTAAGGATCACCTATGTTATAGATGTAAAATCCTTAGAAAAATATCTGGCATATAGGAAGTGTTCAGTAATGATTAGCTATTATTAGAGGAGCTATAACTACTTTGTAACTCAGGTATGAAATTTCTTAATAAACGTCAATTAATATTTTTTATCTTTTCCCAAAGGCCTTCTAAGTTCCATCGACCGTGGTGGTCTGCTTCTCTTTAAACTTAGCTTCTACCTCCTGGCCCATAATGGTTGCTCTAGTCCCACCAAAATCCACATTGCAGTTAGCAGAAAGTTAAAAAAAAAAAAAAAAAGGCAAGGGAGGGAGGCACATATTTCTTCATAAGAGGATGACCCAGATGCTACACGCGTATTAAGTCCAAAACCCACACTTACTTCAGGAGGTAACTAGAAATATTTACTTGTCTGATTATGTGCCAACCAAAAGTTCTGTTACCTTCAGTTCAGTCGCTCATTTGTGGCTGACTCTTTGCAACCCCATGAATCACAGCATGCCAGGACTCCCTGTCCATCACCAACTCACAGAGCTTACTCAAACTCATGTCCATTGAATCAGTGATGCCATCCAACCATTTCATCCTCTGTCATCCCCTTCAATCTTCAGTCTTCATCCTGACTTCAATCTTTCCCAGCATCAAGGGTCTTTTCAAATGAGTCAGCTCTTTGCATCAGGTAGCCAAAGTATTGGAGTTACAGCTTCAGCATCAGTCCTTCCAATGAACATTCTGAACTGATTTCCTTTAGGATGAACTGGTTGGATCTCCTTGCAGTCCAAGGGACTCTCAAGAGTCTTCTCCAGCAACACAATTCAAAAGCATCAATACTTCAGTGCTCAGCTTTCTTCATAGTCCGGCTCTCACATCCATACATGGCTACTGGAAAAACCATAGTTTTGACTAGACAGACCTTTGATAACAAAGTAATATTTCTTCCAAGGAGTAAGCGTCTTTTAATTTCATGGCTGGAGTCACCAGCTGCAGTGATTTTGGAGCCCGTAAAAATAAAGTCTGTCATTGTTTTCATTGTTTCCCCCACCTATTTGCCATGAAGTGATGGGACCAGATGCCATGATCTTCATTTTCTGAATGCTGAATTTTAAGCCAAGTTTTTCACTCTCCACTTTCCCTTTCATCAAGAGGCTCTTTAGTTCTTCACTTTCTGCCATAAGAGTGGTGTCATCTGCATATCTGAGGTAAATTGATATTTCTCCCAGCAATCTTGAGTCCAGCTTGTGCTTCATCCAGTCCAGTATTTTTCATGGTATACTGGAGAAGGAAATGGCAATCCACTCCAGTGTTCTTGCCTGGAGAATCCCATGGATGGAGAAGCCTAGTATGTTACAGTCCATGGGGTCACAAAGAGTTGGACACTACTGAGTGATTCACCTCACCTCACCTCACCTCACTCTGCATATAAGTTAAATAAGCAAGGTGACAGTATACAGTCTTGACGTATTCCTTTCCTGATTTGCAGCTAGTCTGTTGTTTCATGTCCAGTTCTAACTGCTGCTTCTTAACCTGCATACCTTAAGAAAAAGGAAAAATAGCTGTTAGAAGACAAATGACAGACTTTGCCATGTCAGAAGCTAAACTGGTAGTTCTATGACTGACAGCCCCTATGGCAAAGGCTTTCACAACAGAAATCTCCCCTCCTCTGCTTTCCACCCTAAGTGAAGTGAAAGTCACTCAGTCGTGTCCAAGTCTTTGCGACCTCATGGACTATATAGCCCGTGGAACTCTCCAGTACAGAATACTGGAGTGGATAGCGTGAGTGGATAGTGTTTCCCTCCTCCAGGCGATCTTCCCAATCCAGGGACTGAACCCAGGTCTCCCACATTGCAGGTACATTCTTTACTAGCCGAGCCACAAGGGAACTCTTGGGTAAACTCAGTCAAGATATTCTAAGTAGTCCTTAAAATAAAAGATAAATTTATTTGGAAGATTGAAGTGAGAATAGGTTTCTAAAAGGAGGGAAGAACATATAGAAGAAAAAATATGGAAGTGCATATCAAGGTATTTTAAGCACTTGAATGTAATCAAATTATAATTATTTTAAAAGTTAATAATTTTAAAAACTTAATCACTTGGATTTTTAATGGATGCTTTCTTGGTCTCCAGAATACATGCCTCCCTCCTCTCTCTGTGTCTATTTGTTTGGCTAAAGTCTGTTGACCTATTGTGAATGGCAAAATAAAATTAATTTCTATCCTTTGTTTCTACCATTTCTTAATCAATGTATTTTTGTTGTAAATAGCTAACAATTTTTAACACTCCTGCTTAATTTATTCCTTCTAAAAGCTCAGTGCTGTATACTATTGCTGTCCTCATCTCACAGATGGAAAAACTGAGACCAGCAAGGAGGCTATATGGCCAGAATGCTGCCTTTGATAACCACTTGTAGACACCAAGCCTTAAAGTTCATGCAATATTTTATCAAGCTAAGGATCTCCTTATAAAAGCAAAACCAAGAGAAGTGATCAAGAGTTCAGTGCCAACGACTGCTATAGAAGACACAGGACATGGACAAGCAAAAGATGTGGCTTTAAGAACAAAAGAAGTAGGGTTCTCTGTTTAGTGTTTTTAATTCCACAATTCCAATGCTTCCTCATTAAAAAAATAATAATAATGATCAGACCACTTCTTTTACTAGGAAGAAATGAAAGTAGAAATGTAAAATGTTTCCACTAATGAACAGCCCAAAGTTAAATTATTTAGAACAATCAAATGATAATATGCACTGTTTAACTAATCATTTTCCAAGGATGCATAATAGATTGAGAGAAATTCTTGATACATTTTCATATCTAAAAAGTATGCTGTTGACTTCTCCATTGAATAACTCCAGCAGAATGGGAGAACGTGAGCAGGGGCTGAGCACTGGGAACTTGAGATGCTGCTTTAGGTCGTGTGGTTGTCCTGCAGTGAGTGCAGATGTTTATAAACGTACCTATCAGGAACTGCTAACTAGAGGATTAGGGCTCAACACCATGCTGACTCTACCTCTAGCTGTGGATGTACTTCTAGGCTGATTTACTAGGTGGCGATATAATCTTAAAAATAAGCCTTCACCTTCTGGTGCAAAAGTTTTAGCTCTCCAATTTCTCACTAGCATATTTTTCATTTCCAATGTTGCTTTTCTCTTGGTTCCATTTTTGCTGCCTTTCACACCAAAATTCGTTTCATCTGCCCATTCTTATAACAGAAAAATTTTTAAACCATACAAGCAGGCTCGATGAAGAGAAGTTCAAAATCCCTCTATAGTATGACCTGAATATTGGAGATTCAGTCTTTTGCTATCACTGGTTCCTGAGGGCCGAATACAGATATATGCCTCATGTATCTGTGTATCTGGAATTCTCTATTTCATTTAAACATTAAAGAATCAAACATTTTCCCTTGCCCATGTATGTGTGTGTGTACATACATATATATATGCTATATATATCAGGCATTTCTTAGGGCCAATAAAAGGTGCAATCTGCTACTAAATATTTTTGTAAATCCAAATTCCTCACTCCCTACTTTTTCCATGCATTTTATCCTCACACATTGTACCTCCAGCCCCAAAGCATACAGCAATTCTGGAGGAAGTTATAAAATTATGAATAAGTAAATATCAGTGAAAGTGCTTAATATGCAGTTAAATTTGATAAAATACTAATTATTAGTATTTTCCAGTTTCCAGAACTGAAGTAGGAAACATCTCATCTGGAAATTGGAGACACTGAGAAAACTTTATTCCTTGTAACCTTGAGTTATCCTGAGAAAATTTCATTCCTGACCCATGGGTAACGACCCAGAAAATGGCCACTGCAAGTTCATATAATTCACCCACTTATATTGGATCATGTACTACATGATCAGCACTATGCTGGGCACTGTGACACTGTGAGGCCAACCAAGGACTATAAGCCATTGTTTCCAACCTCAGGAAGCACAGCTGTGAGGAAAGCGCAAATGTAAGTGACTGGTGAAAAGTGGCTCTGACACATCTACAATCAGAATTCAGACAAGGGGAGAGTAGAGTGGGTGGGTGTAAGGTGAAAGGACAACGATGGAAGATTAAAACCGACATAGCCTGGAATAAAGGAAGAATACTGATGCATGAGAAGGCAAAGGAGGAGGTCCAGATAGATGGACTTTGCAGTTAGGTTTGGACGAGTGTTTGAGCCAGGATCATTGAGGAGAGGAGATAATTAGAAATTCGGGTGAGTGCTGCCTAGTAGAGGGAAGTAAAGTGAGATGGTAGAGTGGGGTGTGGATTGGGGAAGGCAGTGAGAAACAGGCACAAGAGCAGCTTTCTGGATGCATCATAGCAACACTGTGAAAGCTCAGTTTGGGGGAGACTAGCCTGGTGATGAGCATGGGAGAGATTAGAAAGGAAAATAGAGAAACTCGGGAAACAGACTTGAAAGGTGATAATTCATTCACAAGGAGAGAAAGGTTTGATTTAGGAAGGTGACAGTAAAAACATACAAAAATAAATATGAGAGAAATAGTGAAAGAAAACATGTCCCAAGTCTAAGACTGACTGATGTGGATTGATGAAAGGGACAAAAGTTAGTCTTGGTAACTGGGATAATAGTGGCTTCACTGAAAGAGATGAGGAAATTTTGGAGGGAAACACACTAAGTGTGATTATAAGAATGTAACTTTTTAGATGACCCATAAGATTTGCAGTATAGCTTCCAGGAAGCAATATGAAATATGATCACATAGCCAAAGGATTAGAGACAAATATGTAATAACTATTACTTAGAGTTAATAGCTGGGAAAAGAATGAAATAATTCAGCCAGTCAATTCAGTATATTTGAGTTCCTCTTATATGCTAGATACTGTGAAACACTGGGGTGGAAAAACACAGAGATAAATAAGGTACATAACTGAAAGATAGACACCTACTGTATTTGCAACACAGTAAAATCAAGTCTATATGAAAAGCCCAATGGAAGGATTAATCAGTCATGCAGAGGAGGCCTCATGTTATGCCATAAAAAATGTTCTTCCAACTTATTCCAAGGGTAGAATGGAGGTTACAAACATTTTAGAAAAATACTTCAGCCTTCTTGTCAAAGGAACAGAATGTGAAACAGCACAAAGATGAGAAGGACCAAGTTCAACTCAAGGGAGTGCCAAAGTTCAAAATGCCTAAAGCACAGGACAGAGGGAGTAGTGGGATGGGCCTGGTAAAGAAAGTCAGGGAGATCATAAAAGAACTCTGTGGTGGAGAGACAGTGGCAGACTGATAAGCAAGTGACAAGGCCTTGGAGGGTTGGGTCTTGCCCATTGTTGAGGGAGAGACAAAGAAAGCAGAAGCAATGAAAATGAGGAAAACAAGTATGGTAATAAGATAGAAGAGATGGGGACAGTTCAGTTCAGTCACTCAGACATGCCTCACTCTGCGACACCATGGACTGCAGCACACCAGACTTCCCTGTCCATCACCAACTCCTGGAGCTTACGCAAACTCATGTCCATTGAGTGAGTGACGCCATCCAACCATCTCATCCTCTGTCATCCCCTTCTGCTCCCACCTTCAATCTTTCCAACCATCAGGGTCTTTGCAAAAGAGTCAGTTCTTTGCATTAGGTGGCCAAAGTATTGGAGTTTCAGCTTCAGCATCAGGCCTTCCAAAGGCCTGATTTCCTTTAGGATGGACTGGTTGGATCTCCTTGGAGTCCAAGGGACTCTCAAGAGTCTTCTCCAACACCACAGTTCTAAAGCATCAGTTCTTCAATGCTCAGCTTTCTTTATAGTCCAACTCTCACATCCACACATGACTACTGGAAAAACCATAGCCTTGACTAGACAAATCTTTGTTAGCAGTGATGTATCTGCTTTTTAATATGTTGTCTAGATTGGTCATAGCTTTTTTTCCAATGATCAAGTGTCTTTTAATTTCATGGCTGCAGTCACCATCTGCAGTGATTTTGGAGCCCCCCAAAATAAAATCTGTCACTGTTTCTATTGTTTCCCTACCTATTTGCCATGAAGTGATGGGACCAGATGCCATGATCTTGGTTTTCTGAATGCTGAGTTTTAAGCCAACTTTTTCACTCTCCACTTTCACTTTCATCAAGAGGCTCTTTAGTTCTTCTTCACTTTCTGCCATAAGGATGGTGTCATCTGCATATCTGAAGTTATTGATATTTCTCCCAGCAATCTTGATTCCAGCTTGTGTTTCATCCAGTCTGGCATTTCTCATGATGTACTCTGCATATAAGTTAAATAAGCAGGGTGACAATATACAGCCTTGATGTACTCCTTTCCCTATTTGGAACCAGTCTGTTGTTCCATGTCCACTTCTAACTATTGCTTCTTGACATACATACAGATTTCTCAGAAGGCAGGTCAGCTGGTCTGGTATTCCCATCTCTTTAAGAATTTTCTGCAGTTTGTTGTGGTCTACACAATCAAAGGCTTTGGTGTAGTCAATAAAACGGGAGTAGAGATGGAGACAATGCTGAGTAAAAGTGGTAGAGGATTAGGGCAGGAGTCTGAAAGGAAGAGTTTTACAGGGAAGAAATACATGACAGTTTCAGTATTTAAAATTATTTTTAAAATATGTTGCTTATTAAAATGCAAGTGTCCTATGGTATCTAATTGCTGCTGCTGCTAAGTCACTTCAATCATGTCCAACTGTTTGTGACCCCATAGACAGCGGCCCATCAAGCTCCCCCATCCCTGGGATTCTCCAGGCAAGAATACTGGAGTGGGTTGCCATTTCTTCCTCCAATACATGAAAGTGAAAAGTGAAAGTGAAGTTGCTCAGTCATGTCTGACTCCTAGCAACCCCATGGACTGCAGCCTACCAGCCTCTTCCATCCATGGGATTTTCCAGGCAAGAGTACCGGAGTGGGTTGCCATTGCCCTTTCCAGATATCTAATTAGTTAATCTCAAAAGTTGTCCCCAATGCATTATGTCTCATGGTATTCATGACCTTTTCCAGTCACTCACACATTGAAAGTTAGCTTCCTATGATTTCAGTTAATCAATAGTATGCAGCAGAAGTGATACTGTGACCATTAAGAAGACTTACAAATGCTATTTCCCCTGCTTGCATGTGGGAGCTCTGAGCTGACACATGAGAAGTCAGCTCCCCTGGTCCATCTATCACAAAGAGAGGCCATGCATAGAGAAAGAGGAGATCTAGAAATCCTAGCATCTCAGCCAGGCCACCAGATGGTTCCACTTACCTGCAGACAATGATGTAGAACATCATGTGACTATATCCTCCCAAGAAACCTCAAGAGAGACCAGCAGAAAATGGCCAGCTGAACACAGTAACAATGCAGAAATGTCAGAGAAGATAAAATGATGGTTGTATTAGGCCACTAAGTTTTGGAGTGTAAGCTGCCCCTATGAAGCTTAGACTTCACCCACTCAGCAGCTGGGAAGATAAACACCCTATGTAAGTGACCACTGTCTGGACAAGCTCCCACCATAGCAGGTAGAGGAAGTCAGACAGGGTTTAGCCACTCAGTGAGGGTTCTTAGGGAATCTGGAGAACAACACAATGACTCTAGGCAGCCTGGCAAAAAAAAAAAAGAAGGATGTGGCCAAAAGAACGATGTAAGAAGGCACTATAATGACATAGGGTTTTCTCTATTAAAACAAACCCTCAAAACTCCAGGCTTTTCTACAGGGGAAACTAACCAACTCAGCAGTCCTGTTATTCTCCTTAGCAGTCTTGTCTTTCTCTTTGGGATTTCCTCATGTCAAATACTGCTGCTGCCATCTCAGTAGTCCCAGGAAGTGTGGTATGCCCTTTACTTGCTCTATTTAAAGCACATGCAAAATATTCTGTGTTCCTGTAAGCATAGTTGAGGGAGGCTAGAACTTTAAAAGAGATTTCATCTCTCTGTGTCATCCTAGTGCACCAGCCCCAAGCATCCTGTATCCTGTATCGCACCTAGACTGGCAATTTGTTTCTTACAAGATAGTATACATGTTTCAATGCCATTCTCCCAAATCATCCCACCCTCTCCCTCTCCCACAGAGTCCAAAAGTCTGTTCTACACATCTGCGTCTCTTCTGCTGTCTCACCTTATGGGGAGGATAGTGGGAGGGGATTCAGGATTGGGAACTCATGTATACCCGTGGCAGATTCATGTCAACGTATGGCAAAACTAATACAGTATTGTAAAGTAAAAATAATAATAATAATAAATAACTAAAAAAGAAAGTCCCTGCTTAACATAGATGTAAAAAAATAAAATAAAAGAGATTTCATTGAAAAATCAAGGCCAGATAAAGAGCAGCAAACACAGATAAACACAAGAATGAACCATTATTCAAAGATTGAGATTCCTGCTCAAGTTCTAAAGGATCAGACACCTTTGAAGGCACTTTTTTGTGCCAGGCACAGCTAAGCATTGTCGTCTGAAAAATAAAAGATATAATTCCTACCCAGGAGTTTACAATATAGTGATGAGAGTTAAATGGACAAGAGACATATAGGAGGAACAAAAATCTCTGATGGGTTTTGAGTGATGGTAGAAAGTTAAAGTGCCCTCCAAGGAACAAATGAATTCAAGAAAACCCATAGGGGTTGGCCAAGTTAATGTGTGAAAAGGCTTTACAAGGTGTGGGAATACCAAATCCAAGTCCAAGGAGACTTGAGAAAATGCAGTTACCAAGGTTTAAAAAAAAATCAATATAACTAGGAAATAATGTGATAGAGCCAGAGATAGGAGAAGAGATGATTAAGGAGGCAGTCTGCAGCCTGAATAGGAAGGGGTTGAGGTGCAATTAACACTCTGGATTTTATTCAGAAGGCTATGGTAAGGAAATTATCATAGGAAATTAACATAAGAACTGAGTTTCAAAGAATATTTCCATCATTTTGGGAAAATTAGATGTGGAATGCCACATGACACATCTTCCCAGGATTTCAAAAAATGCTTCACAGGTTATAAAGAATTTTCTTCATAAATCTTCAACTTTTAGTTTCCACTCAGCAGGTGTCAACCATGAGAGAATGGCCACATGAGGCAAATCAAGAAGCAGGCAAATTACTCACTCTTATCCTTCTAGTACAATCTCAGGGCACTAAGTAACTTAAGAGAATTTGAATTGTCAGTTTTTCTGAGCTGGTCCACACAATGCCCTAACCATATAGACAGGTTCCTTAATATTCTGCTGGTCCACAATCCTTGAAGCAGAATTATAAACTAGAGTTGTTCATTTCTTTCCCAGGATTGTCCCCATGGAGTGTTAATCTTCCTGCTGGTAAACTAGAGAAATTAATGACATGTCGGGAGTAGACTAGGATCTATGGCACATACCCCCGAAAGGGTTCTGTCCCAATAGTAAATGTCTTCAAGTAATCCATTACAGGTATCTATCTGCAAATGACATCACTATTTAGCTTATTTGCTTGAAATTAAATGCCCAGTATGATTTTAGTTAGAAACATCCCTGTAACAGTAGGAGCCATATAGAAGTTTTGTTTTGGAAATATTTCTTTCTTAGGACATTTGTTGTCCTAAGAAGGAAATATTACTCTTCAGACTCCTCCTTGCCTTAAGTGAGATTAGCAGACATTTCTGTGATTCATGTTCATTTTTTTTTCCTGTATGAAGAATAAAATGGGGGCAAGGAACATAATGGGAGTTGTGAAAATTTAAATATTTATACCCTGAGAAGAATTATGTCAATTTGATATGCTAATGTTTTAAATGAAATGCTAATAAGTAAATGACTGTGTAATCTCACCCTGTCCTATGACAATCATTTGATGAAACTTTAAGTCAGCTCTGTGATTTAATATGACAAGCCAAACTTTCAAGGGCAGTTTTCCTTCCATTGGGTGCTTAATTTGGGACTGTGAGAAAGGATGGTTGGTGAAAGCAAATACTGTTTTACAGTTGAATTATGGCTGCGCTGACTAATTGCAGTTCTGCTCTCTGAAAACCTGTGTGGGCTGGCAGAACCATGATGAGACACGATTTGTCAGGAAAGAGAAGTCACTGTGGGGAATCAGGCTGCAGAAGATTCATTGACTTCAATGCCAGCCATAAGATTTGTGAGGTCAGGAGGAAAATATGAGGCTGACTGACAACAAAGCTGTTTAAAACTGACCTTGCTCACCTTGGAGGATAACCAAGGAGCTGACTGTTCCACTGCACTCTGCCACTGCCGACCACGAGGAGACACAAGTCAGGATGGCTAGGGCAGTCCCCACCAGGGAGAGTTTATGTGCACAGTCATGCTAGTAAAACCAGAAAATCCTCCTCCTCTGGCATGGTGGTACCCTCACTGAGCACCAGATCTTTGTATAAACTTGTTGTTTTTCCAACATAATTATCATACTGTTAGTCATTTTATCCAAGAGAAAATGCATCTCCTTTAGCAGATCAGCTTAGGGAGAGGGTGAGTATAGCCAGTTATGGTTCCCCAACTGACAGTGTTGTTCTGCCCACAGAGTAGCCTGGGTTAGAAGAGAACATCAAGGGAGAGAGAGGAATATTTTAAAGGCCTCTGACAAATGAAGAGATGGAAGAAAACAAATATATTCTATATACTTCCAGGGGTAACAAGACAAAAATTGCCTTCTGGGGGAGCCCAGAATTGTCATATAAATTTAAAAGCCATATTGTACTTTGGAACTACAATGGCCTTATATTATCCAATTCTTTCACTACACAGATAAAGAAAAATAGGGTTTGAAAAGCTGTGTTGATTTTCTCAAGGTCATAGTTATTATGGTTCTCCAGAGGAAAAGACCAATAGGATACACACACACACATACATATACACATATATATGTATTATATACAAACACATACACATATATATATACACAGAGTTTAACAAGGTAGGACTTAGGGGCAATGACCCTCCACAAAGTTAGAAATCCATGTATAACTTTATAATCACCCCCTCCCTGTGTCACATCTGTGATTCAGCCAACCACAGATCATGTAGTACTGCAGTATGTAGTTACTGGAAAAATAAAATTACATATAAGTGGACTCAAGCGAATCTCTTGTGTTCAAGAGCCACTGTGTGTGTGTGTGTGTGTGTGTGTGTGTGTGTGTGTGTGTGTGTGAGAGAGAGAGAGAGAGAGAATATAATATATATATATTTATATGGGGGAATATTTATTATTAATATAAGAACTCAGTTTACATGATTATAGAAAGTGATAGGTCTCAAGATCTGTATCCAGTAAGCTTGAGACCTAGGGGAGCCAATGGTATATTTTTAATCTGAACACTGGTATGCTCTAGACCTAGGAAGAGCCAGTATTTCTGTTCAAGTTTGAAACTATGTCCCAGATCCTGTGCAGGCTGGAGGAATTTCTCTCCAGTTTGAAGTGTGGCCAGCTTTTTGCTCTATTCAGGCCTTCAAGTGAGTGGATGGAGTTCACGCAAAATAGGGAGGACAATCTGCTTTGCTCAGTCTACCCATTCTAAAGTTAATCTTTTCCAGAAACACCCTCACAGACCACCCAGAATTATGTTTGACCAAATATCTGGCACCCTGTCTAACTGACACAAAGAGTTAAACATCACACACAGCTTACTGGGGAAGATTCCAGCCTTCATCAGGCATCTTCACTTTAGTCCAGTTCTCTTTGCACTGTGCCACACTGCCAATTCAAAGTGAAATTACATGCAAGGCCATTAAATAAGCCTGGATATTTCATTTCAGTCAAGTTAAGATCCCTTCAAATAATTATGTGGGACACTATTCATCTGTTTATTTTTGAATAGAAAAATAATTATAATATTATATTTGAAGCTCTTAGAACCCAAAACAATGAGCCTGAAAGAGGTATTTCTGCACAGATAATCAGTGATCTATCCACCAAGTCATTGGAATAGAAGGCATCCTCTACCTGAGTACCCACAACTTCCTGTGGGAGAGTTTATAAAACCAGTAGTGAGAAGACTATCTCAGATATGAAGAAGACACCACCCTTATGGAAGAAAGTGAAGAAGAACTAAAGAGCCCCTTGAAGAAAGTGAAAATGGAGAGTGAAAAAGTTGTCTTAACACTCAACACTCAGAAAATAAAGATCATGGCATCTGGTCCCATCACCTCAGGGAAATAGATGGGGAAATAGTGGAAACAGTGGTAGACTTCATTTGCGGGGGGCCTCCAAAATCACTCAGTGGCTTCAGCCATGAAATTAAACCACACTTACTCCTTGGAAGAAAAGTTATGACCAACCTAAACAGCATATTAAAAAGCAGAGACAATAAAGGTCAATTTAGTCAAGACTATGGTTTTTCCAGTAGTCATGTATAGATATGAGAGTTGGACAATAAGGAAAGCTGAGCACCGAAGAATTGATGCTTTTGAACTGTGGTGTTGGAGAAGACTCTTGAGAGTCCCTTGGGCTGCAAGGAGATCCAACCAGTCTTTCCTGAAGGAGTTCAGTCCTAAATATTCATTGGAAGGACTGATGCTGAAGCTGAAACTCCAATACTTCGACCACCTGATACAAAGAACTGACTAGTTTGAAAAACCTTGATGGTGGGAAAGATTGAGTGTAGGCAGAGAAGGGGACGACAGAGGATGAGATGGTTGGATGGCATCATCAACTCAATGGACATGAGTTAGAATAAATTCTGGGTGTTGGTGACTGACTGAACAGAGTGAGAAGAGTACTCTCTCTCAAATGCTGCTCACTTCCACTGCCACACTGCATTCAGTTCAGTTCAGTTCATTTGCTCAGTCATGTCCAACTCTTTGTGACCCATGAACTGCATCATGCCAGGCCTCCCTGTTCACCAAACCCTGGAGTTTATTCAAACTCATGTCCATCGAGTTGGTGATGCCATCCAACCATCTCATCCTCTGTTGTCCCCTTCTCCTCCCACTTTCAATCTTTCCCAGCATCAGGGTCTTTTCAAATGAGTCAGCTCTCCGCATCAGGTGGCCAAAGTATTGGAGTTTCATCTTCAACATCAGTCTTTCAATGAATCTTCAGGACTGATCTCCTTTAGGATGAACTGGTTGGATCTCCTTGAAGTCCAAGGGACTCTCAACAGTCTTTTCCAACACCACAGTTCAAAAGCATCAGTTCTTCGGTGCTCAGCTTTCCTTATAGTCCAACTCTCACATCCATACATGACTACTGGAAAAACCATAGCCTTGACCAGATGGACTTTTGTTGGCAAAGTAATGTCTCTGCTTTTTAATGTGCTGTCTAGGTTGGTCATAACTTTTCTTCCAAGGAGTAAGTGTCTTTTAATTTCATGGCTGCAATTACCATCTGCACTGATTTTGGGCCACACTGCCTTAAGATCTACAAAATCCTGCAAAACAACACCACATCATGTCCATTTTTGGAAATACTACATCAGCTGGCCTTCACAGAAGAGACAAACTCATTCTCCCAATACTTTCCATGGAAGCCATACTGGCAAACTTCATTTCTGGATGTTTGTATTGTATCCTTTGACTCTTACACCAGGATTTTGGGCATGGGGGTTACAAGTCATCATCAGGTCATGGAGTGTAACTATGTGCATTTTTCCCCACTAAAAGAAAGGA
The DNA here is from genome assembly GCA_917880005.1 of Nanger dama. NCBI lineage: Eukaryota > Metazoa > Chordata > Mammalia > Artiodactyla > Bovidae > Nanger > Nanger dama. The sequence goes on along the minus strand of CAKJTW010000082.1, from coordinate 8,590,867 downwards.
AATGGACTTAATGTCAAAGAAGCTTCACAAAACAGTAGTTATAAAAGAAGGGTGAATTCTAATTATTCCCCTAGAATGATTTTTAATGACAAAACAGTATTTTTGTTTTTCTAAATCTGTAGGAATCATATCTCCTGCATGGGGATAGATAATTTCACTGGAATAAGGAGGTTATTTGTGTATTGCATGGGTATCGTCTAGTTTCATTTTCTGTGGGCTCTGAGAACTGAGCCTGCATGAGTATTTCTCCAAATGAGAAAGTAAAAACAATTATATCATTTCTATTTCATTCCAGCTTACTTAATAAAGGAGAAACAAGAGAGTTTAAAATTAATTGTAAGAGCCAGACTAGTACTGGGCAAGTTAATGAAGAGCTTTTATGAGCTGTAATTTTTATTTATTTATTTGTCCAATTAATTATTTATTATATGCATTGGATACGGCCAGTTTTTAATAGTCTTCTGGGTGCATTTAATGCTGTAATTATCGCCAAAACGAGCCCTGGCTTTACAACTTGTAACATAATCCTATTCAGGAAAACAGAACATTCACATATGGAGTAAATGGAATTCACTGAGCTCTGCTTCAAATGGAGGTTTCAAGGAAATTTTTCCCACCAATAAAAGGTTGTGCTAATCTCTGTAGGTATCTATGAATCAGTGAGTCAGTAAATAAATTATTAATCACCTACTATATGATAGGCAAGATGAAGAGACAAAGAAAGTACCTAACAGGCTATACATCCTCAAGCAAAATGAGCAGTTTTGATAACCAAAACTCCTTATTCCAGTGAAGTTATCTATCTCCATGCAGGAGATACAATTCTTACAGATTTAGAAAAACAAAAATACTGTTTTGTCATTACAAATCATCCTAGGGCAATAATTACATCTACATCTACTGTGTACCAAGCACACTACATATATCCTCTTTCAAAGCTTTACATTAATTTGACAACAAAGATATTTTCACTTTCATTCTCCACCTTACAAGCAAGAAAGCTGACTGAATAGCTTAAATGATCCATCTCAATGTACTAGCCAGACATAATATGTGTTCCCTTTCTGGTGATATTTAGAAAATGAATTAACTTGCCCATATACAGATTAAATAAAATTAGTACTTTTAATATTATTTTTATTAGGTATAATTTACATAACATAAAACTATCACTTTGAAGTATAAAAGTCACTGGTATCTAGTACATCCATAGTGGGGAAAAGTTTATATTTTAACTTTTCTAACTTGCTGATACTTTAGAAGGAACACTCACTGACCTGTATGTCCACAGTTTTGAATTTTAGTTCTTACTTGTCCAAACCAACTTTGTGACCTTGGCTAGGTTGTTGAATTCCTATATAACAGAAGTATCTCTCTGGAGAATGGTCAATGATTTTCACTGCTTCTATCAAAATCACCTTGAGGAATGGTTTAAACTATCTGGCTTTGGTCCATCCCCAGAGTATGATTCAATTGATTTGACATGTGTGATTTTTAGCAAGCTAAATTTAAGAACTACTAGACCTGATAATTTCTAAGATTCCTTCATAGACTTACATTTTATGGGAGCCATGATTTCATAACACAAAGCTGGGGCTTTAGCAAGAAAAGCTACTTTAAAAAAAATAAAAAGCTGAAATCAGATAGAGGGGCATTGGATGTTACACTTGTATAAAGCTCTCTGACATATTTCTTTTAATGATTAAAATTATTTGGAAAACTATATACAAAGTGCACATGTCTTCCAGAGAAGAGTAAAGCATGTAATAGAAACCAATTCAGGCAGCAAATGGTCCAAAGAAAACCCAAATTCAATTTTTGAAAATGGGTGTTTTCTGATAAGTGCCAGCTGAACTGCCACTGCTACTTTGAGTTATAACCACATAAGTTATCCATGTTCAGTCATCATCAAGCTGCATGTTTATCCCTCATGTAATTGGTATGGTGACTCTTATGAAGAATATACATTAGACATTTTCCATGAGAAGTCTGATTCAGAAGGCTGGTTTCATTCCAAGAATACATGTTCAATTTCCCTGATATTTTTATTAACACAAAAGGGTAGTAATCAATGACATTTTATTTGAGATGATATGATAGTTCATTTTATTGTGACACAGTTGACCAAAGAACAAAGGTTCCATGTGATTTGTATTTATCAGTATTCATATGAATTCCTTTCTCAGTTATTTCCTTTCTTGATCTTGGTTTGCCATTCATAAATGAGGTAGAAACAGAAAATCCAGACTGTTGATTTCTGGCAAATGTTGTACTTAAATGGTCTAACATTACTTACCATGCATTCAAAATACAATCCTTCCCTCCCATGGCATACTCTATTTGTATGCTTTCAAGATGCGTGGTGAGTCAGCACTGAGGTGTCTTTTGAAAGAGTATACATTAGTGCAAGGTGACTCGACTACCATCTGCATCAATGTGGAAGAGGTTTCTCAACAAATAAAATATATTAAGGCAGAGCTGAGAATTATGAGACATGAATTCAAGTCACAATGACTTTATTTTCCTCAGATTTAGTCTTATCAGACAGTATTTTTGTCAATTTCCTTTCTACTTGGCTCATTTTTTATCTATCCGAGAGTGGTTTTTCTTTGTTCCTTCAATGCACTTCCCAGTCTATTTCATAATCTCTGTCAAGTCTTCATGGGGCTTCCCAGGTGGCCCTAGTGGTAAAGAATACTCCTGGTCAATGCAGTACACTTAAGAGAGACAGGTTTAGTCCCTGGGTCAGGAAGATTCCCAGGAGAAGGAAATGGCAACCCACTCCATTATACTTGCCTAGAGAATCCCACAGACAGAGAAACCTGGCAGGCTACAGTCCATGGAGAAGCAGAGAGTCGGATACAACTGAAGTGACTTAGCACGCATGCATGTCTCAGTATTTGCATTTCCTGTTAGTCCAACTTCCTTATCAAGAATTACCCAGTGAAGACTTGCTCTCAGTATTTCCTTTAAATACAATGAGGGGTTTTTTTAATGCTGCAAAATGGGTTCAAATATTTCTTCCCTGATTATAAGATAAACGCTTTTTCTGATCTTATTAGAACATATCACTGCACACTATTTTAATAAGAAGTGTCTTATTTTATAATGCTTTACAAAAGAATACCACTCTCCTCTTGCTCCCCGCCCCGCCCGTTACCCGACTTCCCCTACCTCCACACACAAACAAAGCCCTAAAACTCTTCTTCCTTTGATGGGTTTATGGTTGCTTGTAATATCTTGTTAGGACAAAGGAGAGGAACAGAGAATGGGAGCTTATACTGAAGGGCTATGGATTCTATGCCCCAGTCAGTATGCTGAATAGCTGATGTTGAGCAGTTCTATGACCTACAAGCCCTTTTAGAACTAACATCCAAAAAGATGTCCTTTTCACTATAGGGGACTGGAATGCAAATGTAGGAAGGCAAGAACACCTGGAGTAACAGGGAAATTTGGCCTGGAGTACAGAATGAAGCAGGGCAAAGGCTAATAGAGTTCTGCCAAGAGAATGCACTGATCATAGCAAACACCCTCTTCCAACAACACAAGAGAAGACTCTACACATGGACATCATCAGATGGTGAACACTGTAATCAGATTGATTATATTCTTTGCAGCCAAAGATGGAGAAGCTCTATACAGTCAGTAGAAACAAAACCAGGAGCTGACTGTGGCTCAGATCATGAACTCCTTATTTCCAAATTCAGACTTAAATTGAAGAAAGTAGGGAAAACCACTAGATGATTCAGATATGACCTAAGTAAAATCTCTTATGATTATAGAGTGGAAGTGAGAAATAGATTTAAGAGACTAGATCTGATAGAGCACCTGATAAACTATGGACGGAGGATCATGACATTGTACGTGAGACAGGGGGCAGGACCATCCCCACGGAAAAGAAATGCAAAAAAGAAAAATGGCTATCTGAAGAGGCCTTAAAAATAACTATGAAAAGAAGAGAAGTAAAAAGCAAAGGAGAAAAAGAAAGATATACCCATTTGAATGCAGAGTTCTAAAGAAAAGCAAGGCGAGATAAGAAAGCCTTCATCAGTGATCAGTGCAAAGAAATAGAGGAAAATAACAGAATGGGAAAGACTAGAGATTTCTTCAAGAAAATTAGAGATACCAAGGGAATATTTCATGCAAAGATGGGCTCAATAAAGGGCAGAAATGGTAGAGACCTAACATAAGCAGAAGATATTAAGAAGAGGAGGAAAGAATACAGAGAAGAACTATACAAAAAGGATCTTCATGACTCAGATAATCACGATGGTGTAATCACTCACACTCACCTAAATCCAGACATCCTGGAATGTGAAGTCAAGTGGGCCTTAGAAAGCATCACTATGAACAAAGCTGGTGGAGGTGATGGGATTCCAGTGGAGCTGTTTCAAATCCTGGAAGATGATGCTGTGAAAGTGCTGCCCTCAACATGTCAGCAAATTTGGAAAACTCAGCAGTGGCCACGGGACTGGAAAAGGTCAGTTTTAGTCCAATCCCAAAGAAAGGCAATGCCAAAGAATGCACAAACTATTGCACAATGGCACTCATCTCAACACTAGTAAAGTAATGCTCAAAATTCTCCAAGCCAGGCTTCAGCAATACATGAACTTCCAAACATTGAAGCTGGATTTAGAAAAGGCAGAGGAACCAGACATCAGTTGCCAGCATCTGTTGAAGCATCAAAAAAGCCAAAGAGTTCCAGAAAAACATCTATTTCTGCATTATTGACTATGCCAAAAGCCTTTGTGTGGATCATAATAAACTATGGAAAGTTTTTAAAAAAATGGGAATATCAGACCACCTGACCTGCCTCCTGAGAAATCTGTGTGCAAGTCAGGAAGCAACAGTTAAAACTGAACATGGAACAACAGACTGGTTCCCAATAGGAAAAGGAGTACGTCAAGGCACATATTTTCACTGTGTTTATTTAAGGCAAATATTGTCACTGTGCTTATTTAAGGCACATATTGTCACTGTACTTATTTAACTTCTATGCAGAGTACATCATGAGAAACACTGGGCTGGAAGAAGCACAAGCTGGAATCAAGATTGCCAGGAGAAATATCAATAACCTCAGATATGCAGATGACACCACCCTTATGGCAGAAAGTGAAGAAGAACTAAAGAGTCTCTTGATGAAAGTGAAAGATGAGAGTGAAAAAAGTTGGCTTAAAGCTCAACATTCAGAAAACTAAGATCATGGCATCCAGTGCCATCACTTGATGGCAAATAGATGGGGAAACAATGGAAGCAGTGACAGATTTTATTTTCGGGGGGCTCCAAAATCATTGCAGATGGTGACTCCAGCCATGAAATTAAAAGACGCTTATTCCTTGGAAGGAAAGTTATGACCAATCTTGATAGCATATATTGAAAAAAGAGACATTACTTTGCCAACAAAGGTTTTTCTAGTCAAGGCTATGGTTTTCTAGTAGTCATGTATGGATGTGAGTGTTGGGCTATAAAGAACACTGAGCACTGAAGAATTGATGCTTTTCAACTGTGGTATTGGAGAAGACTCTTGAGAGTTCCTTGGACTGCAAGGAGATCCAACCAGTCCATCCTAAAGGAGATCAGTCCTGGGTGTTCTTTGGAAGGACTGTCTTGAAACTGAAACTCCAGTACTTTTGCCACCTGATGTGAAGAACTGACTCATTTGAAAAGACCCTGATGCTAGGAAAGATTGAGGGTAGGTGGAAAAGGGGACAACAGAGGATGAGATGGTTGGATGGCATCACCAACTCAATGGACATGAGTTTGGGTGAACTCTGGGAGTTGGTGATGGACAGGGACGCCTGGCATGCTGCAGTCCATGGAGTCACGAAGAGTCAGACACAACTGAGTGACTAAAATGAACTGAACTGATGCTTTGTGTCTCGTGCAGTTTTATATCCCTCAACTAACCTGCATGATTTTCTGTTTCTGCTTGATCACCTACGTCAGCCCAGCTCTCTCACCATCACTGAGCCCCAGAAAACAGCCCTGAAAACTCCAAGCCCACAGGAGTCACCAAATTACTTCACCTTATCCATCAAATTTGTCCCACTGACAATTGCCCACTCTGCTAAAATCACCTGCTTTGTTAATTATCCCATCCTCTCCAGCCTCCACCAAAGAAGTACATTTATCAAGTAACATCCACTGGGATTTTAAGCAAACTTGGTAGGGAAAAAGTACAAACATATGAGAAACAAGTACAACTAAATCAAGTCCTCCTGGAGAGCTTAAGAGTTTCCCAACAGTAAAATGATCCCTAAAATCTAAGTTAGATAGGAAAAGCAGACCAGTGGTAGGCTGGTGTTAATTTCAGTTACAGTAAATGTGATTAATTGTTTCCTTATTTGATAACAGCTGATAATGTCACAAAAATACAGCAACAGTAGCCAGAGATCAGAACTTCAAAGTCCATAGCCAGTTACATGCACAACACTGTTGATGTGAGCAAAGACTTTCAGGTCTAAATATTCAAAGATAATCTAAAAACCAAACCTGATACCCACAATCATAAACAAATCCATGCCCTAAGTAAATTCAGCATTTTCACCGGCTAAAGTTTCTGAGGCAAACACGTGTCAATGTAACAAATAAGGCTATATGAAATGAAACTGCATATTAGACCAACTTGTCAGATAAGAATTTCCTGTGGGTGATGAACAGGCTTGTCTGAATATCCAATCTGGGAATCATCATAATGCACAATCTGTAGCCCAAGAGTGCACCCATTCTTTAAGAGAGGGTGGGAAGTACATGCTGGACAGAGGAATTAAAAGTCTCCCAGAGGAATGTATCTGGTATTTTTGAAAATTCAGAGGGCCAGAGTGGTTGGAGTGAAAGGAGTGAAAGAGTGATGACAGCCAGAGCTGAATTTGGAAGGACAGATCAGATCTACATCGCTGTTCACTACTGAAAGAGTTTGAGCATTTCAGTGTAATGAGAAATTGCTGAGATTTCATTCTCTCTGGTTGCCAAGTATGGAATGAACTGGAGAACAGCAAGAGGAGAAGGTAGAAGGCAAGCTGACATGTTATGGCTACTCGGTAGCCAACCAGCATCATCTTTGTGTGTCACAAGTCAACACTTACCTAATATACACAAAGCATCTAACCATCCCCTCAGTACTCAGGTAGAGTAACTAACTCTCTCAGTTATGTTACCCCTTTCTTTTATTTACACTTCCTTCACTTGGCATAGTATATTTTAGTATATTTTATATAATATGAAATAATATGTTAAGTACTTCTCATAGCATTTAACACATAATAATTGTGAATATTATTCCTTTTTCTTTTTCTAAGCTATAAATACTCACTCATCATTTTCTCACTTCTGCAGGGAAGACTACTATGAATTACTCTCACTAGATACTACCAATAAAGCCACAATCAAGGGATTTTGCAGTGAAAGATTGATAAGGCAAAAGAGGAAGTTTGATAAAAGGATATTTTAGCAAACAAAATTGGGGTGCCAGTCATGGGTATTGAAAGTTGGGGAAAGAATATGGCTTTAATGAGCCAGAGAGGTAAGAATTTGTGTGTGCATACTAAGTCACTTCAGAAAATCCTAAGTTGTGACAGACTATTTGAGACCCTATGGACTGTAGCCCACCAGGCTCCTCTGTCTATGGGACTCTCCAGGCAGTAATACTGGAGTGAGTTGCACCCTCCTCCAGGGGATCTTCCCAACCCAGGGACTGAACCTGTGTCTCTTTACCCCTAATGATACCTGGAAGCCCGGTAAGAGTTTGCAGGGCTGTAAAGATAGAATGAAGGAAAGAAAGGTCCTGTGTGAATGCCTAGAACAGGCTGATTTTACTGCATGCCAGCTATTTTTAAGTGGTTAGAAAGGAGGTGAATAGTCCTTGTATCTTCTTCACTAATATATCCTCATGTCATAACCTCGGGCCAAACACATAGGAGAAGCTCAAAAGTATTACTGCACAATTGTATATAATGTACACTTCAGGGAGAGAGAAGTTGTTAAACTGAGGAAATGTAATCAAAGCCATCCTGAGGAAAGAATTGCCTGACCTTGTGTTGTATGGAGAATCCAAATAGGGCAGCATCTTGGAGGCAACTCTCCTTTAAACAACAAAAACATAATCAGAAAAGAGCAGCGTTATTTCTGGAAGGCAGAAAAGAAGGAAAACAAAGGAAGACAAGTGAATAATTTTGTTTTACTAATGTGGTGTTGGGAAAGACTCTTGAGAGTCCCTTGGAGTGCAAGGAGGTCCAACCAGTCCATTCTGAAGGAGATCAGCCCTGGGCTTTCTTTGGAAGGAATGATGCTAAAGCTGAAACTTCAGTACTTTGGCCACCTCATGCAAAGAGTTGACTCATTGGAAAAGACTCTGATGCTGGGAGGGAGTGGGGGCAGGAGGAGAAGGGGACGACAAGGATGAGATGGCTGGATGGCATCACTGACTCAATGGACATGAGTCTGAGTGAACTCCGGGAGTTGGTGATGGACAGAGAGGCCTGACATGCTGTGACTCATGGGGTCGCAAAGAGTCGGACATGACTGAGCTACTGAACTGAACTCAACTGAACAGTATCATCCCATAATAGGTTCATAGTAAAGAAGTACAAAGACAGCAGAGGCCTCTTTCTGAAGAGCTCTAGTAATATCATTCAGGCCTAATGTGTGTGGTTTAAACCCTTGTAGTATTTTTTCTCTATTTCAGGTCCCCTCTCATCTTGGCTATGGCATTTGGCATTATTTTTAGGTTTAAATTATTGGCTTAATCCTAGTGTCCACCCCTTCTTTCTGGCAAAAGTCATGGTATAGCCATTTGAGCTCAGAGTCAATGGCTCATTGAACCAATTAATGAATGATTCATTTATTTCTGACAACCCCTGATAAAGGTGGAAGTCCATCTAGTAGTCATTTACAGAAACAGTACAAACTAAAAAAAAAAAAAAAAAAAAATTCAAAGTTCCAATGCTCCTAAAGAACAGTAGTTCTCAAAGTACTTGCCCAACTCTTGGTAAACCTCTGAAATTTACCATAGGCAGCTACAGAAGCAAAATTCTGACAGTGCAGAAAGGCTGGCATTACTGATTCTTCAATCCACCTATTTCTGGTTCTGTGTATGCAGTTTCTCACCATAAGGACTGATGGGATCCAAGCACTAGTAACTCGGATGGATGGTGGGAGGATTTAGGGCCATGTGAATATGAGACAGAGCATTCTCAGGAGAAAGTTTTCTGGCTTCAGATAGACATGACTATTGGAGAGGGTGCTGGCTACTGTGGAACAATCCTAGGATTTGGTGTGATGAACCTCCTCAGTAAAAAATATTTTATTATCCTGTAGTCATTCTTCTACCTTGACATGCTGCCACTGATACACACAAGCAGGCCCACACACCAAGGTTTGCACAAGGCAACCAAAAATCTAGCACTGAAGCTGACAGCAAGCTAGGAGAGATAATCAAAACAAAGTGGAAAAAAAATGTCTTGGGAGCAAATAACACACTATGCTTGGATGAACTTGCCTTACATAGATTTTCCGAAATGTATATTTTTCAGACAGATGTTTTTGTTCTCATGCTCAATAACACAGGAAAAAATAGGAAGAGATAAAAATGGCTTACAGGGCAAGGACATCAGCTATCCATCTTATATAGCCCAAACCTCAACAGAAGCCATACTTGTTTTCTATATGCCAGAGTCTCCAATTCTTTTCATACTGACCAAACTAAGACATAAATTAGATGCCAGAATTCTCAATACACACTAATTTTCTGATTAAATTCATGAGTGATAAATGATTTGAACATACATTTGATCTGCTAGTTTTTCACCATGATGGATAAAACTATTTCCCTTTGGTGAGTTAAAGGCATCCAGTTACTTAACAGCCTCTCCTGAATCTAATTCCATAAATATTCATTGTAAGTCTTATTTGAAAGCTCTAGTGCTTTCCTTCCCCAAACCAAGTCATAAAATTTGGCTTTGTCTTCTTTAATGCATCTCCTCATCTCATTGCCATATCTTGTTCATAAAAACAGCATGAATCAAAACTTTAAAGGAAAGGAGCCTTGTATTCACGGCTTAGACTTGTGTAAGTAGAGGACAAGATGGCTGGATGGCATCACTGACTCGATGGACGTGAGTATGAGTGAACTCCGGGAGCTGGTGATGGACAGGGAGGCCTGGCGTGCTGCGATTCATGGGGTTGCAAAGAGTCGGACACAACTGAGCAACGAACTGAACTGAACTGAAACTTGAAAATGTTATACCTTTCTTATGTTAACAAACATAATTCTTTTACAAATTCTGTGCAAGTGATTAAATAGTTTATGTGGCATCTTCTATACCAAGTTTTAATTATTCTGTATGAATGTAGGCAATGTAATAATTAACCACCTTTAATTCCTGAACAGGAAATAGCAAGTCCTTTGTTCCATTCAGTTCAATTCAGTTCAGTCGCTCAGTCATGTCCGACTCTCTGAGACCCCATGAACTGCTGCAGAACACCAGGCCTCCTTGTCCATCACCAACTCCCAGAGTTCACTCAGACTCACATCAGTCGAGTCGGTGATGCCATCTAGTCATCTCACTCTCTGTTGTCTATTCTCCTCCTGCCCCCAATCTCTCCCAACATCAGAGTCTTTTCCAGTGAGTCAACTCTTCACATGAGGTGGCCAAAGTATTGGAGTTTCAGCTTCAGAATCAGTCCTTCCAAACACCCAGGACTGATCTCCTTTAGAATAGACTGGCTGGATCTCCTTACAGTCCAAGGGACTCTCAAGAGTCTTTTCCAACACCACAGTTCAAAAGCATCAGTTCTTCAGTGCTCAGCCTTCGTCACAGTCCAACTCTCACATCCATACATGACCACAGGAAAAACCATAGCCTGGACTAGGTGGAACTTAGTCTACAAAGTAATGTCTCTGCTTTTGAATATGCTATCTAGGTTGGTCATGACTTTTCTTCCAAGGAGTAAGTGTCTTTTAATTTCATGGCTACAGTCACCATCTGCAGTGATTTTGGAGCCCAAAAAACTAAAGTCTGACACTGTTTCCACTGGTTCCTCATCTATTTCCCATCAAGTGATGGGACCAGATGCCATGATCTTCATTTTCTGAATGTTGAGCTTTAAGCCAACTTTTTCACTTTCCACTTTCACTTTCACTAGGGGCTTTTTAGTTCCTCTCCACTTTCTGCGATAAGGATGGTGTCATCTGCATATCTGAGGTTACTGATATTTCTTCTGGCAATCTTGATTCCATTCATTTCGGTTCGGTTCAGTTGCTCAGTCATGTCCGACTCTTTGCGACCCCATGAATCATAGCACGCCAGGCCTCCCTGTTCATTACCATCTCTCGGAGTTCACTCAGACTCATGTCCATCGAGTCAGTGATGCCATCCAGGCATCTCATCCTCATTCATCCCCTTCTCCTCCTGCCCCCAATCCCTCCTAGCATCAGAGTCTTTTCCAATGAGTCAACACTTCCCATGAGGTGGCCAAAGTACTGGAGTTTCAGCTTTAGCAACATTCCTTCCAAAGAAATCCCAGGGTTGATCTCCTTCAGAATGGACTGGTTGGATCTCCTTGCAGTCCAAGGGACTCTCAAGAGTCTTCTCCAACACCACAGTTCAAAAGCATCAATTCTTCGGCACTCAGCCTTCTTCACAGTACAACTCTCACATCCAAACACCACCACAGGAAAAACCATAGCCTTGACTAGACAGACCTTAGTCGGCAAAGTAATGTCTCTGCTTTTGAATATACTATCTAGGTTGGTCATAGCTTTTCTTCCAAGGAGTAACCATCTTCTAATTTCATGGCTGCAGTTACCATCTCCAGTGGTCTTGGAGCCTAAAAAAATAAAGTCTGACACTGTTTCCACTGTTTTCCCATCTATTTCCCATGAAACGATGGGACCAGATGCCATGATCTTCGTTTTCTGAATGTTGAGCTTTAAGCCAACTTTTTTGCTTTCCTCTTTCACTTTCATCAAGAGGCTTTTTAGTTCTTCTTCACTTTCTTCCATATGGGTGGTGTCATCTGCATTCTTCCATATGGGTGGTGTCATCTGCATATCTGAGGTTACTGATATTTCTTTCAGCAATCTTGATTCCAGCTTGTGCTTCTTCCAGCCAAGTGTTTCTCATGATGTACATTGCATAGAAGTTAAATAAGCAGGGTGACAATATACAGCCTTGATGTACTCCTTTTCCTATTTGGAACCAGTCTGTTGTTCCATGTCCAGTTCTGACTGTTGCTTCCTGACCTGCATACAGATTTCTCAAGAGGCAGGTCAGGTGGTCTGGTATTCCCATCTCTTTCAGAATTTTCCACAGTTTATTGTGATCCACACAGTCAAAGGCTTTGGCATAATCAATTAAGCAGAAATAGATGTTTTTCTGGAACTCTCTTGCTTTTTTGATGATTAAGTGGATGCTGGCAATTTGATTTCTGGTTCCTCTGCCTTTTCTAAAACCATCTTGAACATCTGGAAGTTCACAGTTCACATATTGCTGAAGCTTGGCTTGGCGAATTTTGAGCATTACTTTACTAGCATGTGAGATGAGTGCAATTGTGCAGTAGTCTGAGCATTCTTTGGCATTGCCTTTCTTAGGGATTGGAATGAAAACTGACCTTTTTCAGTCCCATGGCCACTGCTGAGCTTTCCAAATTTGCTGGCATACGGAGTGCAGCACTTTCACAGCATCATCTTTCAGGATTTGAAATAGCTCAACTGGAATTCCATCACCTTCACTAGCTTTATTTGTAGTGATGCTTTCTAAGGCCCACTTGACTTCACATTCCAGGATGTCTGGCTCTAGATGAGTGATCACACCATCATGATTATCTTTGTCATGAAAATCTTTTTGGTACAGTTCTTCTGTGTATTCCTGCCACCTTTTCCTAATATCCTCTGCTTCTATTACACCCATACCATTTCTGTCCTGATGTCCATGTGTAGTCTTCTATTGTGTTGTTGGAAGAGGGTGTTTGCTAAGACAGTGCATTCTCTTGGCAGCACTCTCTTAGCCTTTGTCCTGCTTCATTCCATATTCCAAGGCCAAATTTGCCTGTTACTCCAGATGTTTCTTGACTTCCTACTTTTGCATTCCAGTCCCCTATAATGAAAAGGACATATTTTGGGGGTGTTAGTTCTAAAAGGTCTTGTAGGTCTTCATAGAACCATTCAACTTCAGCTTCTTCAGTGTTACCGGTTGGGGCTTAGACTTAGATTACTGTGTATTGAATGATTTGCCTTGGAAATGAACAGAGATCATTCTGTCATTTTGAGATTGCATCCAAGTACTGCATTTCGGACTCTTCCATTGACCATGATGGCTACTCCATTTCTTCTAAGGGATTCCTGCCCTCAGTAGTAGACATAATGATCATCTGAGTTAAATTCACCCATTCCAGTCCATTTTAGTGTGCTGATTCCTAGAATGTTGATGTTTACTCTTGCCATCTCCCTATTTGACCACTTCCAATTTGCCTTGATTCATGGACCTGACATTCCAGGTTCCTGTGCAATATTGCTCTTTACAGCATCAGACCTTGCTTCTATCACCAGTCACATGCACAACTGGGTATTGTTTTTGCTTTGGCTCCATCCCTTCATTCTTTCTGGAGTTATTTCTTCACTGATCTCCAGTAGCATATTGGGCACCTACTGACCTGGGGAGTTCCTCTTTCAGTATCCTATCATTTCGCCTTTTCATACTGTTCATGGGGTTCTCAAGGCAAGAATACTGAAGTGGTTTTTCATCCCCTTCTCCAGTGGACCACATTCTGTCAGACCTCTCCACTATGACCCGCCTGTCTTGTGTGGCCCCACAAGCATGGCTTAGTTTCACTGAGTTAGACAAGGCTGTGGTCCTAGTGTGATTAGATTGACTAGTTTTCTGTGATTATGGTTTCAGTGTGTCTGACCTTTGATGCCCTGTTGCAACACCTACTGTCTTACTTGGGTTTCTCTTACCTTGGACGAGGGGTATCTTTCACTGCTACCCCTCCTGACCTTGAACATGGAATAGGGGTGGAGGGAGGGATAAATACGACTGAGAGACTGAACTGATACACATTACTATATGAAAAATTGATAATAATGACCTACTGTATAGGACAGGAAATCTAGTCTATACTCTGTAAAGCATTATATGTGAAAATAATCTAAAAAGAGTGGATATATATATATATATGTATAACTGATTCATTTTACTGTATATCTGAAACTAACACAAACTGTAAATCACATATATTGTAATTTTAAATTTTTTTAAATATATGATATATAAACAGAAGAAAAACATATTCTCTAGATCAGAAATTAACACCAGAAATTAAAATATGCAAAACAATATTGCCCAAAATATGAAACATCAGGGGTCATTCATTTTAATTGAGCTGTAGATTCAACACAATTCCAAATATAATTCTAACAGGCTATTTTTGGCAGACACTGACAAGTTTATTCTAAAATTTATATAGAACACAAAGTCTTAGAATAGAAAGAAACAATTTTGAAAAAGAACAAAATTCGGATAGCTTATTAGACTTGGTTGCTAAAGCTACACTAATCAAGGGAGTGATATTAGCATAAAGGTAAGCATACAGATCAGTGGAAAAGAACAGTGTTCACCAGTAGACCTGTACATATAAATCTATCCATTTCAACAAAAAGTGCTAACATAATTTAATAAAATTAAGCTTTATCAGGAAAAATATATTTATTATTTTCTAAGCACAGCAGCTGAAGATGAGAAGTAGAAGAATCCCTCCCACAGATCCAAAAATTCTGCCTTAAGGACTAATATAACTACCAAGAAGTTACAGATAATTGAACAAAACAGAGATTTGTTCCACAATTGCCAGGCTTCCTGTACTTGATTCAAATCACTGAGTCACTCTTTCCCTATATCTGATTAAAAGTAGCATATTAAAGGTTTTCCAATTGACTTCTAGATAATTAGCAGCCAAATTGAAGTTATATTTTTAAAAATACATATATGGGACGAGCACCATAAAAATATTTTTTTTTATTTCAATCAAATGGATTTAGGTTTCACTAATCTACTTCTTTGTTTGATAATAGGACTTCCTGGCAGAAAAAAGAAATAATATATTTGCATTCATTAGATCTAACCTGCCTCAGTCATGAGTGAAGGCCCTTTAACAGAAATTGATTTTTATTTTATGTGATAAATAAGTGCATCTATATAGAGGACATCAACTTTTGTCAAATACATTATCCCTAAGCTATTTTTTAATTGCATAGGCTCATTTTGGTAGAATCATTTCTTAATGAGATTTAGCTTGATTTGAGTAAGGGAAAAAAATAATTCTATAAATGCCTCATTTGTTCCTGCTCATTTGAATAGCAGCCAAAGTAATATTGTCTCAAAGAGATGTTTCTTCCAAAAGATGTTTATGCAGTAATGTTATTGATGTTAATATTTCCAGTCATTATTACTACAAAGCTAAATATCACCAAAATCCATTCATTTCTATTCAACACAGACAATGTGGGTGAGGTCGGGAGGCCCTATACTGAGCATATTCCATTTTCCCTTTATCTCTTCACAGAGTCCATGAAGTTTATTTATTTGCTGTTGTTGCATCATATTTTGATAGTGTGTCCATTTTTAAATGTCCTTCTTCCCATATAACTGAAACACAAAAAATAGTACAGGGAAGGAAAGTCATGTTAACACTGACTGCCCTTTAAATACAAAAGCTGTTACTGGTGGCAGATAGATTTTTGCCCTAAAGAGCTTCATCTTCCTCTTTTTCTCATGCCAAAAGAAAATTAAGCTTTGGTAATTAAATATTTCAGTGAATTTGAATTGTGAAAAAAGCTAATTTGGACCTTAGACCATTTAGCATGTATTGCCTGTGAGAGAGAAAGGTGGATGCTTTAGCCTGAAGTATGTTAACTGTCTACAAAGTAATTTCAAGAGATAATTCTAAATCCTGCAATGTAATATGAATCCTCTTGATCAGGCAGGAATTCCCTGCTATATTTACTTATACTATTTCACCAAATATATGTAAGCAAAGTCTTGAACATATTCATTTTTATTCTCCCCTTTAACCAATTTTATATGGATCTAACTGAATTTTGTATTCACTGTTCCCATTTTTTTTTCTGTTAGAAATAAGAACATGAAACATGTTCCTATCATGGAACATGGAGAAGAAGTACAATACATAGGAATATAGGGAGTTTATTTTATATAAAATTTTTTGCATTATCTCATGTTGAAACTGAAAATTTATGAATTGTGTCTCCAGGCATACTCTGCCATTACCATCATCATGTAAAGGAGATGAATCATCATTAATTTAACTAAGGGTGGAAGAAATAAGCTTCAGAGAAAAGGACAAAACTGTTAGAGTCTTCAAACTCCAAGATTCAATTAATACAAATAGGCACTGGCAGAGCAGTGGATATATCACACACTAGATTTTTACCTCTCTACAACTGAATTATACCAGCCATTACTTCATAAGTATCTCCTAACTAGAAGGAGAAGCTGAAGAAGATGAAGTTGAATGGTTTCATAAAGACCTAGAAGAACTTTTAGAACTAACGCACAAAAAAATATGTCCTTTTCATTATAGGGGACTGGAATGCAAAAGTAGGAAGTCAAGAAACACCTGGAGTAACTGGCAAATTTGGCCTTGAAGTACAGAATGAAGTAGAGCAAAGGCTATTAGAGTTTTGCCAAGAGAATGCACTGGCCATAGCAAACACCCTCTTCCAAAAACACAAGAGAGACTCTACACATGGACATCACCAGATGGTCAAAACCAAAATCAGATTGATTATATTCTTTGCAGCCAAAGATGGAGAAGCTCTAAACAGTCAGCAAAAACAAGATCAGGAGCTGACTGTGGCTCAGATCATGAACTCCTTATTGCCAAATTCAGACTCAAATTGAAAAAACTCAAGTAGGGAAAACCACTAGACATTCAGGTATGACCTAAATCAAATCCTTTATGATTATACACCGAAAGTGAGAAATAGATTTAACAGTCTAAAACTGATAGAGTGCCTGATGATAGACATTTGTGACACTATGTATAGGAGACAAGAAGCAAGACCATCACCAAGAAAAGAAATACAAAAAGCAAAATGGCTGCCTGAAGAGGCCTTAGAAATAGCTGTGAAAAGAAGAGAAGCAAAAAGCTAAGGAGTAAAAAGAAAGATATACCCATTTTAATGCAAGTTCCAAAGAATAGCAAAGAGAGATAAGAAAGCCTCTCTCAGTGAACAGTGCAAAGAAATAGAGGAAAACAATAGAATGGGAAAGACTAGAGATCTCCTCAAGAAAATTAGAGATACCAAGGGAATATCTCATGCAAAGATGGGCTCAGTAAAGGACAGAAATGGTAAGGACCTAACAGAAGCAGAAGATATTAAGAAGAGGTAGCAACAATACACAGAAGAACTGTACAAAAAGATCTTCATGACTCAGATAATCATGATGATGTGATCACTCACCTAGAGCCAGACATCCTGGAATGTGAAGTCAAGTGGGCCTTAGAAAGCATCACTATGAACAAAGCTGGTGGAGGTGATGGAATCTCAGTTGAGCTGTTTCAAATCCTGGAAGATGATGCTGTGAAAGTGCTGCCCTCAATATGCCAGCAAATTTGGAAAACTCAGCAGTGGCCATGGGACGGAAAAGCTCAATTTTCATTCCAATCCCTAAGAAAAGCAATGCCAAAGAATGCTCAAACTATTGCACAATTGCACTCATCTCACACCCTAGTAAAGTAATGCTCAAAATTCTCCAAGCCAGGCTCCAGATGTTCAAGCTGGATTTAGAAAAAGGCAGAGGGAACCAGAGATCAAATTGCCAGCATCTGCTGAATCATTGAAAAAGCAAAGATTTCAAGAAAAACATCTATTTCCGCTTTATTGATTATGTCAAAGCCTTTGACTGTGTGGATCACAATAAACTGTGGAAAATTCTGAAAGAGATGGGAATACCAGACCACCTGACCTGCCTCTTGAGAAATCTGTATGCAGGTCAGGAAGCAACAGTCAGAACTGGACATGGAACAATAGATTGGCTCCAAATTCCAAGGCTGTATATTGCCACCTTGCTTACTTGATTTATATGCAGAGTACATCATGAGAAACTCTGGGCTGGAAGATGCACAAGCTGGAATCAAGATTGCCAGTAGAAATATCCATAACCTCAGATATGCAGATGACACCCTTATGGCAGAAAGTGAAGAAGTACTAAAAGCCTCTTGATGAAAGTGAAAGAAGAGAGTGAAAAAACTGGCTTAAAGCTCAACATTTAGAAAACTCAGATCATGGCATCTGGTCCCGTTACTTCATGGCAAATAGATGGGGAAACAGTGAGCACAGTGGCAGACTTTTCTGGGGAGTGAGGGACTCCAAAATCACTGCAGATGGTGACTGTAGCCATGAAATTAAAAGACGCTTACTCCTTGGAAGGAAAGTTATGACCAACCTAGACAGCATATTAAAAAGCAGAGACATTACTTTGCCAACAAAGGTCCGTCTAGTCAAAGCTATGTTTTTTCCAGTGGTCATGTATGGATATGAGAGTTGGACTATAAAGAAAACTGAGCACTGAAGAATTGATGCTTTTGAACTGTGGTGTTGAAGAAGACTCTTGAGAGTCCCTTGGACTACAAAGACATCTAATCAGTCCATTCTAAAGGAGATCAGTCCTGGGTGTTCATTGGAAGGACTAACGTTGAGGCTAAAACTCCAATACTTTGGCCACCTGATGCAAAGATCTGACTCATTTGAAAAGACCCTGATGCTGGGAAAGATTTAAGATGGGAGGAGAAGGGGACAACAGAAGATGAGATGGTTGGATGGCATCACCTACGCGATGGACATTAGTTTGGGTGGACTCCAGGAGTTGGTGATGGACAAGGAGGCTTGGCGTGTTGCAGTTCATTGGGTAGCAAAGAGTCAGACATAACTGAGCAACTGAACTGAACTGAACTGAACTAGAGGGAATACATTTTAAGAGAATATTAGTAGAAATCATGTACGCATTTCAGAGGAAAAAAAAAATCCTGTCCCAGTGCTTGGTTTTTAAAATTACAGACTAACTGAACCAGAAATCCATCCTTTGCCCTGATGATAGAATCCACCATGCTGAGATGCTAAAGTGTTCTTCTGTACTGCTGAACAGTCCCCTGAGGTGCCAGTCTTTATAAATGTCTTCTTCTGTCCTCTAATCTGTCTCTGAGTTTATCATCTAGTAAGACTGGAATTGTGCATGGTTCTTACTGCAGCGGGCTTGCTGAGCATTTGTGAAAGCGCTCCCAATTTGAGGGTTCCTTACTACCAGCTGGAATAGAACTATACTAAGTATAGGTTGCTTATTATGAAGCGTATTTTTTCTCTCTCAGAATTTAATGATCAAAATTGTTTAATGAGCAACCAATATACGATGGTAGTTTTCTCTTTTATAGCACAATTGAGAGCTCTGTGAATCCACAGATCATGATACTTCAAAGGTTTTGTAAATAGCACCACCTAGGGACTAGGGAGAATTTCTTCAGGGTTTCTGCACTACTAGAGTACATTTCTTAACCAATTCTGTGGTATAATATGGAATTGCTGCTTTTGGTGGTAAGCAGGTGGGCAGTGAGGCTCACCTCCCTTCTTTTAGGTTAAAAACAAGAAAGCAGGCTTGTCAGAGCAAAAATACAGAGATATTTGGTACCAGGTGTTAGAATTCGGATGTCAGCTGTTTACAGAAACTGTCTGAGCAAGCAGCTGCTCAGCTCCTGGAAACATAGCCTGTCGGATATTGTCAGAACCCACGGGAAGCTGAGTTTAGATGCAGCCCCTCCCACCAGGAGAAGGGAAATAGGCTCTGCTGCCTCATTGTCCTGATAGCCTACACTGAGCCCATGGGGACCCCTTTCAGAAAGCTCTGCTCACTGCACCACACATTCTTCTCAGAAGAACAGTCCTAAACAAAGCATTTTATTATGTGGCTTAGGGAATAAGGCAACAAAACTCAAGTTATTTCATTTCAAGAGTTGGTTCTAAGACTTCCTAATGGCTAAACCTTCAAAGATAAAAGCAACACTCTGGTAGTTCCCAAAACAAACAGCAACGTCCTCAACTACCAATGTTTTAACATCAAAATAATATTGACTTACTACTATCTGCAATAATTACAAAACACACAGAAAAATCCATTAAAAGATAACTTTTCCCTCAAAATTACATCCCATTATATTCTTTAAGAAATGCTGACTAAAGTAACATGTACTCATTTGAGTTGCCCTTTTGATTCAAGGACAAGAATACTAAAACACAGTTTGTCAGCACCACAGTTGTGACTTAGTCATTTTTCATTTTAATTTTCTATTTCTATATTAGTACATGTGTGTCTTTCACCACTGACAGCTTGAGCAAAGCAAGATAAATTATTTTGATATATAGGAATTCTATGTGGTCATATTGTATGCAATTTACTGACATCAGACAGGTTGGAAGATTACCAGTAGAAATAACTGTTTCTGAACACTCATGTATAAATTCTATTTATGCATGTCCCTAAAGGAAATTTTGAGTCCTACAGGTATTTCCTCCTTCATGAAAATAATCAACCTAGAAACAATCACTATCTAGTTAATTTCTATTATAAATTTGAAATTGAATTGAGAATGTTTTCCAAAGTAAGCACTTATGTCTTGTCACAAAAAAAGGCCAATTATATCTTTCAAAATGAACATATTTTGAATATTTGAAATAGTATGTACAAAATGTCCAACTTTGGAAACCCACGAACTGTAGCCTACCAAGCTATAAATGCTTTATAATTGCATTCTTTGTAAGTATTTATATTGAACCATACATTCTGCTCTTAAACCAGCATGTTTTTGTGTCAATACACTGCAGCAACCCAGACAGCATATTAAAAAGTAGAGACATTTCTTTGCCAACAAAAGTCCATCTAGACAAAGCTATGGTTTTTCCAGTAGTCATGTATGGATTTGAGAGTTGGACTATAAAGAAAGCTGAGCACTGAAGAACTGATGCTTTTGAACTGTGGTGTTGGAGAAGACTGTTGAGAGTCTCTTGGGCTGCAAGGAAATCCAACCAGTCCATCCTAAAGGAGATCAGTCCCGAATATTCATTGGAAGGACTGGTATTGAAGCTGAAACTCCAATGCTTTGGCCACCTGATGCAAAGAGCTGACTCTTTTGAAAAGACCCTGATGCTGGGAAAGATTGAAAGCAGGAGGAGAAGGGAATGACAGAGGATGAGATGGTTGGATGGCATCATCAATTCAATGGACATGACCCTGAGTAAACTCTGGGAGTTGGTGATGGACAGGGAGGCCTGGTGTGCTGCAGTCCATGGGTCACAAAGAGTCGGACACCATAGAGGGACTAAACTGAACTGAACTGAACACTGTAGCGAGAGACAATGCTACACTGATGCAACCTTGTGTTAATAATGTTCACAGATTTACTGAGGCATTGTATTACTGGAGTGATTAGGGCTGGTGTACATGATGCCTTGATATCAGCAATGTTGATGTTGTCTTAGAAGCCATTCAAATTAGCATTGCCCATAGCATTTTTTTATATAGCAACATGTTGCTCATAATGGCAATACTGAAAAAAATACTTCTTCAGTATATGTCATACAACACCCTGGACTGTCAAAAAAACAGATAAGCAGAGTTTAAAGGCAGCATTTGGAAAACAAAGAGACAAAGCATTAGGAATTATGCAATAATTTACACATGACTGTTGCAAAAGTCTTATGTTTATATCTTTACTGCAATTTTAGACTATGTTTACATTGTGAAGAGGACATAACTCCTCTGTGTTGGGTTTTATAGAGGGCATTTTCAGACATGTACATTAAGAATTTAGTTTTGAAATAAGCATCATTCCCAAATTAGGCCAATGTTGTCTATTAAAATGAAATTTGTGTCCAAACTCCCAAATGGCTCTGATGGTTATTAACCAAAATCAAGTACTGGAATACTGCAATTTAAAAAAACAAGTTGACAGTTTTTAAAAAGAGATAGTCAACTACTGTAGATCAAATTTTAATGCATTTACTTAATCTGCCATCATTTCAAGAGCTTTGTCAAATATTTTCTATTATTCTATTAAAAAGAAAACAGTATCACATTAAAAGAATCTCTGTAGAGTGATATTTGCAGAAATGTACTCAGTTGAGCTTATTTATGTTAACTCTTCACTTCCAAATGCTTATTGCATTTTATAATATAATCTAATTTTAGTCATCACAGCATCTCTATAACATACTCCATGGTGTGTAGAAATTAGCATTTCCATTTTCCAGCTGAGTAACTGAGACAAAAAGGTAACTCTTTTCTGGGGTCACTCAGATGAGAACTAGACTAAATACCTAAACAGAATTTATGGCCAAGACACCTAGAATTCCTAAAACACATTATGCAACTTCTTTGAGTTTTCTTTTCATGAATTGTGTGTGAAAAAAATCCTACCATTATATAGCACTTAACGTTTACAGAAAACTTTAGCATTCATCATTACGTATAATCCTTACAACTGTGTAAAAGTATACATTTTTATCCCATTTTTCTCATTAGAAAAAAAAATGGAAGCTTGAAAGAGATAAATTGACTTTTCTAAGGTCACAGATATAATTGGCAGAGCTAGTCTAGAAGGCCAGGTGGATTTCAAAACAAGCATTCTTTCTTATTCCCTATGACTATAGTTGCCTTGTCTTGAGTCTTTGCTGTCTCTGCCTGTAAAAGCATATTTTATACTTCAAGATCTATCTCAATACCACCTGCTATTCAAAGCTCCTAATGCCCCAACATTCCCACAAGTAATCGATATAAATGTCTTAAGTAGAATAATAAGATGTGGCTTATCTCTTTTACTGTGGCTTATCAGTAAAAGGAAAGAACTGGTGAGTCTTGCATACAGTACTTGTTCCAAAGACATATTAGATTTAATAAATGGATGACTTAATGGAATCATTAACCAAGGGAAATAATTGTTTTTTAATGTTTACATATCAACACTCATAATAGTTGACAGGATGTTTCCTAGAGGCCTCTCTTCCAGGAAAAAAAAAAAAAACATTTGCTTCTACTCTGGCCTTGGGATAAGAGAAGGCAGGGGTGCATGTCTATAGCAAGGAGCAAGGTGCGAACTGAGTCCCAGTCCAGGTGAGGGTGGTTCAGGACACCTGGCAAGTTCTGAACATTCAAATCATCAGGATAAATCCCAGATGCTACAGAACTGTATATATTCCCGCCATAACAGAAGCTCGGTAACCAAGTATTTTTATGAACCAAGAGATATTCCTCCTGTCTTAGCAACTTATCTACACAGGGTCCCAAAGCATCTTATATGTCTAAATCATCCTTAGTGTTTGTAGTCTCTGTCAGGCAGAAGTTAAACAGAAGAGGACTTGCATGCTTGTGACCTCACTTGACTCTAAGGTCATCGACAGCCAGGGCTGTGTCTTGGATCGCCACTATGTTGCTGGTACAAAGTAAAGTGCCTGACACTTTAGGGATACTCAACACCTTTAAGAATAAATAAATAACCAAAACCCCAGATTACCATAGAAGAGTAGGGGTTCTCTGTGTCAAACCAGCTTGCCCTCCTCCCAAAATGCTTTGTGGGATGAGATTAGCTTAATAATTTCCCCCATGGCAGCCCCTGGCCCTTCATCTTGAAGACAGTGAAGCCTTCTCTGTCAGCACACATACAATGATCTGTCTCTCAGCTGCAGACTTGTATTAACTGAACTCACAAAACTGATTAAATAAAACCAGAGTGACAACTGGCTTATTTTAGTATAAAAGCTACTTAATTCAGTTACTCAATTCTAGCTGACACATTATTTCCCTAAAGACAAATGTATGAGAAGTCCAAACATTTCCTTAATGTTAATACAATTGAAAACTTGGATATTCATATAAAGCCACCATCTCCTATAGGGACAGTCTTGCCAAAAGAGCCAGGAATAATCAAAATCATTAACCAAAGATCTTTTTCCACTTACCAGACTGTGCCAACATGGATCTAGTCCCGTTTTACCTTTCTCTTTTACTTTGCCCTGTTCTTTGTTTTTAACCGATATTAATATACTAAATTGAAAGTGAAGTTTCTCAGTCTTGTCTGACTCTTTGTGACCCCATGGACTGTAACTGTCAGGCTCCTCTGTCCATGGGATTTTCCAGGCAAGATTACCAGAGTGGGTTGCCATTTCCTTCTCCAGGGGATCTTCCCAATCTAGGGATCAAACCCAGGTCTCCTGCATTGCAGACAGACTCTTTACTGTCTGAGCCACAAGGGAAGCATACTAAATTGAGTTACTATCAAGTCTTACAGACCTAGGAGAGTTACTATCAAATCTTACAGACCTAGGAGCTAGTCTGCCTCTTTGACAGTTTTGTGGGTTTCTCAGTTCAACTGACATTAAATTTTACTTAGAGCAATTAGATTTTCCTCATTTCAAAGTTCCTAGGGAAAGGCCCACTGTATCATGATGTCATAACAATTAGATAAAAGAACAACTAATAAGAGGAAAAAATGTTTCCCAATAGGTAGAGAGTCAAACTTGTTAAATCTTCAGAGGAGTCTAATTGCAGCTGTGCCTTGCCTGAGTCTGTGGTGCCCTCCTGACATCACAGATAAAGCCAGTTAGTTCCCTAGTTAATTCATCCAGCCCACCCATGTCTGTGATCACAGCCAAAGGAGATCTAAGTTCCTGCCCCACAAGTTGGACTTCTGTACTACTTGGTGTTCAGTTTTCTCTGAACCCCTGTTAGAGTATGACAACCGGCACATCACATTGCTAGTGACTGTGTCCCCATTTGCTTCAGTAGCAGATGTTCTGTGAAATGAGGGACAGAGGCAGCCTGACATTACCTGGTAGAGAGGGACCTGGAGGAAAAGTAATTTGACCTCACTTTTCTCCCTACCTCTCTGTAACTTCCTTCTAACACTCTCCTGCCTGTCTCTTAGGGTAAAGATCCAAGGGGCAAAGATTCAAGATGCCTGTCTGAAATAGTAGATAAAAATGCAAATTTGTTTCCTTTATTTTAGAATGAAAATAACAATATCTACAGAATTATTATAATAAGTAAATGAGCTAATTCATGGAATAATACTTCACAAAGCACCGGGTATATAGTAAGAGCTTTAGCTGTGACTGCTACCATTCTTGCCAGTGTTATTAACACAACCATTACCCCCAATCCACCCATCTGCCCCTTTCACTTTGAACAATCCTGTCAGTTAAACTCCATCTTCCAGAGGTTAGATTCTTGTTCATAAACCCTGGTTTGTAAGTTTGCCTTCATACCTGGTGATCCAAATGATGGATGGTGAGTCCTAGCCTTCCAGATTCCCCATAGCTGGGTTCTGCTAACAATGATCCAATGCTAACTTCACTGAAGAGAACAGCTTTACTGAATTACCCACTGATGAACTATGCTACCCAAGTAAGATGATAGGTGTTGCAAGAGACATAAGAGGGCAGACACACAAACCACAAACACAGAAAATTAGTCAATCTAATCATACGAAACACAGCCTTGTCTAACCCAGTGAAACTAAGCCATGCCATTTGGGGCCACACAAGAAGGGTGGGTCAAAGTGGAGAAGTCTGACAGAATGTGGTCCACTGGAGAAGGGAATAGAAAACCACTCAAGTATTCTTGCCTTGAGAACCCCATGCAGTATGAAAAGGCAAAATGATAGGATACTGAAAGAGGAAATCCCCAGGTCACTAGGGTGCCGAATATGCTACTGGAGATCAGTGGAGAAATAACTCCAGAAAGAATGAATGGATAGAGCCAAAGCAAAAACAATACCCAGTTGTGGATGTGACTAGTGATAGAAGCAAGGTCCAATACTGAAAAGAGCAATATTGCATAGGAACCTGGAATGTTAGGTCCATGAATCAAGGCAAATTGGAAGTGGTCAAAGAGGAGATGGCAAGAGTGAACATAAATATTCTAGGGATCAGGGAACTCAAATGGACTAGAATGGGTAAATTTAACTCAGATGAACATTATATCTACTACTGCGGGCAGGAATCCCTTAGAAGAAAGGTCAATAAAAGAGTCCGAAATTGCAGTACTTGGATGCTATCACAAAAAAGACAGAATGATCTCTGTTTGTTTCCAAGGCAAATCATTCAGTATCACAGTAATCCAAGTCTATACCCCAACCAGTAACACTGAAGAAGCTGAAGTTAAATGGTTCTATGAAGACCTATAAGACCTTTTAGAACTAACACCTGAAAAAGATGTTCTTTTCATTATAGGGAACTGGAATGCAAAAGTAGGAAGTCAAGAAACACCTGGGGTAACAGGCAAATTTGGCCTTGGAGTACAGAATGAAGCAGGACAAAGGCTGATAAAATGTTTCCAAGAGAATGCACTGGTCATAGCAAACATCCTCTTCCAACAATACAAAAGAACACTCTACATGTGGACATCACCAGATGGTCAGCACTGAAATCAGATTGATTATATTCTTTGCAGCCAAAGATGGAGAAGCTCTATACAGTCAGCAGAAACAAGACCAGGAGCTGACTGTGGCTCAGATCATGAACTCCTTATTGTCAAATTCAGACTTAAATTGAAGAAACCAGGGAAAACCACTAGACCATTCAAGTATGACCTAAATCAAATTCCTTATGATTATACAGTGGAAGTGAAAAATAGATATAAGGGACTAGATTTGATAGCCTGATGAACTATAGATGAAGGTATGTGACATTGTACAGGAGAGAGGAATCAAGACCATCCCCATGGAATAGAAATGCAAAAAAGCAAAATGGCTGTCTAGGAAGCCTTACAAATAGCTGTGAAAGGAAGAAAAGCAGAAAGCAAAAGAAAAGTAAAGATATAAGCATCTGAATACAGAATTCCAATAAATAGCAAGGAGAGATAAGAAAGCCCTCCTCTGTGATCAATGCAAAGAAATAGAGGAAAATAACAGAATGGGAAAGACTAGAGATTTCTTCAAGAAAATTAGAGATACCAGGGGAACATTTCATGCAAACATGGGCTTGATAAAGGACAGAAATGGTATGCACCTAACAGAAGCAGAAGATATTAAGAAAAGGTGGCAATAATACACGGAAGAACTGTACAAAAAAATCTTCATGACCCAGATAATCATGATGGTGTGATCACTCACCTAGAGCCAGATATCCTGGAATGTGAAATCAAGTGGACCTTAGAAAGCATCAGTACGAACAAAGCTAGATGGAATTCCAGTTGAGCTATTTCAAATCCTGAAAGATGATGCTGTGAAAGTGCTGCACTCAATATGCCAGCAAATTTGGAAAAGTCAGCAGTGGTCACAGGACTGGAAAAGGTCAGTTTTCATCCCAATTCCAAAGAAAGGCAATGCCAAAGAATGCTCAAACTACCGCACAATTGCACTCATCTCACATGCTAGTAAAGTAATGCTCAAAATTCTCCAAGCCAGGCTTCAGCAATACACGAACCATGAACTTCCAGATATTCATGCTGGTTTTAGAAAAGGCAGAGGAACCAGCGATCAAATTGCCAACATCCGCTGGATCGTAGAAAAAGCAAGAGAGTTCCAGAAAAACATCTATTTCTGCTTTATTGACTATGCCAAAGCCTTTGACTGTGTGGATCACAATAAACTGTGGAAAATTCTGAAAGAGATGGGAATACCAGACCACCTGACCTGCCTCTTGAGAAACCTATTTGCAGGTCAGGAAGCAACAGTTAGAACTGGACGTGGAACAACAGACTGGTTCCAAATAGGAAAAGGAGTATGTCAAGGCTGTATACTGTCACCCTGCTTATTTAACTTATATGCAGAGTACATCATGGGAAATGTTGGACTGGAAGAAACACAAGCTGGTATCAAGATTGCTGGAAGAAATATCAATAACCTCAGATATACAGATGACACCACCCTTATAGGAGAAAGTGAAGAGGAGCTAAAAAACCTCTTGATGAAAGTGAAAGAGGAGAGTGAAAAAGTTGGCGTAAAGCTCAACATATAGAAAACTAAGATCATGGCATCTGTTCTCACCACTTTATGGGAAATAGATGGGGAAACAGTTGAAAACATGTCAGACTTTATTTTGGGGGCTCCAAAATCACTGCAGATGGTGCCTGCAGCCATGAAATTAAAAGACGCTTACTACTTGGAAGGAAAGTTATGACCAACCTAAATAGCATATTGAAAAGCAGAGACATTACTTTGCCAACAGAGGTCCATCTAGTCAAGGCTATTGCTTTTCCAGTGGCCATGTATGGATGTGAGAGTTGGACTGTGAAGAAAGCTAAGCACTGAAGAATTGACGCTTTTGAACTGTGGTGTTGGAGAAAACTCTTGAGAGTCCCTTGGACTGCAAAGAGTTCCAACCAGTCCATTCTAAAGGAGATCAGTCCTGGGTGTTCTTTGGGAGGACTGATGCTGAGGCTGAAACTCCAATACTTTGGCCACTTCATGTGAAGAGTTGACTCATTGGAAAAGACTCTGATGCTGGGAGGGATTGGGGGCAGGAGGAGAATGGGACAATAGAGGGTGAGATGGCTGGATGACATCACCGACTAGATGGACGTGAGTTTGAGTGAAGTCCGAGAGTTAGCGATGGACAGGGAGGCCTGGTGTGCTGCGATTCATGGGGTCACAAAGAATTGGACACGACTGAGTGACTGAACTGAACTGAGGGAACTATGCTATACCTGCTGAATGTTTTAATTCTATACTATAAGTTTAGGTAGGAAGACTCGATTTAAGACTTACCCCCCCCATGCCTTTGTCCTACTTGGCCATAATTGTTATAATCATATTCCAAGATATAAAAAGGATAAGTGTTTTTTTTTTATTTCTTAGTGCTATTCAGAACCCTATGTAATACCTTAGCACTTAAGAGTGACATTTAGAGAATGAAAGGATGCACCATTAGGAATTATGGGTCTGTATCCAAATGAATACAAATACAAACACAAAATGCCTTGGTTATTCCCTGTTTCCTTCCTGAGTCTACGGTTTATGGGTGAAAGCTTCACTGGCCACAGAAACCATTCTGGAAGGATCATTAACAATTGCATAAAGTTTGACAGTTAAAACATATTAGGTGATTGTTGGCCATAACTTACTGAAAATATGACCATAAATGGAGCAAAGCTGAGACTTGAGGACTGTTCTGAGACTCTGAATACCAACAACATATTTGAATCCAGTAATTTACTGTTGCCAACTTAGGATGGCTCTATGAAGTGCTTTAAATTCTATTGCTGGCTGGAGTGGTCATTTAATGGGTGAGAGGTTTTGTATTATTTACAACAGGTGTATTTGTATGTATTTGTTTTCTTTCCTTCATAATAAGATTCCACTATTGCTTTTCTACCCGCAAAGCCCTTCTCTCCTCTGTCTGGCTTGTAGTGTTAGTAAGTGGCATGCAAATGATTATATCTTTACTCTAGGAGTGTGCCGTCCAAGTGAAGCTAACGGCTAGCTTTGTTTTCTCAAGAACTGTGAATCTAATAGGAATCTAACAGGCTGAGCTTCACAGGGATGAGAAAGGGGTGAATCTGTGAGAGGGAGACATCTATCACTTAACCTGGGTGCTTGAACGTGCCTAAGTGGACATAATTTATACCCCAAGATTTCTCAGTTTGATTTAATTTCTTATGCTTTAAAAGGCTGGCTTAATCTGATATAATTTCCATGGAAGGTAACATTACAAAATTATAATTGGGAGTATATAAATAATAATGTCTGTAATAAAAGGTAATCAGAATATGTGAAATCTTCCAGTGCTACAGATTCCTGGCTTAAGGTCTTGCATGTATGTTTGCAAAGCTTCAATGTGGCCATGAAATAAACCAAAAGGAAAGCATAATTATGAATTGTATTGATGCTGTGATTCACAGTAAGATCACATCCTTTGAAAAATGTAAAATGGCATTACAATTTAGTGTGTATAAACATGGAGGAATAAATGAATTTAAGTATTTTAATCAGGAGAAAAATAGCTATTTCAGCCATTTGTCAATAACTCAAATTAATTCTGTGGCCTTTCTTTGATCTGTTGATTAAGAATTTTAAGTGGTGAAGAAATCACTGGAAACTAATAGGATTTCCCTGTCAGTATGCAGAAGCACTGCTCTCAGTGTTCTAGTTAAAACACAAAGTCTAGAGGAAAAATGATTTCTGCACCCATTTAACTTGTCATTCATAATATAGCGGATAGACAATAATCAGCTGTGTGATCTCAGACCATTCACTTAGTCTATTCTTCAATTGCAAAATAAAAGCTTTACGTAAGACCATCTTATATCCCCTCATAACTATTAAGTTAAAAATTCTAGGGTACTTACACCTGACTTCCTGTAGAGTGGCAGGACAGTTTCAATCTCTTGCAAACCAAGTTCAAATTAACAATTATATGCTATATTTTTGGTGGATGATTTGGTTGAAAATTTCATTACCTAAGTTTTTTCAAGGGCTACAAAAAAGAGCTCAAAGGTCTTCTCCATAACTGAAGATATTTAGTTCTAACGCATATGTGAATGTTCTTTGGAACATATCACCCCAACATCTTTGTTATAGTTGAAGAACCCGTAAACCGAAGGCACTCAACCCCACAGTGACTTAGTCTGTGATGTGTGTCTTATAGTTAAACATCTACTTATTGTAGGTATTCCTTGCTGGACCATAATTATCTGCCCTGATTAGATCCCTTCTCCTGAGAAATTTGAATTAAAAAAACATGGAATGTATAGTAGCACAGATGGAAAGATGTGTGGAGAGTCTACAGTGAACTGGAGCCATGAGACAGGAGGAACCATGTGTAAATGAAAGCAGAAGATAGCCTGATCTCACTAGATAGCAGTAACAGTAGAGAAAAATTACAGAGAATGTGAAACTGACATGGAGATAATACATTACTAGAATTATTGTTGGACCACTGTGTTAGTCACTTAGTCATGTCCGACTCTTGGTGACCCAATGGACTGTAGCCCAACAGGTTCCTCTGTCCATGGAGATCTCCAGGCAAGAATATTGGAGTGGGTTGCCATTTCCTTCTCCAGTGTTGGACCACTAGAGCAGCTTTCATTCTTACTGAGTTCCAGTTCTCCATGAGGCCTGATTATGTATCTACCTGATTATGTATCTGTTGAACAATGTGTTCAACACATTGTTCAACACTTCCAAGACTCCTCCATGTGAATCCAGACCAAAAACTCATATCATGAAAGGAAGCTTTCATATCTTTCTGTACTTTGCAACCTGAAAGAGTACAGAACAAGTAAGTTCAAAAAGTGAAATAAGTCAGAGAAAGACAAATACCATATGATATGAAGTATATGCAGAATCTAAAAAAATACAACAAACTAGTGAATATAACAAAAAAGAAGCAGACTCACAGATACAGAGAACAATCTAGTGGTTACCTAGGGGAGAAGAAGGGAAGGGGCAGTAAGTGGGGGTAGGCAATTAAGAGGTACAAACTATTAGGTATAAAATAAGCTAAAAGCATATGATGTACCACACAGGGATTTGGCCAATATTTTATAATAACTATAAATGGAATGAAAATCACTCAGTCGTGTCCAGCTCTTTACGACCCCATGGACTGTAGCCTGCCAGGCTCCTCTGTCCATGGGAATTCTCCAGACCAGAACACTGAAGTGGGCAGCCCTTCCTTTTTCTAGGGGATCTTCCCAAACCATAGATTGAACCCAGGTCTCCCACATTGCAGGCAGATTTATTACCATCTGAGCCACCAGGGAAGCCTGCCTATAAATGGAGTATAATCTTTAAAAATTGTGACTCACTATATTGTGCACCTGTAACATATATTGTACATCAGCTATACTTCAAATGTGTGCGCACTAAGTCATCTCAGTCATGTCCAACTCTGTAACACTATAGACTGTAGCCTGCCAGGCTCCTCTGCCCATGGGATTCTCAAGACAAGAATACTGGAGTACATTGCCATTTTCTCCTCCAGGGGATATTCTAACCCAGGGATGGAACCCTCATTTCGTGTGTCTCCTACACTGGCAGGCAGGATCTTTATCACTAGCTCCACCTACGTCAGCTATACTTCAAACATATACACATATATTTCAAATATATATATATATATATATATATAATCCAAATAAATAACTACATAATAAAATCAATGGTTGTATCTGGTCCACTTCAGTTCAGTTGCTCAGTGGTGTCCAACTCTTTGTGACCCCATGGACTGCAGCATGCCAGGCCTCCTTGTTCAGCAATAACTCTGGGAATTTATTCAAATTCATGCCCACTGAGTCGGTGATGCCATCCAACCATCTCATCCTCTGTTGTCCCCTTCTCGTCCCGCCTTCAATCTTTCCCAGCATCAGGGTCTTTTCAAATGAGTCAGCTCTTCACATCAGATGGCCAAAGTATCAGAGTTTCAGCTTCAGCATCAGTCCTTCCAGTGAATATTGAGGACTGATTTCCTTTAGGATGGACTGATTGGATCTCCTTGCAGTCCAAGGGACTCTCAAGAGTCTTCTCCAACACCACAGTTCAAAAGCATCAATCTTTTGTGGCTCAGCTTTCTTTATAGTTCAACTCTCACATCCATAGATTACTACTGAAAATCCGTAGCTTTGACCAGATGAACCTTTCTTGGCAAAGTAATGTCTCTACTTTTAATATGCTGTCTAAGTTGATCATAACTTCTCTTCCAAGGAGTAAGCATCTTTTAATTTCATGGCTGCAATCACCATCTGCAGTGATTTTGGAGCCCAAAAAGTCTGACACTGTTGCCA
The DNA here is from genome assembly GCA_917880005.1 of Nanger dama. Taxonomy (NCBI): domain Eukaryota; kingdom Metazoa; phylum Chordata; class Mammalia; order Artiodactyla; family Bovidae; genus Nanger; species Nanger dama. Next base: position 8,558,084 of record CAKJTW010000082.1, on the reverse strand, counting down.
CTGTTTCTCCGTCTATTTGACATAAAGTGATGGGACTGGATGCTATGATCTTAGTTTTCTGAATGTTGAGCTTTAAGCTAACTTCTTCACTCTCCTCTTTCACTTTCATCAAGAGGCTCTTTAGTTCTTCTTCACTTTCTGCCATAAAGATGGTGTCATCTGCATAGGTGAGGTTATTGATATTTCTACCGGCAATCTTAATATCACTTATGCTTCATCCAACCCAGCATTTTTCATGATGTACTCTGCATATAAGTTAAATAAGCATAGTGACAATATACATCCTTAACGTACTCCTTTCCCAGTTTGGAGCTAGTCTGTTGTTCCATGTCCGGTTCTAACAATTGCTTCTTGAGCTGCATACAGGTTTCTCAGGAGGCAGGTCAGGTGGTCTAGTATTCCCATCTCCTTCAGAATTTTCCAGTTTGTTGTGATCCACAGAGTCAAAGGCTTTGGCATAGTCAATAAAACAGAAGCAGATATTTTTCTGGATCTCTCTGGTTTTTTCAATAATTCAGCAGATGTTGGCAATTTGATCTCTGGTTCCGCTGCCTTTTCTAAATCCAGCTTGAACATCTGGAAGTTCACAGTTCACATACTACTAAAGCCTGGCTTGGAGAATTTTGAGCATTACTTTACTAGCATGTGAGATGAGTGCAATTTTGTGGTAGTTTCAGCATTTTTGGCATAGCCTTTCTTTGCGATTGGAATGAAAACTGACCTTTTCCAGTCCCATGGCCACTGCTGAGTTTTTCAAAATTGCTGGCATATTGAGTGCAGCACTTTCACAGCATCACCTTTTAGCATTTGAAATAGCTCAACTGGAATTTCATCACTTCCACTAAATTTGTTCACAGTTATGCTTCCTAAGGCCCACTTGACTTCACATGCCAGGATGTCTGGATCTAGGTGAGTGATCACACCATTGTGATTAACCGGGATGTAAAGCTCTTTTTGTACAGTTTTGTGTATTCTTGCCACCTATTCTTAATCTCTTCTGCTTCTGTTAGGTCCAGACCATTTCTGTCCTTTTTGAGCCCATCTTTGCATGAAATGTTCCCCTCGTATCTCTAATTTCTCAAAGAGATCTCTAGTCTTTCCCATTCTGTTGTTTTCCTCTATTTCTTTGCACTGATCACTGAGGAAGGCTTTCTTATCTCTCCTTGCTATTTTTTGGAACTTTGCGTTTAAATGGGCATACCTTTCCTTTTCTCCTTTGCTTTTCACTTCTCTTCTTTTCACAGCTATTTGTAAGGCCTCCTCAGACAGCCATTTTGCTTTTTTTGCATTTCTTTTCCATGGGGATGGTCTTGCTCCCCTGTCTCCTGTACAATGTCATGAACCTCCATCTATAGTTCATCAGGTACTCTGTCTATCAGATCTAGTCCCTTAAATCTATTTTTCACTTCCACTGTATAATCATTAGGGATTTAATTTAGGTCATACCTGAATGGTCTAGTGGTTTTCCCTACTTTCTTCAATTTCAGTCTGAATTTGGCAATAAGGAGTTCATGATCTGAGCCACAGTCAGCTCCCAATCTTGTTTTTGCTCACTGTATAACGCTTCTCCATTTTTGGCTGCAAAGAATATAATCAATCTGATTGTGGTGCTGGCCAACTGGTGATGTCCATGTGTAGAGTCTTCTATTGTGTTGTTGGAAGAGGGTGTTTGCTATGGCCAGTGAGTTCTCTTGGGAAAACTCTATTAGCCTTTGCCCTGCTTCATTCTGTACTCCAAGGCCAAATCTGCCTGTTACGCCAAGTGTTTTTTCACTTCCTACTTCTGCATTTCAGTCCCCTATAATGAAAAAGACATCATTTTGGGTGTTAGTTCTAGAAAGTCTTGTATGTCTTCATAGACTCTTTCAACTTCAGCTTCTTCAGCATTACTGGTCAGGGTATAGACTTTGATTACTGTGATAAAGGGGCTTTTTCATATATGCAAAAGCCTGATGTCTCAACAAGAGTATGCAAAAAGACTAACTGTAAAGCCCATATCAGTCTATATTTCAGGTAATAGTAAAACATTTTAGGAAAGGGATTAAAAAGTCAAGGAATCTAAAACTAAAAACTAAAAGTTATATAAGTATCTATCAATCGCATTTACCCATGCTATTCTCATTGAGCATTTGCAGGGATCTTCATGACTGAGGTTTAATGCAATTATTTTGTAAATAGAGTTTGGCTAATGTTATTATTGCTTTCATGAAAGCCTGGTATCAGCAGTATGGTTTATCATTCCCTACCAGAGAATGTCAGAAGAATTGTGTAAATTAAACCACAGAATGTTGACTCTGTATACTAGTTGTTGAAGTATTTATCAGCATTCTAATTAGAGTCCTGTTTATGAGACTGAAAGAGCTCGAGGCCAATTTCTCCACATAGCTCCTGTTGGTGGGTATAGTTTCCAGAAAAGCTTGGTTACATCTGGTGTGTAACTTGTAGCACAACATTGATATTTTATTCATTTTATAGCTAGAAGCAGTTTTGCAGGCAATATCTTTCTGAAACAGTGGATTCGGTACAACAGCAATGTATTCTGATATGGTTGTTCTGTTCTATCAAATGGAAAACTTTAAAAAGAAAACCTGTGTAATTTGAATATCCCTGTAAACTATGTTTAATGCACCTCTTAATGAGAGGAGAAGAGTTAGTCATAGAATAAAAGCACTCAATATATCTCTCTTCCCAATCTGATGCAAAGTAAAACTCATGTGATGTCAGGAGAATGAAAGTCACCATCACAGGGCCATTTCAGGAACCAAGGAACCCAGAACAACATTTTGACACATGGGGTTGGGGGGGAGGTAATCCTTTCTCCACTCTGTTTATTAATAGTTTGTTAGTCAGGAGACCTGCCAACAACAAACCTATTGTTTTAACCAGTATAATTGCTAATTTGAGGATGAATGTATTTTCTTTATCTTTCAGTCCATCTATTCTTTTATTTAAGTGGAATTTAAAACAGGAGGACTAATATATTACATTCCTCACAATAAAGATGACTAGTCTTTATTGTCCATAGGGTGAGATACAACTGTAGTTGATGACCAATTTCATTCATTTATTTAGAAAGATGAATGGCTCTCCCTAGATTTTAAAATTCTTAAAGGCACAATGCTTTTTATCCAATTACTATATGAAAAATACAACAAAAATTTATAACAGTATCTTGCCCAGCACTATAAATATTGTGATTCCCAAATGACCCTTCCCATTATATCTTCTGCAGAGTTCACAGTAATTTACCTGAAGGATGAAAGAAGATTTGAGAAGACTGAAGCAATCCTCTCAATGTTGCCTAATTGGTACTTGTGGTAAACACTGATAATCCTACACATTGGTGATGTGGAAGGCCAATAAAGTATTTTCTAATTGAATCTTTCAATCTTTTACATCTAACACACACACACACACACACACACACACACACACACACACACAGCAATTTGGAGCTAAAGAGAAATCACAAAATACTGAGGTAGAGGTAGGAGCACAAAATGAGGACAATGGCCATTGAGAAAATGCTGCGTTGTTCTGTGAATTTTCACCTTACTCTGAATACCAAACTGACCCCTTCAGGCTAAGAGAGGTTGTCATCAAATGGGAAAAAAAAATAGAGTTATAGATGTGTTTTTGTTTTTTCTGTATGACAGTGAGGATGTGTCATAAGTCTCAGTAAGACACTTCATTACCAAGATTCCATACACAGAGGAACTTGGGTTTGGGAAGAAACTGTTCTCCCTCCATCTTTCTTCTGTGACCTTCGCCTACCATTTTTATCCTGGAGAATTCTTGTTAAACAAATATCAAAATAATGTACAGACTAAGAGGAGTACATGAAAAAGAGAAGGGAGCATCAAAGCCAATCTCTGTCTCCTCTGGGGGATACTGGAGGATTTTTTTCTTCAATTTGCCTGCTGCTCCATTTTTGTTCCTCTCTTACTTTACTGCAGGTTACTATTAGCAAATACATCTATAGAGAAAAGACAATGCCTTTTCTCCTAATTTAGCATCATCCTTGTGAAAGGTGTTCACAAGACACTGTGGAAGGTTGAGGGAAAATAACAACCCAGTCTTTGTCCTCCAGACTTCTCAAATTAAGTCATAAATGTTAAACTAAGAGGAAAGGGTGAATATAAATTGAATCTAAAAAAAGGAGAACAGGTAAAGAAGAGGTGGATTCCCACCTGAGAGATGCAAGAAAGTTAAATTAAAAAGAAAATTTTCAGTAGAGCTTTGGAGGATGAATTTAAGTAGTCAGGAGAGTAACAGACCATTCAGTACAGAGAGAAAGCATACAAAATTTTTTTCAATAAATATTTATCTAATTAAAGAAACAACTACTATGTATATTCAGTTCAATTCAGTTCAGTTCAGTCGCTCAGTCATGTCCAACTCTTTGCGACCCCATGAATCGCAGCACACCAGGCCTCCCTGTCCATCACCAACTCCCAGAGCTCACTGTGTATATAATGGAATGTAAATTGGTGCATGGAAAATAGCAAGGGAATTCCTTAAAAAATTTAAATGTAATTACCATATGATCCAGCTATTCCACTTCTGGGCATTTATCAAAATGAAAATGAAAACACTAACTCAAAAAGATATACGTACCTCCATGTTCACTGAAACATTATTTACAATAGCCAAGATATGGAAATATCCTAAGTATTCATCAATGAATATAATGTTATATCTCAATTATATCTCAATAAATATAAATCTTTAAATATTAAAACTATTTAATCAGTTAACCATTCATATAAGGCAATGTTAGAACAAATTCAGAGGAAGACATCTTTTGAAGTGATGAAGAGAAGACTGTTAGTGGTATTTAAGGGGAAATGTTGGAAGACAAGGTTAAAAAGAGAGGCAATGACCCACTTTAGTAGATTGTTGTCCATCTCCCCTATCATGCCTAGGGGAGATATGAAGTATTTGAGGAAGGTAGTGATCTACAAAGAAATACTTCAAAATACCATGGTAGCACTGCTAAGAATGGATTAGAAGGTGAAGTGACTAGTAGCAGATATCCCAGTTAATAAATTACTATAGTCCTGGGAAGTTGCAATAAAATATTAGAAATAACCAATAATTCTTTAGTGTACTAGAATTTATAAAGTTCTCTTGCACATACTCACATCTGAATACAGGCCAATACAGAGCAGAAAGCTAGGACTAAATATAAAGCATAGATATAAGATATTGTGAGCTTCTTCGGCAGATCAATAGTAAAAAATTCACCTGCCAATGCAGGAAATGCAGGGGATGTGGGTTTGATCCCTGGGTCAAGATCTCCTGGAGGGGGAAATGGGAACCCACTCCAGTATTCTTTCCTGGATAATCCCATGAACAGAGGAGCCTAGCAGCCTACAGTTCATGGGGTTACAAAAAGTCAGACATGACTGAGCGACTTAGCTTGTACTCATTCATTCATGAGTTATTGTAGAGGCTGAATTAAAGAGTCTGACTACTACTTGAATATGGACAAAAGGAAAACTATCAAAGAACTTCAGTTTGAGTTGAAAGCTATTCACCATCATCACCAGGAACAAAGGATTTAAGACACACTAAGTCTTAGGTCCTATGTTCAATATTTGTCTTAGACAATCTCATTTAATCCTCACAACTACATGTGGTCACCTCATTTCACAGATGAGGAAACTGAGCTTTAGGGATGTTAAGAAGTTTGTGTAAGATCACATAGCTGACAAGTGGCAGACCTAAGATTTGACTGAATCCAAAGCTGTCAACCAGTTTCGCTTGTAGTACCTTCCATAACACCAGTCAGTGACAGGCACAGAAGCAAACTATTTGTTTATATATGAGTTTCCTGTGTAAGATATGCAGATCTTATAAAAAATTTAATTTGGCTTTTTTTGGGTTATTATTTGATTCAAGGATAAACAGTACATCCTTTTAAAAATGAGCCAGGAGTTTGTCGGAATTGATTATAATGGCAACAGATCCCGTTTAGAGAAATTGGCAATCTCTTGTCACACTAGATTTTGATTAATAGGGTTTACAAATAATGGGACGCTTTTCTGCCAAGATGCTATAGCATTATAATAGAGTCACCTTCACTTTTGGACATTGGTTACATCAAAATCCTCATTCATCAAGGAAAGAAAACCATTTTCCTTTAATCACCTATTCACATATAATAACATTCATATCCTCAAAGTTATTATATGCAGTCACAAAATCATTTCCAGCATGCCTGACTTTTGCACTCCTGTATAAACTACGATTGGTTTCTTCTGGAACCTAACAAATCTTTCCAGCCAGTGAGGCCACTTAGAAGGTTATTGCTTCAGTCTACTAAACGGTCCTTGATGGCATGAAGCAATTAATGACTTGCCCAGAAATGTCTGGTGATAGCATCAAGAAAAAGAATGAAACTTTCTATTGCTACATCTTTTACAGTATATTTTTATGTAAGTGTACATGTATACACTTCAGATGGATTCTCTATGATTTTATTCTACATTGTGTTTGAAACCAGAGGCCACTAAGTGAAGATTTCTTTTGTTCTATGTCTTTAATTTAATTACATAATTATGCTTTCTAGAGTAAGCTTGTATTTGAAATGACCTAGGGAAAGGAGGGCTTAACAATGGAGAGTCACACTATTATGAACATTTACAGTTCCTAGTTAAAATGACAAACACACTCAGTCACATATATTAAAGAAATTATGAGTATCTTTTTTCACAAGGTAAATATTATCATGTTTCTCGTCTTGTCTTTCCTTTGTATGGTGTGTTACTTATTTTATACATAAATCTGTCCTCGAGTAAGAGAGGAAGTAAACAACAGTATGTATTAAAACTCTTTCTTTGCAGAGAAAGAAATCACTAGCAGCGGAAAAAGCCTATTTAAAGTATTGTCTTTTTGGTAAAGCAGGAAATGAATCAGCTACAAAGGACTGGAAGCACTCTGATAGAATTGAAGGTAATTAAAAATCTAATGGTAGAATCTAACCATTTAAATTGCGATTTTAATTGGTCAAGTCAGATTGAAATCAGAATAGTTGACAACCTTAAAATTGGACTATAAGAGAATTCACTGTGTGCATATGAAATATTTGCTAACCCTGGATTGAAATGAACAGCACATGGATGAAATGAAATAGTCTCCCAATATATATGACTTTGCATTCATATAAAAAGATAGTTTTGAGGATTTGCCTCTCACAATATATAATGACAACAACTGACATAAAATCAAAAGCTTTTAGGTACAAACAAAAGATGATTAGATGTTTGCTGTTTATAAGATCTTATTATTCTAGCATGTATAGTTTATTATATAAAGTCTAAAGATGGGAGTTTTAAAACACCAAATTATATTTATTGCTGGCTTAACCTAAGTCTTCATAGTTAGGCTTTTAGTCTTTTTTTCTTCATAGTTAGGCTTAACAGTTACCCTCTCTCCAAGGACAGACAACTTAAGGTGGCAGTGCATGTGTTTCTACATGTAATTATACCACTTTTGTTAAAATGTTAATGTATTAAAGTAGTTTGACACATGAAGTAGAAGAAATGCTGGTTGCATTTCCAACAAGAAATTAATAAAGCACAACAATAAGGGATTGAATAGAATTTGAGAAATTTCAGTTTGCCAAAGTGAATGTCAGTCTCCCAGCTTCTTGTTCAATATTCTTCCTGGTATATCACCAATTGTTACTGCTTTGTATGTTACCTAAGACCCTGAGTACAACTTCCTTTGTTGTTAGCCTCCAGATATTCAATGTTTTTGAGGATATAATGCTCTGCAGCTGCATCTGTCAGATTCCATCTTGTTCCAGATGACCAGGAGAGGGTTTTTGGCCTTGCTGGCCAAATAAAATCTAGATCTCTGGTCAAGACTGTGAACTAAACCATACCAAGAGAACAGTTAAAGTGCCAACAATAAAAGACAGATATGGTTTAAATCAACTTTTATTTTGTATTTCAATAGCTTTCTTTTAAAATGAAATTGCTTTCTAATTAAGGATTCTTTTCTTGGTTGTAATACATTTATATGTACAACAACTCCCCACATTTACATGCATTTTTAAGAACATTAGTTTCCTAAGACTTTAGTAACTCAGGAAATGAATGCTTCATTCACAGTAAAAGGTTCAACCACCACATGGCATGATCACATTACCTGAAAGGAAATCATTATCCCAAAAGGGAAAAATAAGGAGGAAAAAGTTCTAACAGAAAGAAGAAAACCTAGGTCTCTGTCCTTTAGTTTTATTGAAATTATAAACCAGCAAATGTTCATGAAAGACAGTGCAATTTTGTATTTTCCCTTAGAAACAATGTTGAAATTGGGAGCTGTGTTCTTGTCAAGAGACTGGCATAAAAGGAAGGCTAGCTTAGGCCAATGATGTCATAAAATCAAGCATAAATTTCTTCCATATATTTAATACTAAAATTATGTTCAGAGCCCAATAAAATGAACATTCCTATATGCGTTGAATATACAAGAAGGCACTCTACAATATAAAGGCTACATGCCACACATAAATAAAATTGTGCTATAAATTAAAACTACTTAAAATTAATATGCTAGCTATAATAAAGATTAAACATTTGATTAACAATATTTTTGCTTGCCTTCTTAGAAATTTTATTATTTGAATGGCTTGGGTCTCCTAAATTGCTGTTTAGGAAAGTTTGAAATGACCCTTTCTCCTCAATAGATTCCCTGTCTTGACCCACATGTTCCAGGCTGTAAGATTCTGAAACTGTTCAGAAGACTACAAGCATAAAAGAAATAAGCCAAAAATGCACATGGTTAAGAACACACATGCCTAAAATTAAAAATCAAACCATGGTCAGAGATAGACATAAGCTGGGCTTGTATAAAATTCCATGGGGAATACTAGTAACACCTTGGTCAGGAACAATGCAGCTCATGATTCTAGTTAACAGCAGGACAGGACCTGGTAGCAACTGATAGGAACAGAGGCAGAGAAAAGTGCTATGCAGGCTGTCAGGAAAATGGAGAACAAGTCAGGAATTAGAATCCAGTCATGAAAGGTGACAAGTAACAGGAAAGAGTGCACCCTGACGGACACACAGATGTCCAAGGAGTTCCCAAAGATTCAGCAGCAATGAATCTGAAAAGCAGCAAGTCAAACTTAAGACCCTGTCATCACAGCCCTGAGGGAGAAAGGGGCTGATCACTGCCAGGTTTCTTGGCTCTGAAGTGGATCTGTAGTAACCTGCAGTGCAGCAGCCTGGAGCAAGCAAGTAGCCACACTTCCCCCAACACTCAGGGGCTCAAGAATCCAGTCCTCGTTTTCAGAGTGTTATCTTGGTGGTAGATAAACTTTCTTTCTAACAAATAACCTTGGTAATATACAACACATTTACAGTAGTGTCTAGAGCTCTAAGTTTTTGAAAAAGAGGTGCCGGGAGCCAGTGTGAGGAATCCCACCCGTGACAAGGTTATATGGCAGAGATCTGATGTGCAAGGTCGAGTCAGATCTCAGGTTTTCCCCTGGTATTTCCTGAGCACGTATCCCAAAAATAAGAATATGCCTGCCTTATTGTATTGTACTTTTCCACTCTTCTGACACACTCTGGAAAAAGTCAACTCAGCGCTTTAGTCTTCTGCATTTGAAAGGGTGTTTTAATCCAAAAACCCCTCTGATGGCTTTCTAGCCTGCCTGCAGGACTCGTAGAGCTGCGCTTGTGATTGTTTGAGGTCTCCTGACCGTGGGAGGCACAGGAAGCTTAAAACATCCTAGGAATGTAGGGGCTTCCAAGGAGGAATGTCAGGGGCTTCCGAGGAGGCAAAATCATTAGAATAGGACTGATTAAAGGTTCTTTTGTTGAGCCAATACTTGCTGCCAAATTTTCATATCCTTTATTTTTAGATATAGTTGGTATATAGAAAAACAAGTAGTAGACCTGGTATTAGCAACATTAGATCTTTGAGTTAAGTACTTTCTTTGTTATAACCCACTGCACCTTTTTTCTAAAGGAATGTAACTTTTAGTACTTTGAGAGTGATGCAAAGTAAAGAAAAAAACTTCTAGGAAAAGGAGTTTTCTGGTTGATAGACAATTATCCAGGAAGAGAGCCATAAAAATGTTAACAGGCCTCTTGGCCAGAAGATAATGTAAACTACCTGAGACATTTTGTATACTGGAGGGTATGCAAAAGAAAGCCTTAACTCAATGAGGGTCAGGACTGCTGCCCCTGCATAACTCTGCATATTCCATTATTTCTTTATGTACAACTTGGGGTATATAAGCTGATTTTGAAAAATAAAGTTTTTGGAGTCTTGCACAGACGCTGGGCTTCCCCATGTCATTCTTTTCTCCCCTTTTTCGGCTGAATTCCCATCTGGAACAGGGAGGCTCACCACGTCTATTTACTTGCCCTGGCTGCTAAGATCTATACAAAAGGGAGCCTAAGGTGGGTCACTCTTTGATATTCAAGTGGGCACTGGTGGCCTAAAGTAGATGGTGCAAACCTCTTATCTCGAGGTTTTATTGGTTTTCCCCGTAAACCAAGTTATTCAGTATCCTTTTCTCTGCCTAAATTTCCTACTATACTATTTCTTCCTAATCTAATCTTATATCTCAAATAAATAAGTTTTTTCCTCCCCAACGCTGTTCCTGCTTTGAATCACCCTGGATCCACCTGGGCTGGACCCCGGCAAAGAGGAAAATCTTGTGAATTTGGCCTTTATACTTTATTTCACACTTGTTAAATAGTTTGTTCTCACTCATCTCATCCTATTAAGAGCACGAAGGTTGTTAAAGAAAATATAAGTAGGAAGCTGGGGGATGTGTTTGGAAAGGAGGAGCAGAAGTTGTATTCTTCTACCCTGATGCTATGCTACTTGGCGAGGTGTATATGATTTGATTTGAATGTAAGGTCTTGAGGCTTCTCATTTCAGTTTTTGGAATCTCGTTTACTATCTCATTTTATTTACAACACTCTAATATGGATACAGAAAGAATTATTATTATCCATGTTTTACAGATTAGAAAACTAACCTGGAGACCTGGAGAAGAAGTGGTAAATTCAAATATGTCTTTAAAAACAGAGTTTGAACAGACAGGTTGAGGCAGCAATCTATTGATGCTGTAGTCCTTTCACACAGTTCAGTTCAGTCACACAGTAGAACTTCAAAAATAATTGCTGAATGAAGGAGTGAATAGATGATTTCTTTCCACTAAAGTACTATTTTCAGGGTACAAGCAGAATAATGAATAAAAGTGAAATCACAACAGGCTGAGGAATGAGGTTAAAAGTAATAGCTAAAATTAATGGCATGCTTACTATCTGTCAGTCATTTGAAAAGCACCTTATATTCATTTATTCCCTTCCCTTGTGAAGGTAAACAGTATTATTTTTCACACTGTACACACGAGGAAAACACAAATATGTTTCAGAACTGGGATTCAAACCCACAGCCCATGGTCTTAACTTCCCACCACCCTATTAGAAACAAAATTAAGTCAGAAATCACAATAACAGCCAACAAAGATGCAAAAGGAAGGGGAAATCAGGTTAAGTGGAGGGTGTAATATCTTCCAAGTGGCAGGCCTTTCCCTGGTGGCTCAGATAATAAAGAGTCTACCTATAAGGAAGGAGACCAGGGTTCAGTCCATGGGTGAGGAAGAATCCCCTGGATAAGAAAATAACAACCCACTCCAGTATTCTTGCCTGGAGAATTCCATGGAAGGAGGAGCCTGATGGGCTACAGACCATGGAGTCCCAAAGAGTTGAACATGACTGAGTGACTTTCATTTCAGATTATCCCTAGTCCTCAAATTAACCAAAAAATTTGGCATAAAAATCTTCACTTTCCTAGATAAAGAATCTGAAGTTCAAAGAAGCTAAATGACTTCCTCAAGGTCATACAGCTAACAAGTTACAACTGATTCAAATCAGGTCTGCCTATTTTCTTCTACTATAGAATATTTCTAGAGATCAAATCAACACAATCTAGAAAATAAAAACTTTCCAAATTCTGGAGCATTCTCTGTCCTTAAGGAATACAGTACAGAGGAATTCAGGGATGTGGACGTTTTTGATGAAAGAATCATCCTTCTCAATCTGGAATGTTCATCCCCTTTCACTAAGCATATAAAATACTAAGCATAGATAATAAGCAAAGAGAAATGATGGAGAAGGTACACACCTGCCCAGCAAGTTCTGAATCAGCCTTGGTAATCATAAATGATGGATAATTGTAAACATTTGAGTCAAAATGCTATACAAAACAGAGGACTTCTTAATAGAGGTGTTAAGAGCTCCACACACTAGGTAGTATGGCTCCTTCTTTCTGTTTGGGGCTATATAGATGATGCCATATATCCATGGTCATCTTTTTAGCTTTCTGGAATTGCCTTCAAGCTTATTTCCAAGCAGTGGTTCTCAGACTTTAGAAAGCAGCAAAATCAACTGGACAGTTTGCTAAATAGAAAATACACAGGGTTCCACCTCTGGAGTTTTTGGCTGAATAGATCTGGACTGGGTTCTGAGAAATTCTATTTCTGAAAAGTGAGGGTCAAGGGATCATAAATCCAGGACTAGCCTTCTGGGGCTATTGTAAATTTCCAGTTTATTTCTCTTTATTCCAGACCAATGTTGGCCATGATGTAATATCAGTTCTCAGGAATGAGCAACTTGTTTTACAAGCAAGGTGCTCAACCTCTTGACTTCAAGTAAGGCCCCCAGGAAGCTCTAAGCACTGATTTTCAGAGCTTCTGCATTTCACAGTCAATTCTACATTTTCCTTGAGAATAGAAAGCACAGATAAAGATGATATCTAAGATAAAAGTTAAAAACAATAATGCCTGTGTCTTTGCAATTTATGCATAGGTCCTCAAAACTCAATTTTGTCCTACATGGTTTAGATTCCTTGAGCTAGCCCTGCATCATCAATATAATCTAGAAAGCTTCACCTAATCAATATTGTAGAACTTGCTCATTTTTCTGCCAATATCAGATAGAAATAAGGTTTTGCTCATGTTTTGCAAATGAGTTTTTTAAAAAATTATTTTCATAGCTTCACTGTAAGCCTTAGACTTTTATGGTTGTCAGAGCTCAGCTAGGAAAAGCTATAACTGACTGTTTCATTTGACAGTTCCTTTGGAACAATTATTTAATGTGAGCATTATTTAAATGTGAGAGGGGAATGAATATATCTTGGTGTGGTTTTAAAATTTAGCCTCAACATCTTATCTTCCATCTACATTTAAAACAGCACATTATTCTTTGCTTCTAGGCTTCCATTTAGAGTTAGCACAGAATTCAGATATTGGGGCAAGTCATTTAAACAGAAGAGCAAAAGATACACATTTTTCTTTTTTCTGATGGGGTTAAGAGAATAATCTTTCTTTTCTTTCTTTCTTTTTTTTTTTTTTGACACCCAAATTTCTTTTTATGCACATGGGGATGGAGGAGTGGGGGGCATGGAATATGGATGTTGGTAGGTGAAAGAAGTGGTGAGAGAAGGGTCTCTCACTGCACAGCTTGTTTGTTCCTTGCCACTGCTTTCTGAGTGATCACATCCACAGCTCAGGTGAGCTGGAGAAGGGCTCCATGCATAGGGCCTCAAATGTTCCATATGCCCAGAAGGCTAGTCCCACAGAGGCCTCCTGAGAGCCACACTCACAGGGGTCCAGAAGCTGGCGCAGCTTGTCTGGCAGCGGCTTGAGGGTGCCCTTCAAGATGCGCTGCAGTTTCTAACTCCTTGGCGTCTGTAAAGATGGCAGTCTTGTAACGCCATACAACAAAGAATGTGTCTCAAGTCGGTTGCCTGCCCACCTGGATGCACAGAGCAGCTGTACCCTCTTCCCAGCAGCTCTCCTGAGCAGACCCCAGCATGCCTGCTGCCCAGTGGCTTGGCCTTGCCCCACCCCACGCCCCTGGGTCTCCAAAATTCTCTGAATCTCATTCTAAGAAAGAAAAATGATGACTTTTGGCTGAGGCTAGATGTGATCCCTTTGAACTCTGCAGTTACCAATGTAGAAAAAAACATGTAGTATTCAAAGCATTATTTCAAACCCTCTGGGTATATATGAAGATACTGTCACTGATTGACATTTTAAGAAAATATCTCTGTTTTTTAAAAATTTAACTCAAAGAGTTCATGAATTAATGTAGGAAAGCTGCTACAGCCTTTTCCCTGAAAGGTGCAGGAATTCAGACCTTACTGCTATTTTTATAATGAAGTCCTGGCCACCCTATCCAAAGGATATTGAGTAGGGCATGGAGGGAATATAAACAAAGATGCACACAATAAAGGCAGAAAGGGTAACTAACAGAAGGACCTAACAGAAGGAGAAGAGATTAAGAAGAGGTGGCAAGAATACACAGAGCAACTATGCAAAAAGAACTTAATAACCTGGCTAACCAGGATGGTGTAATCACTCCCCTAGAGCCAGACATCCTGTAGTATGAAGTCAAGTGAGTGGTTGGGAGGCATTACTAGTAACAAAGCTACTAAAAGGTGAAGAAATTCCAGCAGAGCTATTTCTAACCTAAAAGATGATGCTGTTAAAATGCTACATCCATTATGCCAGCAAATTTGGAAAATCAGCAGTGTCCACAGGACTGGAAAATGTCAGTTTTCATTCAAATCCCAAAGAAAGACAACACCAAAGAATCTTCAAACTACTGTACAATTGCACTTCACATGCTAGCAAGGTAATGCTCAAAATCCTTCAAGCTAGGCTGCAGCAGTCTATGAACTAAGATATTCCAGATGTGCAAGCTAGATATAGAAAAGGCAGAGGAACCAGAGGTCAAATTGCTACCATCCCTTGGATCATACATAGAAAAGGCAAGGGAATTTTAAAAAAAAAAAAAAACTACTTCTACTTCATTGACTATGCTAAAGCCTTTGACTGCGTGGGTCAAAACAAACTGGAAAATTCTTCAAGAGATTAGGATACCAGATCACCTTACCTGTCTCCTGAGAAATCTGTATGCAGGTCAAGAGGCAACAGTCAGACTAAGACATGGAACAATGGACTGATTCAAAATTGGGAAAGGAGTACATCAAGGCTGTATATTGTAACCCTGCTTATTTGTGCAGAGTACAACATGTTAAATGCTGGCTAGATGAAGCTTAAGCTGGAATCAAGAGTGCCAGGAGAAACACCCACAACTGCAGATATGCTGATGATACCACTCTCCTCTCAAAAAGTTAAGAGGAACTAAAGGGCATCTTGATGAGGGTGAGAGAGGAGAGTGAAAAAACTGGCTTAAAATGCAACTTTCAAAAAACTAAGGTCATGGCATCCAGTCCCATCATTTTATGTCAATGATGGGGGAAAAGTGGAAACCGACAGATTTTGTTTTCTTGAGCTCCAAAATCACTGCGGATGGTGACTGCAGCCACAAAATTAAAAGATACTTGCTCCTTGGAAGAAAAGCTATGACAAACCTAGACAGTGTATTAAAAAGCAGAGACATTACTTTGCCAACAAGTGCCTGTATAGTCAAAGTTCTGGTTTTTCCAGTAGTCATGTATGAATATGAGAGTTGGACCATAAAGAAGGCTGAGCACCAAAGAATTGATGCTTTCAAATTGCGGTGCTGGAGAAGACTCTTGAGAGTGCCTTGGACTGTAAGGAGATCAAACCAGTGAATCTTAAAGGGAATCAACCCTGAATATTCACTGGAAGGATTGATGCTGAAGCTGAAGTTCCAGTGCTTTGGCCACTTGATGGGAAGAGCTGACTCATTGGAAAAGACTCTGATGCTGGGAAAGACTGAACTCAAAAGGAGAAGATGGAGACAGAGGATAAGATGGTTGGATAGTATCACTGACTTAATGGACATGAGCTTGAGCAAACTCTGAGAGATAGTGAAGGACAGGGAAGCCTAGCATGCTGCAGTCCAGGAGGTCCCAAAGAGTGGCCCACGACTTGGTGACTGAACAACAACAACAAAGCAATTTTCAGGGTTCTGATGAGGTGACAGGATAAGAAAAATGCACAGAGAAATGGTTATTTGTTCATTACAAAATACGAGTAGTGTTCAGCTAAAGGGGATGTTTCATAAGCCATTTCTCTCAAGAATTGACAGGCTGTGGCATTATACCTATTCTGGAAAATTGCCTTTATGTACAAATAGCATTCATTACATGCAGTTTTTCTCAGTCTTAAAGGCCAAAGGAGAAACAAATTATTAGTAAAGATAATAATAATAATGTCAGTAGGTATATTCTTCCCCCAGAGTGAGAGGGAAAACGCCTGGATGTTGTTTTCAGGCATTTCAGCCACCAGCTCCAGAGAACACGGACAAACATAATTTTCATTGTTGACATAATGAAGATGGTGCTTTCCAGCATTTCCCAGAGCATAAACTCTGTTTCATCGTGAGACTGGCTGTGTGACCATAATGGATACTAGTGATATGGGAAAAGCAAATGCACAAATGAAAACAAGTCAGACAGCTCATTTCTTGTTGTCAATAGGATCCTGAGTTCCCCAAATTTGCTTAGTGTCTTCCACTGTATAATCTTAAGTACTTTTCAGACCATTTGCATGTTGAGTAAAATGTTAGAATTGTTTTAGAATAAATAGAGTAGTTGCATTTCCATTATCTCTCAGAAAGGTTTGGATTTTTGTTTTCTTCCTACGTGTTCATTAGATTACATGCAAAGAATCTTTTCAGTAGATGAAATAAAGCCAAGAATTGATACAATTATCTTCACTAATATAGACAAAACACTTTCTTCAGCTTCCAAATTACCAGACCACTGAAACTACCTTCTGGTAGTTTAAATTATCTGGATACTTTCTCAAAGGAAAAAAAAAAAAAAAAAACATGGTAGGGAATAGTACTAGAGGAAGGCTAATATCAAAACCAATTACTTTCCCGAACTGACCACAGTTAACCTATCAATTTCCTTCCTATCTTTTTTCTGTGTGAGCTCCTATTATATATGTTGCTGTTGTTCAGTCACTAAGTTGTGTCCCCATGACTACAGCACATAAGGCTTCCCTGTCTTTCACTATCTCCCAGAGTTTGCTCAGATTCATGTCCATTGAGTTGGAAATGTTTTCTTATCATCTCATCCTCTGCTGCCCTCTTCTCCTTTTGCCTTCAGTCTTTCCCAGCATCAGAGTCTTTTCCAGTCAGTTAGCTCTTTGCATCAGGTAGCCGAAGTATTGGAGCTCCAGCTTCAGCATCAGTCCTTCCAGTGAATATTCAGGGTTGATTTCCTTTAAGATTCACTGGTTTGATCTCCCTGCTGTCCATAGGACTCTCAAGAGTCTTCTCCAGCACAATTTGAAAGCATCAATTCTTTGGTGCTCAGCCTTCTTTATGGTCCAACTCTCACGTCCATACATGACTACTATAAAAACTAGAACTTTGACTATACAGGCCTTTTTGGCAAAGTAATGTCTCTGCT
Source organism: Nanger dama (assembly GCA_917880005.1). Taxonomy (NCBI): domain Eukaryota; kingdom Metazoa; phylum Chordata; class Mammalia; order Artiodactyla; family Bovidae; genus Nanger; species Nanger dama. The sequence continues at coordinate 8,540,690 of CAKJTW010000082.1, read as the reverse complement.
TTTTAATACACTGTCTAGGTTTGTCATAGCTTTTCTTCCAAGGAGCAAGTATCTTTTAATTTTGTGGCTGCAGTCACCATCCGCAGTGATTTTGGAGCCCAAAAAATAAAGTCTGTCACGTCTTCCACTTCTTCCCCTTCTACTCTATTTTGCTACTTTTCATATTCTATCATATATGCATTTTCTATTTGGGCAAAGGTTTTCCTGGAGAAGGAAATGGCAACCCACTCCAGTATTTTTCCCTGGAAAATCCCATGGACAGAGGAGCCTAGTGGGCTGCACAGTCCATGGGGTTACAAAAAGTCAGACACACAGGGAATTTTATAACTGATTTTAGTCCTTACATATTATTAAATCAGAGCAAAGTACCATAATACATCTAAGAATTCTGTATTTAGAAATGTTTCTGGCATCTAATATTTTTATTAAAAATAATGGTGATAAAAGTCTTTGTACATACATCAATATATTTAATGTTTTAAAGCTTTGAGTAAACAATGACACTATTTTACTAACATGGGTTTAAGTCAGATCCTCTGTTGACAGCTGGGCACATGAACACCCACAGTACATTTCCGGGACACCTGTGTTGGTAGTGTAACCATGTGACTAAGTTCCCACCAGTGAAACAATGAAATTGTCCTGTGGTAGCTTTCATGAAATTTCCTTAAAGTATTAATGGTGTGTGTATGCCTTTTATCTCTATTTTTGGACCCTTTTTCCATTTTGGACCATAGGACAAAGGCTACAGACCAGGGATTATGGAGTATGAAATAAGAGAAATTTTCATTATGGATCTGTTGACAAACTGGAAAGAAGGCAGTATCAAAACTAAAATATTGAAAAATCTTTTAATGAGAGATAGTGAATAACCTTTGTTCCATATTGCGTTTTAAGAGTGAGAGTGATGCAAAAACAAATTGTGACTTACCTTTAGAGAATCTGAGATAAAAATTTGTTCAGTTCTCTCTCAGTGGGCATTCTGCCTTATTCTCTGCCATCTCAGTTTATGAACAACAAAATATATATTAGCAAATCAATAGCTTTTAAAATAAAATCAGTTCTAATCCCCAAGTGGTAAATAATTTCTAAAGTTAGAAAGCTAAGTACTACGGGGAAAATAGCTTCAGGACCTTTATAAAAGTTGCATGAAATTGTCAAACCCAAACTCTCCCAGCATCTTCCAGTGTTAATTGATTAGCCAAACCAGCAGGATTATTTAGTAATGGATTCCACTTTGGGCATTCCTAAAAAGTTATCAGTTCAGTCACTCAGTCGTGTCTGACTGTGACCCCATGGACTGTAGCCTGCCAAACTCCTCTGTCCATGGAATTCTCCAGGCAAGAATACTAGAGTGGGTAGCCATTCTTTTCTCCAGGGGATCTTCCTAACCCAGGGATCAAACCTGGGTGAATTCTTTTCCATCTGAGCCATCAGGGAAGCCCAAAACAGCTAAGCTCCTGATGAAAACTAACCTCAACACCTGGGCCGAGTTGCCTTTGACTAAACTTCCATAGATTGACATCCCTTCTCTTTCAACATGGAAAATGGAAGAGAAAATTGAGGTGATTAAGTTGGCAATTTAAGTAAAATAAAAAATAGCCAGATGGTCAGGTCAAAAGGGAACTGGAGGTTTGAACTGTGCAGAAAACAATCTGAGTTCTCAATTTCACTTCACCAAGAATACAAAGCACTTTTTAAGTGAAGTTTATTGAACAGAGATTTCCAAATATTATGTCTAGAACCCAAAACGAATTCTCTCTTTTCTATCTAAGCAAAAAGTGATATTAATCAAGAATATCTTAGTTCTCTGGTGTTATTCAAATTTGTAGACTAGTGTTTTTATAAGCTATCAGGCAAGATACTCTCAGAAACATGAAAGTATAATTTATATTTATCAAGTTTCCACTTCCTTTGAGCCTCTGGAGGAGATAAGTCACTATCATGAGGAACATGGGTAACAATTCCCGGAGATTTGGTTTTGTCTTCTACCAGTGAACGCATGGACTTCCCTAGTGGCTCAGATGGTAAATAATCTGCCTGCAGTTCAGGAGATCCAGGTTCAATCCCTGGGTCAGGAAGATCCCCTGGAGAAAAAAATGGCTACTTATTCCAGTATTCTTGCCTGGAGAATTCCATGGACAGAAGAGCCTAGTGGGCTACAGTTTATGGGTCCCAAAAGTGGGACACAATTGAGCAACTAACATTTTCATTTTTAGTGAACTCATACCCTCTGAGAAGCTGCTTCTTCTCCCAGATTTCAGTAATTTCCTTGTTGCATTTGCTCCTATTATCTCTGCTTTGCTGTTGTATGTTGTTTAGTGCTTCTGGCCTATTGTCACTGCTGATGACTTCCCTCAATCCACTCCTTGGCTACTAGCACCCTCAATACCAAGCCTGCAGGATGTAGATCCAATCAGTACTTTGATGCCAGGTCTTCTTCTGCTCTGTTTCTCCTGATAAGAGGAGGGAGATAACTCAGCATAATTTTCAAGCACATTACTGCCCACTCATGGCCCTATTTTTTTTCTATTTGATATGTATTTTTAGCTAAGGTGAAGGAGGAACCCCTGCTCACAAGCCCCTACCTCAAGACATTAAATGTTTCAAAATAATTTCAAGTGGAGATTATCAAATTGTGTGATATTTGTATTTATTCATTTCCTTAGTTCTTCCTAAAAAGAGAACATTAGGACGTGTTCTCTTTTAGTAGTGTGACACATATTGATGATGTGTTTGCAAGCTTACCAGCTGTGATGGTTCATTTTGTGTTGATTTGACTGGGCCACAGCTTGCCCAGACATTTGGTCAAACATTACCCTGGGTGTGTCTGTAGAATGTTTCTGGATGAGACCTAATATTTGAATACACAAGTAAAGCAGACTGCCCTCCCTAATGTGAGTTGGACCCCATTTATTCAGTTGAAAATCAGTATAGAACAAAAGTCTATCTCTCCCATAACTAGGAGAAATTCCTCCCTGAAAGGCCCAGGAAGGCCTGATTGCCTTTCTAACTGGGACACTGGTTTAGTCCTTCCTTCAGAACGGAAACAAGAGCTCTTCTGGGGGCTTGAGCCTGCTGCCTTTCAGACTAGAAACACATCATCAGCTTGCCTGGGTCTCCATCTTGCCCTTTGTAATCTTGGGACTTGCCAGCCTCCATAATAAAGAAAGCCAATTCCTTAAAAGAAATCTTTTTATATGCATACATCCTATTAGTTCTTTTCCTCTGGAGAACCCTAAAACACCAGCTAATCCTGGTATTTGTTTTGTTTACTACTCAAATATATATATTTTTTAAATTACAGATTTGGATTGTTTTGTATTAAATATCTCCCCATTCATAAATAATTGAGGAACTTCATTTTTGAAAGCAATTGATCTATGGTCAGCTTGCTATTTCCTTATAAATATAAAATGAAAGCAAATGTGTGCTAGCCTAATAGCCCCCATTGCCTTGACAGAAGGCTCTCCATCCTGTTACAGCTCTCTCCTGCCAAGTGCTCTGAGAATCTTTCAGACTATGCCTCATGTGTGTTTGCAAACAAATGTCTCCCATACACTTTACTTCTCTCCTGCTCTTTTCTAACTTCTAGAAATTCTCTAACTTACATTCTCCAGAAGGAATAATGCTTCTTCATGGACCACGATGTCTGTGCTGTTCCCAAAGCTAATTGCCAATAGCTGAGGACCCAGCGAAGTACTCACTTCTGTAAGATTGGTTTCTCCCTAAGTGAGGAAAAGGATTTCTCCTCAGCTCTGTGTCATATTCCAAAACAAGGAATGTCAGCCAGACCCTGACAGAACTGTCATGAGAGACTGTGCAACTCTGGGCTGAAGCTGAGTTCCTGTCTTTCCAGTTTTTACTTTCCCCTCAGAATTTAAAAAAAAAAAAAAAAAATCATAGGCTCAGTTTTAATCAGAGCCCAAACTCAAGGTAAGGTACTTCTTTGCCCTTGGCTGATCTCATGAATACGCTCGCATCACAGGGCTGCTGAAACTCAGGGTGGAGAGGGCAGGCTTCACCTCGCCCAGAGCTACTGCCCTTCCCTGTTGCATTAGTCAGCTTATTCCAAGTTTAATCTTTCTTAAAGTTTGTAAAGGGGCTTCCCTGGTGGCTCAGAGGCTAAAGCGTCTGCCTCCTATGTGGGAGACCCGGGTTTGATCCTGGGTCGGAATGATCCCCTGGAGAAGGAAATGGCAATCCACTCCAGTACTCTTGCCTGGAGAATCCCAAGGACAGAGAAGCCTGTTACAGTCCACGGGATTGCAAAGAGTCAGACACAACTGAGTGACTTCATCTCACCTCAAAGTTTGTAAAAGTAGGAATAGAGTGTTGAGAGTAGGACACAATATATTTCCATTATAACTTAAAAACAACATAAGAAATATATCTAAAAAAACACACCCAACAAAAAGTCACTTTTAAAAGATATTCATTTACAATTATTTTATTAAACAATCATCTTTTACATGTCATCACACCTTACCCCTGAAGTGCAAAAAACAGTTTGAGGTATTAAAACTGAAGGAATATTTGCACATATTTTGTAAGGTTTTCACACTATAATAACTGGAATATTCAGTATAACTAAATGCTACATATAACTGCAGGTTTATAAGAATAAAGTTATTTAAAGCAAACTGGTTTGTCTCATTATAGCTTTGGACCTCACATTCATGACATTAAAGGTGGCAAAAATAATATGTAATTTAAGTTACTTGTAAATTGATATGCCCATTATTGTGTTTTAGAGAACAGTGTCTAGAATTTAAAAAGGTTAACAGCTGAAATGGTAGTGATCCCCAAAGCACAAAAACCAAACTGACAAACCAGTTTCAATGATATAATGTCCTATTCACGGGATTTAATACTTTGATCAATGGCAAGTCATTTACAGTATCTGAAACAGATTTACCAGAATATTCCAATGCTATCCATGTCCATGGAGGGTTATATAAATAGCGTGGTTCATGCTTTTTGTAAGATTCTTCCCTTTATATTAGTAAATAAATTGCTAATACAGACAAAGTTCAAAATGGTTACTTCAATCATTTTGAAGTAACGTGAGGAAGAGGAGATTGGCTTTTTAAGTCTTAGACTTTGTTACACTGAAGAAATTATCCAGAGACTTTATAGATCCCACTCTCCTCTGTGTCTTTTCCTTGAAAGAGAAAGTTGAGGCAGTTATTACTCTACAGCTAATTAGTGTAATACAAATACTTTTTTCTGAACTGTTCAGGAAAATTGGAGAAAAGGTGTTTTTGATTTGATAACTGATTTAATTATTAACTTCAGCACATAGGCACTTCATCTGAAACAAATCTAAACTTGCATAGTGCTTTGCATCACAAACTTGTTTGGTAAAATTGAGTCCTGAATAATGGGTCACAAATATTAAATAGTAACTAGTCTCTACAGCAGTTTTTACAGTTAAAAACAGCACTTTCAGTAGCTGCACATGCTAGGTTTTGGTGTTTATCACTGAGTTGCTTTATTTGCTCTACTGTATGAATAAATTAGCCAAAGAAAGGTTGATTTTTTTCTGTAAGAATATAGGTTTAAAATTTGGCTTTTTGAAACTTTTTCCAAAACTGATAAAAATAAAATGCTTCTTGTAAGCTACTATTAGAGGAAAATAATATTTCTGAAAAAGTAGGCCTCCTCCAGATTATATGTTTTCTCTACATGAAAAGTGTATAAGAAAAGAAACATTTTTTTTTCCCATGGAGACCCCAACAAAGTTCTACAAAACACATTTAGCTTGTTTCCTCTTTGTTCCGGGGAAACAAAGGAACCCAGGTTGTTAAAAACCCACATAGGAACACTATGCTTGTGTGTGGGGACAATGTCCTCTCCTGCAGATACTGTTTGTTTTCCCACATGATGGCTCCTGAATTAAGAATGATCTGCAGTTGCCGCACAGCTGCAGAAGCAGCTGAGGGGTTTACCTGGGAGCAGAGTGAGCAAGTGCTGATGTTCTCGCTTGAACCAGGAGAAAACTGACCACAGCTTCTTCCACCAGATGAATCAAGTGTCACTTAGTATCCTTTAGAGGCTAACAACTACTTTTATTGTTTGCTGCATAAAAGGATGCTCCCTCCAGGTTAGATACATTACCCGAGTTTTTATTTTTGTTTTTTTAATGTATGTTTTCAGACATGGAAATCACCCAAAAACGTAGGAGGTCATAGAATGAGAAATTAAATCTCAGGTGTCCAAAGTGGCTAATCCAATTAAAACCTATCCCCAAGCTGCAGTTATCTGAATAAAACAAAAAACAACTTTCATTTCAGGACTATATATGCAAATCTAAGTGCCATCACAATGATTTTTAATAATTCCGGGATAAAATGCAACAATTTTTTTTCTATGGCCTTTTCTCTCCAAAACCATTAATCAAAAGAAAATTGAAATGAAATAATGACAGATCTTGTAAGATCTAAATCCTGAACGTTGTTTGCTTATCGTCAGTATACCCAGAGGTGCCATACAAACAGGGTTGACCATAAACATAAGTGACAAAAGTGATATTATCAAAATTCTCTCACTATTGTTGTACTAAAAGCTACACTCTATCCAGCCTGCAAATATCAAATGCTGGCTGACATTCAACTGCAGTCACACACTGTAGCGTCAGTGAAGCCCTTTCTCGAGAGCAGGGGCCTGTGACAGTCAGTCAAAGACTGGGTTGTGTATGCCATTCAACACCAAACTGGTGGGTGCCTTCCTATGTAACAGGGCCAGTGAGCACAGAAGAAGGGAAAAGCTCATGACTCCCAGAATGACCGTTCCTGATATCAGGGCACTGGTGACAGCGTTCAGCTGAAAAGGAGGTTCATTCGAAGAACCTGCAAGCAATAAACACACTCAGTAGGAAGGTCCAACATCAGATTTATGTTAACTTACGCCAATTTATGCCTGCAAAGCCTCTGTCAGCAGTATCTAGTAGAAAAATAGCATCAGACTATGCTACAATAATAGCATCAGATTATGCTACAATTTATTTGACTTCAATTCATTACCCAAAAGTGTTAGCCATTCAGTCATGCCCAGCTCTTTGTGACTCCATGGCCTGTAGGCCTGCCAGGCTCCTCTGTCCATGGAATTCTCCAGGTAAGAATAATAGATTGGGTAGCCATTCCCTTCTCCAGGGAATCTTCCTGACCTAGGGATTGAACCTGGTCTCCTGTGTCACAGGCAGATTCTTTACAATCTAAGCTACCAGGGAAGCCCAAAGGACTATATAATTTAGAGGCCTGGTATCCCCTGAGGAGCCAAAAATTTCATTTATAATATGCTAAAAAATTGACCAACAGATTGCATATGAGTTCAGAAATTCTCAGTGAACTGTTATTTAAAATGCAATAAACTTGTAAAACCAGAGCTCATTATAGTTAGTTGATGACAGTTTTGCAACTAATTACCAAAAATACTTAACATTTTTAAAGATTATACTTTCACTTTCAATATATGTTAATTATCTTACCAAGCTGTGAATTGTTGGTTGGCGTCTCATCTGAGGGGAAGAAAAGAGAAACAAAAGTAATATTGTGTCTCCAAATATTTACCAATGTCTAATTCTGTAGTTGCTTTTTACCTATATGTCCCCTCACCTTCATCCACAAGCTCCTCGGGAAAGGCAATAATGAAAGTCTGCTAAATTCTCTGCTCTCTCATTTCCTGTTCCATATGTCCAAGATTTCTTCATCTATCCATTCCTCCATACCTACACTCTGACACTGCTCTGGGTGTACAAATAAAATCGTTAAAACATACCGTGCTAAATTCTTTCCTGCTGACTTCACTTTGTCATTCTATCTCTAGTCAGGTTAATGGGGGCGGTAATTGTTAACAACTACTATTAATACATTTTTTAGAGCCATATAACGTGTTATTTATTATTTTTTATAGAGAAATATTCATCATTTAGTGCCACTCTATTTTAAGCGATGCTAATTTTTCCATCATATTCTGCAAAACACATCAAGTTCCCAGAAGATAAATTCATACTTAATAACTAAATGAAAGGAAAACATGACTCTTGAGCTTGAGTTTTAATTATTTGCATTTGTTAAGTAAGAGACTGAAGCTGTTGGTTCTTCACTTTTCCCTGACAAACACAACAGATGCAGTGAACACATTCACTTGGTTTCCCAGTTTTTTTACCCATTTTTTAATCATATAGCAATTAACCCTTGAACTTATACAAGTGGATTTTATATTTGTGTCTAAACATGTGGGTGTATATGTGTGCCTGTATTATTTGAACCACAAAATGTGTGCAGTTGGCTATTGCTTCTGGAATATAAATATTATTACAATTAATATGTGTGTAATGCCACATAGTATACAAAGTGCTATCTCATATGTTATCACATTTATTTTCATAATTGCCATATGGTTTAGATATTATTGCTACTCCCATTTTACAGATGAAGAAACTCCCATCTGTCACATACTTTATAATAAAGTAAACATATGCTTAAATAAAAGCTCAGTTTCAGAGTCCTTTTCCTAAAATAATATAAACTAGCAAGTGTGAAAAATGTTTTTAGTAAAAAGATAAATATCTCAAGCGACAAAACACCAGGATTAATATTTGAAACAATTGATGGGAGAAACTTGTGAGATGTTTATATATGAGTGTTGGCAGAAATGATGGTTCTGCTGTTTGATCCTGAAGTACAATTTCCAAAATAAATAGAGCACTCATTCACAGTATTCTTTAAAATGGTGTAGTGCACTGCTATAGGACGAAAAGAAAAAATATCAGTTTTCATTATAAGACATGTTTAGGAAAATCCTAACCTCCAACTAACACTGTCCTACAAGGACAACTGCTTGTCATGGAAACAGATAGGATGTGCACGTTGTGATTAATTGATCCAAAAGATCTGTGTGCCCCTTTCCCAAAATGAGATGTCTCACTAGGATATGGAAGAGAATATCTAGCGCTCTACAATCCCTTTCTAAAAGTTATTCTTTGTTTAGGAATTACATTTATTTGCTATTTTTAAAAAGGTTTCTATTAAAGAATAAAAGCTTCTTAGTATATATCTCAAATTAAGCAAAAGTTCCATGATTGTAATGACTTATTTTCTGCACTTTCAGATTAACAGAAGAAATCAGAATATCCCCTCCTCTTTTACATTACTGCCAGCACTTTGGTAACACTAACATCCCAGCTGCCACCCACAGGGACTTAGATGTGGACAAAATCTCCATGTGGAGACAAAAGTGGCAAAGGAGCTACATCAGCTGCAGTTTCCAGGACTCTGAAAAACTGAACGCACCCTGCCTTTGGCAGATGGCTGAAATCAGAATGTGTAATACTTGAATACTGTTTGCAATTGTATTTGATACTAAATAAGATTAGAGAGAATAAGGTTATCTGTTATCTGCTGTTTCCTGGCATCCTGCAATGTTAGGATCATTGCAATTAAAAGGAAAATCAAAGCTCTGTCTAGAAAGAGGTGCTAGTGATTTTCCAGGAACTTTCTATCACCATACACTTCAGTTTTTTTCTCACATCAACTTGGTCTTACACACATCTACACTAAAAGTCATCTTATGGAATTTGACCAGATTGGAAATCTAAACCTGGTGAGATCTTCAAAAAACACATAGCTAGCTGAGGACTCGTAGCAGGAAAGTGATAGCAGCAATACCACAGCTGTTTAAAAGCCAGAAGTGGCAGATAAATTGTCATTCTCTGCTTTTCTCTCAGATAAGTAGCTGAAATAGATGGAAAACGTAAACGTCTGTTCAAAGATATATACAGGATGAATATTCTCCTTTCTTAGCACAAGCAAACTATTTTTTTTTAAGTCTGCAATTACCTATGTTTTAAAAGGAATCACATATTTCAAGTTGAGAACCTCGGAAGTTTTTTTTCTCCACTGTGTCATGGAGTAGCCATTTCATCTCTACCTTTGAATTCTAAGATCCCCGAAGGCAAAGACTGTAGCCTCTTCTCTGCTTTATTTCCAGTTCCTAGAAAAGTAGCTGTCCATGGAGGGACTAAATAAGTAGGCTAGAGTGAATTATTCCCTATCCATAAAACTCAATGACACTAGTTTAACAAGACTTTGGCTTGGACGTCTCCACAGGAATTTATATTAAAAAAAAACAAAATAGGTATTATTGTTTTTCAGTGATTGTACCTTTAAATTTCCAGAATTGTACCCCATGATAAGCATTTCCCTACCAAATAATTATAGCCTAAAATAAGAGCCTAAAATAAGAACATTTCATGAACTTTGAAGATTTTGAATTCTGAGGATGTATATAATTTTCTAAATCAGCTAACAAAAGGTAAACAATATTGGGTGAAAAATCAGAATGGATTTGATTTCATTCAAATAAAAATAAGACGGAAGTTCTGAGATTTAACAACTTTTTAAACTTGACCCAAGCCAGATGTCTATGGGAAGGAGTGGTTCAATGAGTAAACAGAGCAAAATTGCAAGTATCAGAGACTTTAAAGAAAGGAAATCATGCCTGAAATTAGGCTTGCTTTTGAAAGTCACAGATTTCTGCAGAGAGAAATTCTAGCTGAACTAAGGTAAAAATAAAGTGAAACTAAGGGAATAAGATATCCCTAGTCATTAAGCTAGACATTTAATTTATATAGAATTTGCCTGTGAATGGATATGGCTTGATTTCTGAGTTGTATTTGTTGTTTAGTTGCTAAGTCATGTCTGACTCTTTTGCGACCCCATGTGCTGTAGCCCACCAGGCTCCTCTATCCATAAGATTTCTCAGGCAAGAATACTAGAGTAGGTTGCCATTTCCTTCTCCAGAGTTGTGTTTACATGGAATTAAATTTTTTTTAAATTGTAAGAGTATTATAGTATTATAGCAAAAACATTATTATACATGGTCCTCTAGGTAGTGAGGCTACCGTGATATCCAAATAAAGACCATCCTACTGTTATTTATCAAAATCATGATAAATAAATCCGCAGAGAGTGAGAGAGAAATGAAGTTTAAACATGACCCTGTGGGGCTGTACCAGTGGAGAGACCAAGGTGATTAAGAGACAATCTTAATGCTTTGGGAAATAAATGTCATCTCTGAGGTGGAAACAAGTCAGAGTTGGAAAGGAAGAAATTCAGGCATGACATCAGATATACTGTTATCAAAAGCATTAGTTCTTTGAGGTTTTAACATAGATATTTTGGATGACTAGACATGATATGGATGAAACTTATAAACCTGGATAGCTGATTAGCTACAGTAGGAATAGAAACTGCTACTGGGATTTGGATATCTTAATAATTTTGATCTGTTTTTAAAATTATATTATACTGAAAGTGAAAGTGTTAGTCACTCAGTTATGTCCAACTCTTTGAGACCCTGTAGACTCTGCCAAGCTTCTCTGTCTATGGGATTCTCCAGGCAAGAATACTGAAATGGATTGTCATTTCCTCCTCCAGGGAACCTTTCCAACCCAGGGATTGAAACTGGGTCTCCTGCATTGCAGGAGGATTTTTCACCACTGAGCCACCAGAGAACCCCTATATTATAATTACAAATTATTTAAAATTTGTTATCATTAGTTTGATTTAATCCATGTAAGAAAGAAGCAAGGAGGTTAATAACGAGGAAAGTCATCCACTTTCCTACATCTCAACATGCACAGAGAGATGTGACTTTCAAGGTTCTTTTCTTACAACAAACTGAAATGCTCTATAAAAATAAGAATATTTTTCTTTGTGCCTACTCAAAAGCATTCATAATTACTGGCAATAAGAACTGAGTTTCCATGTAGCACAATTCTATGAGCTATTTCTGACAGCTAGAGATAAGAATTGGGCCTCTGACAAACCACAAACCAGTCATTTTCAAACCATTCACAATATTCCAAATTATCAAGAAGGATGAACTAAGTTTGAAATTTTATATCTAATAAATTCATGCATTTTTTAAATGGCCTATTAGTTTGTTTGTTTTTAATTACTAATATGTCTACACAAACACAAAGAAGTAAACAATTAAAGCAATTATCTAGATTTTTCAGAACCAAATGACTTTTTGCCTAATTATCTCTTTCAGACGAAACTTTCTTTTCATTGTGGGATGGAGGTATGGGAGAAAAGGTAAAGATAATCTAATTGAAACATAATAATAGCTTATGCCTAATATAAAATAGAGAAAAATGATTACCATATAATCCAAATCAGAACTCCACTTTTCTTTTTAGACAAATTTAGAACAATAGAGTTAGATAGACTCTGCAAGTCTACTTTTTCAAAACTTTTATTTTAAAAATAAAGAAATAAAGAAACATTTGCCTAGAAAAGTGAAGTAATATCCCAAGTCCTACATCTTATTAGGACATAGCTGAACTAGAACCAGTTTTTCAGACTTCAGTGTGTGTTGTTTATAATGCATGTCTGTTTTACCCAACTCAGCAGTCCCCAAACTTTTGGCACCAGGGACAAGTTTCATAGAAGACAATTTTTCCATAGACCATGGTTGGGGTAGGAGCATGGTTTCTGGTTGAGTCAAGAGAAATACATTTATTGTGTTAGTTTTATTATTATTATATCAGCTTTACCTCAGACCTACATCAGGCATTAGATCCAGAGGCTAGGGACTCCTGATCCAAGTAATTCTGGATGTCTCTGGGTTCACACTCATAAAAGCGGTATCCCTTTGGAGAGTGTTTGTAAGTGTATGTGTATGGACACACATGCACAGATAATCGTATATATGAGAATGTATTGTATAAACAACTGTGGCCATTAGAGTCAAGAGCACAAATGTGTGTACCCGGTAGGGGTATTTATATACTATTACTATTCAGGATCCTGGAAGGAAGCAATTGGTATTCAAACCAGTAATTTAAGGTGATTTAATAGGATGGTCTCTCTAGTCAAGGCTATGGTTTTTCCAGTGGTCATGTATGGATGGGACAGTTGGACTGTGGAAGAAAGCTGATTGCCGAAGAATTGATGCTTTTGAACTGTGGTGCTGGAGAAGACTCTTGAGAGTCCCTTGGACTGCAAGGAGATCCAACAAGTCCATTCTGAAGGAGATCAGTCCTGGGTGTTCTTTGGAAGGACTGATGCCGAAGCTGAAACTCCAATACTTTGGCCACCTCATGTGAAGAGCTGACTCATTGGAAAAGACTCTGATGCTGGGAGGAATAAGGGGCAGGAGGAGAAGAGGACAACAGAGGATGAGATGGCTGGATGGCATTACCAACTCGATGAACGTGAGTTTGGGTGAACTCCAGGAGTTGGTGATGGACAGGGAAGCCTGGCGTGCTGCAATTCATGAGGTCACAAAGAGTCAGACACAACTGAATGACTGAACTGAACTGAATAGGACGGTTTATAAAGATGGGGGCTTCCTTGATAGCTCAGTTGGCAAAGAATCCGCCTGCAATGTGGGAGACCCTGATTTGATTCCTGGATTAGGAAGATCCCCTGGAGAAGGGATAGACTACCTACTCCAGTGTTCTTGGGCTTACCTTGTGGCTCAGCTGGTAAAAAATCTGCCTGCAATGCAGGAGACCTGGGTTCAATCCCTAGGTAGGGAAGATCTCCTGGAGAAAGGAAAGGCTACCCACTCCAGTATTCTGGCCTGGAAAATTCCATGGACAGTCCATGGGGTCACAAAGAGCAGGATATGACTGAGCAATTTTCATTTCACTCACTTTATATAGATGGAGGGAACAAGAGAAAGTCAAGTTACCAGGACGATGGGTTAAAGGGAGAGATTCCAGAACTCTGAGAGAGTAGTTGAATGGAGACTATTGTCTGGTGGGAGCCATGTGAACCTCACACCCAACCCCTGACAGCACCACCTATTGATCTAGTCCAGTCAGAAACTATACTTGGCAAGGCATCCATCCAGTGGATGCAGTTCACAGAGATAAGTGTTTTAGGTCAGAGAGGGGCTGCGAAGGGCAGAGTAGATATGGATGGGCAAATGAAACATGTCCAGAAGCGTATTTTGTGTGTGTGTGCGTGTGTGTACGTATGAAGGGAAATGTGGTAAAGACAGTATTTCCCTTTGTGAATCAGTTGAATAAAGAGGAAACTACCATGAAATTAAAGTTGTCTAGCAATTTATCTTGTCTCACAGTTAATTAATGCTATTTAGGAACTATTTTGAGTTATGCTTATAAGCCAAAGAACAAGCCATTTTGGAACATCTATTACTACACACAAAAGGAGGGGCACTCTTACCACTCCGAGTAATGATGGGACCCGCAGAGAGTACAGCGTTTCCAGAAGTACTCTGGGGACTCAAAGTGGTCCTCCTCCCCACATCTCGCCTTTCTCTGTGGCCACAAGCCTAAGGAGTTAATGAAAAGAAGTGAAATTCCACACCAACACAAAACTGTTTCTTTATGGCCATTTGGAAAGCAGATTCTTTTAGAAGAAATACCACATGTTTAATTTTATTCATTTACTTCTGTGCATTTAATTACTTTGCATATAACTGCTACAGTGTTTCTTATCCTGGCTTGGGCCACATTTCTTATTTCCTTCTAATGTAATTGTGCATTGCCTCATTGATTTACATAGATCAGCATCTCTCCTGAAAAAGAGATGTGTTTATCAAACTTTTCCACTTTTATTTCTCTCGAGCCTTTAATAAATTTTTCCCTAAAAATTGGTCAGCACAGAGCTAAGGAAATGCAGACTCCTAGATAGCACATTCAAAAGCAGAGACATTACTTTGCTGACTAAGGTCCGTCTAGTCAAGGCTACGGTTTTTCTAGTGGTCATGTATGGATGTGAGAGTTGGACTGTGAAGAAGGCTGAGCCCTGAAGAATCAATGCTTTTGAACTGTGGTGTTGGAGAAGACTCTTGAGAGTCTCTTGGACTGCAAGGAGATCCAACCAGTCCTTTCTGAAGGAGATCAGCCTTGGGATTTCTTGGGAAGGAATGATGCTAAAGCTGAAACTCCAGTACTTTGGCCACCACATGTGAAGAGTTGACTCATTTGAAAAGACTCTGATGCTGGGAGGGACTGGGGGCAGGAAGAGAAGGGGATGACAGAGGATGAGATGGTAGGATGGCATCACTGACTTGATGGACGTGAGTCTGAGTGAACTCCAGGAGTTGGTGATAGACAGGGAGGCCTGGCGTGCTGTGATTCATGGGGTTGCAAAGAGTTGGACATGACTGAGTGACTGAACTGAACTGATACAGAATGAATATAATCAATGATTATAAAGAAATGCATGAATTTGAGCACACATATAAACACATTAAAGCTTGTTGTTTTTCATTCGCTCAGTCCTGTCTAACTCTTTGTGACCCCATGGACTGCAGCACACAAGGCTTCCCTTGTCCTTCACCATCTCCCAGAGCTTGCTCAAACTCATGTCCATTGAGTTAGTGATGCCATTCAAACATCTCAACCTCTGTTTTCCCCTTCTCCTGCCTTTAATCTTTCTCAGCATCAGAGTCTTTTCCAATGAGTCAGCTTTTGGATCAGGTGCCCAAAGTATTGGAGCTTCAGCCTCAGCATCAAGCCCTCCAATGAATAGCCAGGATTGATTTCTTTTAGGATGGACTGGTTTGATCTCCTTGCAGTCCAAGGGACTCTCAAGAGTCTTCTCCAACACCACAGTTCAAAAGCATTAACTCTTCAGCACTCAACTCTCACATTCATACATGACTACTGAAAAAAACATAGCTTTGGCTATACAGACATTAAAGCTATTTTAAATCAAAAAAACATGACTGCATTTTTTCTCAGGTTAATACTGCCTTTGTGTGTGTATTCTCAGGCACTTAGTCATGTCCAACTCTCCAACCCACCAGGCTCCTCTGCTCAGGGAATTTTCCAGGCAATACTGGAGTGGCTTACCATTATTTAATCCATGTTAATATTGGTATGACCCTAGGGGGCCTGTCAGAAATAGAATTTTATTTCTTCACTAGTAAATGGGTGTATATTTTAGTGGCAGCTACATGAGCTTCCCTGGTGGCTCAGACAGTAAAGAATATGCCTGCAGTGCTGGAGACCCAGGTTTCAATCCCTGGATAGGGAAGATCCCCTGAAAAAGGAAATGGCTACCCACTCCAGTAATTTTGCATGGAGAACTCTGTGGACAGAGAAGCCTACTGGGCTACAGCCCATGGGATTGCAGAGTCGAACGTGACTGAGTGGCTAACACACATGTCATACAGATCCACATCTTTTATAGTTTTTAACTCGTAATTCCAGGGATTCCCTGGCCATCTGGCCAATCAACCTTCCTAGTGCCAGTGCTGCTCCCCCACAGGTTGGCGCATCATCCTCCCGATCTGCTCCATAGCCCTACTGAGACTGGAGCTCGCAGGTGACTCTGTCTCTTGTGTCTGTGCTTTGACTATCCTTTGGTGTAGAGTGTCTCTGTCTTCAAAATCACATCTCTCCCATCAAGTCTCTCATCTTCTGTTTCATCTCTCTCACAATGACAAAATAGTGCCTTTTGCTACAATACATATATGTGTCTGCCTTTGCATCATAATATTTTGTCATATTTTATTCAGTGACTATCTCATGCTTCTAACAGGTAAGCTAATTAAATTCAGAATTCATGCACGCATCTCTGTATTCCCAGTATAATGCTTGGCACAAAGTAGATATTCAATACATCTTTACTGGATGAATGAAAAAATTGGACTTCAAACTATCTGACCTGATGCATATTCACTTTCTATGTAGAAATAAGTTCCTGACACTTGATAACCTTCAGCTTAGATTAATACAACAGTTCAGAATAAAGTTATCAAAAACCTACTGGCATGAGGAAGGGGCAGTCATCAGCTCTGCAGAGCTTGGTAACGCAGTGCAGGAAGACAGTAGACATTTTCTGATTCTTGTGTTTCACAAATCGGAACACTTCAAAAGAAAAGCGGCCCCGCTGGCTTCTGCCATTTTCAATGACAGTAGTTTGAGGATCTTTGTCACAGCTGCATGTTAGAGAAAGTGAAAACAATTAATCCTGGAAAGTACCAACCCACCATGACTTGTACATTGATTTCTGCAATATTAAGAGGGTTTCCCCGTGCCCATTACATTAAGAGCCAACAAAATTGCCATGTTACAGTTTTGTAATAGGAAAATAAGCTAACTCAACAGATATGTAGGAATGACATAGATCATAAAATTTAAACAAATCCAGTTTATGATTACAATATTTCTGCCAAATTTTAGAGGAATCATACTCTTATAGATTGAAAAATCCAAACAGCATAAAATATACAAAGTAAAACATCTATCTTTGCCCTTGCCCATGCCCTTCCATGCCCACACACAAACCTGCCTGAGGTGATCTCACATGTTACTGCAGCCTCACAGGACATATGCAAATAGAAACAGAAGCCATATTCTCAATGTTCCCCTCTTCTTAAACAAATCATAGCAAACTCTCTATATTGTTTTGTATCTTGCCTTTTAATGTTTAACAATGTAACTTAGAGATCTCTCTGTATCAATAGAGAGCCTCCTTCAACTTTTCTCACAGTTGTATACTATTTCATCATGCACATGTGCCGGAGTTGACACAACCTGGATCCCATGTATATACCCTTGCTTTGTTAGCCAGAAAGAAAAACACCAATACAGTATACTAATGCATATATAAGGAATTTAGAAAGATGGTAATGATAACCCTGTATGCGAGACACCAAAAGAGACACAGATGTATAGAACAGTCTTTTGGACTCTGTAGGAGAGGGCGAGGGTGGGATGATTTGGGAGAATGGCATTGAAACATGTATAATATCATATATGAAACAAGTCACCAGTCCAGGTTCGATGCATGATACTGGATGCTTGGGGCTGGTGCACTGAGATGACCCAGAGGGGTGGTACAGGGAGGGGAGGAAGGAGGGGGATTCAGGATGGGGAATATGTGTATACCTGTGGCAGATACATGTTGATGTAAGGCAAAACCAATACAATATTGTAAAGTAGTTAACCTCCAATTAAAATAAATAAATTTATATTTTAAACAAATCTTTTGAATTTTACAAATAATAATGAACAGCCATACAACACATCATTTGGAAAATGTGCAGGATTATCTACACAATATGTCTGTAAGGATCATTCAACAGACTTTGCCATATTGCCCTCTCTAGCAGCAGCTGTGCTTTGCTGGAGCAGCCGTGAAGAGATACCCCATGCCCAAGGTAAGAGAAACCCAAGTAAGATGGTAGGTGTTCCAAGAGGGCAACAGAGGGCAGACACACTGAAACCATACTCACAGAAAACTAGTTAATCATATCACACTAGGACCACAGCATTGTCTAACTCAATGAAACCAAGCCATGCCTGTGGGGCAACCCAAGATGGGTGGGTCATGGTGGAGAGGGCTGACAGAATGTGGTCCACTGGAGAAGGGAATGGCAAGCCACTTCAGAATTCTGGCCTTGAGAACCCCATGAACAGTATGAAAAGCCAAAATGAGAGGATACCAAAAGAGGAACTCCCCAGGTCAGTAGGTGCCCAATATGCTACTGGAGATCAGTGGAGAAATAACTCCAGAAAGAATGAAGGGATGGAGCCAAAGCAGAAACAATACCCAGTTGTGCATGTGACTGGTGATAGAAGCAAGATCCGACGCTGTAAAGAGCAATATTGCATAGGAACCTGGAATGTCAGGTCCATGAATCAAGGCAAATGGGAAGTGGTCAAACAGGAGATGGCAAGGGTGAACATCAACATTCTAGGAATCAGCGAACCAAAATGGACTGAAATGGGTGAATTTAACTCAGATGATCATTATATCTACTACTGCAGGCAGGAGTCCCTCAGAAGAAATGGAGTAGCCATCATGGTCAACAAAAGAGTCCAAAATGCAGTGCTTGGATGCAATCTCAAAAACGATCTCTGTTCATCTCCAAGGTAAACCATTCAATATCACAGTTATCCAAGTCAATGCCCCAACCAGTAATACTGAAGAGGCTGAAGTTGAATGGTTTTATGAAGACCTACAAGACCTTTTAGAACTAACACCCAAAAAAGATGTCCTTTTCATTATAGGGCACTGGAATGCTAAAGTAGGAAGTCAAGAAACACCTGGAGTAACAGGTAAATTTGGCCTTGGAGTACAGAATTAAGCAGGGCAAAGACTAATAGAGTTTTGCCAAGAAAACGCACTGGTCATAGCAAATACCCTCTTCCAGCAACACAGGAGAAGACTACACATGCACATCACCAGATGGTCAACACCGAAATCGGATTGATTATATGCTTTGCAGCCAAAGATGGAGAAGCTCTATACAGTCAACAAAAACAAGACCAACAGCTGACTGTGGCTCAGATCATGAACTCCTTATTACCAAATTCAGACTTAAATTGAAGAAAGTAGGGAAAACCGCTAGACCATTCAGGTATGACCTAAATCAAACCCCTTATGATTATACAGAGGAAGTGAGAAATAGATTTAAGGGCCTAGATCTGATTGATAGAGTGCCTGATGAACTATGGAATGAGGTTTGTGACATTGTACGGGAGACAGGGATCAAGACCATTCCCATGCAAAAGAAATGCAAAAAGCAAAATGGCTGTCTGAGGAGGCCTTACAAAGAGCTGTGAAAAGAAGAGAGGTGAAAAGCAAAGGAGAAAAGGGAAGATATAAGCATCTGAATGCAGAGTTCCAAAGAATAGCAAGAAGAGATAAGAAAGACTTCTTCAGCAATCAATGCAAAGAAATAGAGGAAAACAACAGAATGGGAAAGACTAGAGATCTCTTCAAGAAAATTAGAGATACCAAGGGAATATTTCATGCAAAGATGGGCTTGATAAAGGACAGAAATGGTCTGGACCTAACAGAAGCAGAAGATATTAAGAAGAGGTGGCAAGAATACATGGAAGAACTGTACAAAAAAATCTTCATGACCCAGATAATCATGATGATGTGATTACTCATCTAGAGCTAGACATCCTGGAATATGAAGTCAAGTGGGCCTTAGAAAGCATCATTACAAACAAAGCTAGTGGAGGTGATGGAATTCCAGTGGAGCTGTTTCAAATCCTGAAAGATAATGCTGTGAAAGTGCTGCACTCCATATGCCAGCAAATTTGGAAAACTCAACAGTGGCCAGGGGACTGGAATAGGTCAGTTTTCATTCCAATCCCAAAGAAAGGCAATGCCAAAGAATGCTCAGACTACTGCACAATTGCACTCATCTCACATGCTATTAAAGTAATGCTCAAAATTCTCCAAGCCAGGCTTCAGCAATACGTGAACCGTGAACTCCCTGATGTTCAAGCTGGTTTTAGAAAAGGCAGAGAAACCAGAGATCAAATTGCCAACATCCGCTGGATCATGGAAAAAGCAAGAGAGTTCTAGAAACACATCTATTTCTGCTTTATTGACTATGCCAAAGCCTTTGACTGAGTGGATCACAATAAACTGTGGAAAATTCTGAAAGAGATGGGAATACCAGACCACCTAGTCTGCCTCTTGAGAAATCTGTATGCAGGTCAGGAAGCAACAGTTAGAACTGGACATGGAACAACAGACTGGTTCCAAATAGGAAAAGGAGTACGTCAAGGCTGTATACTGTCACCCTGCTTATTTAACTTATATGCAGAGTACATAATGAGAAATGCTGGACTGGAAGAAACACAAGCTGGAATCAAGATCACCAGGAGAAATATCAATAACCTCAGATATGCAGATGATACCACTCTTATGGCAGAAAGTGAAGAGGAACTAAAAAGCCTCTTGATGAAAGTGAAAGGAGAGTGAAAAAGTTGGCCTAAAGCTCAACATTCAGAAAATGAAGATCATGGCATCCGGTCCCATCACTTCATGGGAAATAGATTGGGAAGCGGTGGAAACAGTATCAGAGTTTATTTTTTTGGACTCCAAAATCACTGCAGATGGTGACTGCAGCCATGAAATTAGAAGACGCTTGCTCCTTGGAAGAAAAGCTATGACCAACCTACATAGTATATTCAAAAGCAGAGACATTACTTTGCCGACTAAGGTTCGTCTAGTCAAGGCTATGGTTTTTCCAGTGGTCATGTATGGATGTGAGAGTTGGACTGTAAAGAAGGCTGAGCACCAAAGAATTGATGCCTTTGAACTGTTGTGTCGGAGAAGACTCTTGAGAGTCCCTTGGACTGCAAGGAGATCCAATCAGTCCATTCTGAAGGAGATCAGCCCTGGGATTTCTTGGGAAGGAGTGATACTAAAGCTGAAACTCCAGTACTTTGGCCACCTCATGCAAACAGTTGACTCATTGGAAAAGACTCTGATGCTGGGAGGGATTGGGGGCAGGAGGAAAAGGGGACGACTGAGGATGAGATGCCTGGATGGTATCACGGACTCGATGGACATGAGTCTGAGTGAACTCCGAGAGATGGTGATGAACAGGGAGGCCTCCTGTGCTTTGATTCATGGGGTCACAAAGAGTCGGACACGACTGAGCGACTGAACTAGAACTAGAAGTATTGCTGCATTTTGTACTGCTTAGTAATGTATAAAAAATACTTAATTTCCCTCAGAGCTACATCAACAAATTATATGCATAAAATTCTAGATTATTCCCTATTTTACAGGGACAATAAACTATCATCATGTAATATTATTTCAGCTTTTTGTTAGTGTGAATGGATATGTGCATTTTTCATATATATTAGAGCCATCTGTATTTCTTTATCTGAAATTTGTTTATGTTCTTTGCCTAAATTTTAATTGTATTATTGGCCTTTCCTTTCTGATTCCTTTAAATCCTTGGTTTTAAAGAAATGTGGTTCCTTGCTTGTTATATAAATTACGTAGTTGTTTTACTTTGTTGTTTGGCTTTGGATAGTCCTCACTGTGTGTGTGTGTGTGTGTCTGTGTCTGCATGTGCCTATGTGCATATGTTTGAGAAACTTTATTTTTATATAATTTAATTTTAAATATTTTATTTTATGGCTTCTAGTATGTGGGCTAAAGACGATTTTCCCTACTCCAAAGTTCTAATGATGTTTTGCATCTTCTCTCCCATCACTTTTAAAGCTGTAGTTTTTACATTTAAATTAATAATCCATTTAAAGTTTATCATGGTATAATGAGTGAAGTACAGATCTCATACTTTATTTTTGTTATGATTATCTACTATCCTGCACTGTTTTTAAGACTCTCTGTCAATACCACTGATTTGCATATTATCACACTCTATCACCTAATAAATTACCATGCTTTGGATCTATTTTCAGCTGAGTATTTTAAATTTTTATCTACGTGTCTAGCCTCACATAATATCATATTTCTTAATAACTTTCAGTTCAGTTCAGTTCAGCCACTCAGTCGTGCCCAACTGTTTGTGACCCCATGAATCGCAGCACCTCAGGCCCCCTGTCCATCACCATCTCCCGGAGTTCATTTTAGTGTCTATTAACTGCAGCATCTGGTGGTATCATATCCTTCTCATTTCCTAGTAGATTTCCCCTTTCTTTTGTATTTTATGAATTTTTTGTTCATCTGTTTTTTTCTCGATTCAGTTAGCTTATGATTCTCTGTTCTTGTAGGTGCGCATTTCTCCAGGCTTTCTAGGTTCTATGGCACTGGCACCCTCAGCATTCACGTTTCTTCCCCACTTCTCCTGCCACCTCTTCCCACACCACTTCCTCCCAGCCTTTCCCTATACTGTATGCCTTGATCTTATGAACTAATTTTATCAACACTAACAAATATTTTGTGATTTCTAGGTTTTCTTTTCGGAGAAGACAATGGCACCCCATTCCACTACTCTTGCCTGGAAAATCCCACAGGCAGTGGAGCCTGGTAGCCTGCAGTCTATGGGGTCGCTGAGAGTCGGACACGACTGAGCAACTTCACTTTCACTTTTCACTTTCATGCATTGGAGAAGGAAATGGCAACCCACTCCAGTGTTCTTGCCTGGAGAATCCCAGGGGCAGGGGAGCCTGGTGGGCTGCCGTCTATGGGGTCGCAAAGAGTCGGACATAACTGAAGCGACTTAGCAGCAGCAGCAGATTTTCTTTTCCTCCTAATCTCACTGAAAATGTCATTTGGGAACCCATTTCATTCTCTATAGTTTCCAGGAAGAAAACTGAAAGAATAAGCTGAAACCATAGTCACACTAGAAGTCTAATGATCGTATTCCAGATTATAATATGCAATTATTATAGAAATTGTGAAATTTCTATAGATTATGGAAAAACAAAAATGTTAAAGCAAAATGATCCACAATCTCACTGTGCATACATAACCATGGTGAATCTTTTGATATATTAATATTTCCTTACACTCTTTTCTATAATATATAAATGAGGTCAATTGTACAATTGTGTATGCTGATTCTTTCATTTCATATTTTAAATGGTAAAGAACCACATATTTATAAAGATGGGAATATCAAGACAGAAGGGGAAGAGATAAAATAGAATCAATCCTTTTTCTATTTTATAAATAACTTTGTATGATTATAATGCCTATGTGAGCTTTCAACTTGCTGCTTCTCCATAATTCACCTACCCATTTCCTTGCTGCTGAACATGCAGTTGGTTCCTATTTTTACTATTCTAAATAGCACTGATAGACAAGAAGATGATAAATACTTTTAGAATATGCTTCCTAATTCACAAATGTAGAATCAAAAGATATGAAATCTTTTAAGGATTTTTTTAAGGATATTGTTTCCCAAAATGTTAGCCAAATGAACATTTCCAGCAATAGGATGAGTGTCAGTTTGATCGTACCCTCTGAGTAGCACCTTAACCTTGATTAACCAATAAAATTTATTATTTTGATTTCCCATCATATTATTCTCATCATGTGTCAATAAGCAACAGTGATCAGAGCCAAATGCATTTTATAAGCATGATTAGAAGCCATTGCTTGACTCTCAAGTCTATTCTCCTGTCAGATAAAAATGCTGAAAAGGAACTAAGATGAATGTTTTTATGATCAATGTCCCTTTTTCCCAAATGTAGATTACATTCACTCTATCACTGTCTATTGGAGAATGAAGTCAAAGTTATTGGATCTGATTTAAAAAAAAAAAAAAAAGTGGTAGGTTTTCATTTTAAATACTGATAAATGAAGAAAAGCATTATGGGGTCTAAATTATCTAGACCATTACTTTAATTTTAGTCTCCTTTTGACATACCATGAGACAGTCTCGTTTCATAAAAATAGTCACTGCCTTCCTCTTATTGCCAATAATCTCCTAACCATGCTTTTCTTAGGACAATGAAATATTCGCGTATGACCTAAACATGAATAAAACATCTTTGATGTGCCAAACTTACTTGTAACTTTCATTCAACAATAGCCTTGTCAGCATTTTATGTTGAAAACTGTTCTCCACTTTTACACTTCCAACTATATTTTAATTTTTGTTCAGAATGTAAAACTTTAAATCTAAAAGCTATAAAAGTACCTTATAATTCATCCGTCTTCAATTTTCTATTGGAATTGTCTACAATTGAATTATTGCTATCAATACAAGACTTAGACACCTACCTAAGGAAGAGATCATATCGAGTATCATCATTTGGGTTCCCTGATGGGGTCGTGTAGCAGTAATCCATTAAGACATTCCATCTGCAAGGAAAAGGAAGGATAATCTAGAGTCAGAGTCTCCTTTGGATATTAGTTATTAACCCAAAGGAAGTAGATATTCACAAATATCTTGCTCCAGGGAATATAGTTTTTTAACTAATTATTTCCTGAGACTTCTTGTTTAATGAAATGTTCTCCTAAACTCAGAGTGTTTAAAAGTCTGCAACAAATTTCCATCATACATCAAGTATCACATAAAACCAAGAACAGAAATGCCAAGAAGACAAAAAGCGAGAAGGCAAAGGAGAACCAAATTTCTCAAGAGCACCAATCTCTTCAGGATGCAAAGTTTAAATAATAATATACGAGAAACCCAAAATAAATCATATACATGTTACAATTTTTATTAAGGTAGAAAGGGATCTTTACTTTTGAATTTCCCTTCAATTTTGATCATCCTGGATTTTCTAAGAATCAGACGAAATGACTTATTTGGTTATTTTGCAGAGATGTTTCTGGGGATTGTTATATATAGTTGTGGGCCAGAGTGCTTTTTTTTTTTTTAATAAACATTTACTGAATATTAACACACACATAGGAGGGCTTCCCCTGTGGCTCAGCAAAAAAGAATCCACCTGTAAAGCAGAAAATGCAGGAGACACAGGTGCAATTCCTGGGTCAGAAAGATCCCTTGGATGAGGGCATGGCAATCCATTCCAGTATTCTTTCCTGGAGAATGCCATGGACAGTGGAGCTTGGTGGGCTATAGTCCACGGGGTCACAAAGAGTTGGACGTGACTAGAGCAATTGAGCACGCACAGACACACACACATAGAAAATGTACAGACCACATGTTCACAAAATTACTGTATCTGTCTAATCGTCTTTCAGATGAAAAAGCAGAATGTTCTGGTATCCCCAGGGCTCTCCCCATGCCCTCTTCCCATCACTATCTCTCCTTCTTTAAGGAAAGAAATGTTATTTTCCAATTAATGACAAAGTATCACCCTTTCATCCTGTAATTTGTTATTTCTATTTATTAGGCATTCCTAAATGGTGTGGCAATGACAATATTTTTTTAAATGAATGAGCTAACTTTATCATTCATTAGGCTTTAGGCAGCCACAATGTATTAACCAACAAAAGATAGGAGCTTGAAATTACCTGCCATCCAGATTAGTGGCTTGTACAGCTGCAAATACTTTGGTTTTCAAAGGTAGTCCTATACTCGGGATAATTAACTGCTGATTGTAGGTCGAATCCTAATAATAATAATCAGAAAAAAAAGCAATTAACTCATCATTGCCTTCCCAACAGCAGCACGTTTACTTAAGACAATAATGGCCTATTAAAAAAGAGAGGGCAAATCAACATAAATTTACCAAACCAACTCCTGCAAGGACCTATTTAATCCTCTTTTTTTTGGCAGAACTGTTCTTAAATCATATCTAAGTAACAAACTCACTTTCATGCATAAATCTTTTCATGTCCATAGTTTACCATTTGTGATGATTAATGTTCAATGTATTTAAATTATATGCAATGGTTACTAGTAAGAGGTTGGTATTTAGTTTGGCTAATATTCAACTATCACTATTCAGTTTATTTAAATTCATATTTCATTTATTTAAATTATATTAGTAGCTAATATTCAGTTTATTTAAATTATATTTGCTTCAGTTTAAGCCCCTTGCCTCTGGAGTTGTAAATCTTTATACTCTTAATAATCTCTCATTAACCCAAAGTCACTTACCTCGCAATTTTAAATTACCATAATTTAACTGAAAACAAAACCGAAAAAAGGACCAGTATTTTCTCCAAGTTGCCAAAAATGCATGCCATGGAATTCCTGTACTAGATAACGTGGTGAGGACTTACAGAAGGGTGTCTTAGGGCTTCATATCTACCTTTTACCCTTAGTTTAGACCAATTCTGCAGAGCTTATTTATATAATTCCCCAATTTATAGTAGATTAAGGCAGCAAATTAGAAACTGATAGTAAAGAAAAGCAGGGGAAAAAAATGAAGAAAAAGAAAAACTTCTCAAAATCTAAGTTGTCAAATCATTTATCAGGGAGGCAAATTTTTTTCCCCCAAATTTAGTAACTCTGAAGATAAAGTTATTTTGCAGCAAAGGGAAATATTTAATGAAATCTCAGTATCATCAAGCAAAGGCAGAATACAGAGCTCACTCTGTTTCAGAAGGCTGGGAAGAAACAACAGATACTGAATTTTGAAACTTAAAGCAATGATAACTTGGATGCTTCACTTTTGAAAGAGCTGCATTCATGTGGAACATTTCATTCCAAAATGAAGCCTGATAAGTGAGGGATTATATGCTGTACTTATTTTCTATATTTCTGTGATAAATGATAACAGCTCCTCTAACCATTTCTCATAGGTAGTATTTTTAATTAATTCTCTTCCTGGCTCCCTTTTCCAGCTTTTTCAAGTTATACACACTTCATCGACTATTATGGCTCATTCATCTTGTACTTGCATCAGTATTGTCTCAAAGGACCTCACTTCTATTTTTTTACAAATATTATACTACAAAGTCATTTGCAAATGATATGACTCAGCTATGGTTTAATCTTAATTATCATCTTTCTCTCCTAAAATTCTTCTAAACAGTAATGTTTAGATTTTATTTTGTGTAGTTGCCATACTCCTGTGAGTAAATATTGTCCCTAAAATCAATTATATTTATTTTAGATTTTTTTTCTTCAACTTTAAAAATAATTCATTATTACCATAGCCCAGGTTTAGATTTACTCTGTTTCTTTATCTGCTCAGAAGACAGTATTACTTAGGTGCAATTCAAATTCAAAATCATACTCACTTAATTTCCACAGAGAAGAAAACTAATCTATTTATGCTATGTAAGAATAAGGTCAACTCAAAGTAAACTGCACATATTGAAATCACAAAATCAATAAATGTCATTATTTTTTACAAGTAAAATTTTCCTAAGCACATTCACTGAATCCCATAACACACAGAAATAATTGTACTGAATCTATATTCAGTATATAATATATAATATAACTTCATAGTTCCCAAGGGTTAGATCAAAACCTTTGCATGTAAAACAGGAAAATATGGCCCCAAAATGGTTGAAATGTTGCAATAAAATCACATTTGGGTAGCTAAGTGTTAGGGTTCCAAACAAATAATAAATATGGTTTTGGATAAATTCATTAAAGTATAGCAAAGGTCTGTTTCATTAAAACTATAGCTTTTTTCAGTAGTCATGTACAGATGAGAAAGTTGGACCAGAAAGAAGTCTGGGCATGAAAGAATTGATGCTTTCAAATGGTGGTGCTGGAGAAGACTCTTGAGAATCCATCAGAAAGCAAGAAGATCAAACCAGTCAGTCCTAAAGGAAATCAACTCAAAATATTCATTGGAAAGACTGTCGCTGAAGTTGAAGCTCCAATAGCTTGGCCACCTGATTTGAAGAGCCAAGTCATTGAAAAAGACCCTGATGCTGGGAAAGATTGAGGGCAGGAAGAGAAGGGGGGCGACACAGGATGATGATTGGATGGCATCACTGACTCAATGGACATGAATTTTTAGCAAACTCCGGGAGATAGTAAAGGACAGGGAACCCTGGCATACTGCTGTCCATGGGGTTGCAAAGAGTCAGACATGACTTAGTGATTGAACAATAACAAAATTCTTTTCCACTATAAATTGCTAGTTTTTTTAATGTCCTGAAAGATGGCAAAATACTATAATGGTGCCAAGTTAAAAAAACTAGTTTGAGGTAGTGAAACTCTTCTGTATGATACAACAATAATGGACGCATGCCATTCACAGTTTTTAAAACCCATAGGATATATAACATGAAGCATTAACCTAAATGTAAATTATAAAAATTACTTAATATATCAATATTGGTTCATAAATTATAACAAATATGCTACATGCCCCATAATGCAAGGTGTAAGTAATAAAGGAAATTGTATATAGGCCCTGGAGGTCTATAGGAATTCTCTGTACTTTTAGATCAATTTTTCTATAAACCTAAAATGGCTCTTAAAAAATAGTCTACTGATTAAAAAAAAAAAAACCTAGTTCGTAGGGAAGTGGTTGAATTTTATTAAATAACTGTTTAGTAAACAAATTTTAAATTTCAATGTGTTAATTCAACCATTAGTAATATCATTTCAAATTGGTTAAAAATGAGAATGATTTTGGTACTATGTATTTTTACCTAGTAACATAATACCTTTTAACCATCAAATTAAAATTTTAGGTTATCATCAAATTATAGGCTTTTATTTGGCACTAAGATTCTAGAAACTCTTTGAAGGATTAGGTCTAGTTTAACAATAGGACTACTATACTATTTCTAATGATAAAGGAAAGAGTTTAATAGCAAAGCTCTCCTCAAGTCCGCACGTCTAAATTTTTATTTTCTGCATTTCTACAGAGATAATAGCTTAATTTCACAGAAAATAGTGTATCCTTAAATGTCATGTGAGTATATTTTCACTCATTTAAGATTAGGAATTCTCATCTTTGTTTCAGTCAATTGTAACAAATAATATTGAATCCAAGTCAGTCATCACAATTCTACCTCAGGGAGATTACACATATAAATTAACAGATAGAAACTTTCCAGTTTAAAAATATTGCTTACAACAATAATAAATATCTGGTCATACTGGGAATGAATATTGGCACATATTTGCTGAGTATTGTAAAACCAAGTATCTTGGCAGCTTCTCCTTGCAGAAGAAAGTTTAGAAGTGACAGAAAGGCAATCTTCATTCCAACACATTTTAATTTGTTGTTTAGAACTCTGTGGTGTCAGACTACAAACTTATAAACATGATTTTTTAAATGCCTTTGGAAAATGTCCTACTACAATATTTATAGCTCATTATATGCAAAGTATAAAGCACTGACTTTTAAATCAGTTGCATGAATTATAACTCAGTGCCATGATGACATGAATAATAATGTAAAAATCAGATTCATAATTTACAAAAATGTTGGTTGATATATTGAAAAATTGATATTTAAATCAGGCATTTAAAATGTATGAATAAAATTTTTAATCAACATGAAAATATCATTTGGGGGATTAATGTTAGAGATATAAATAGAAATTCATATATTTTTCACATTTTGCTGCCACTGTCAATATTTATATGACAAAAGTTTAGACAATACTGTATAGTCAAACCCAAACTATTTCAGATATGACAGAATTGACAACAGTCATAACCCACACTGGAAATGTTAACACACTGAACACCAAGTATCTTGCCTTCAAATGAAGTATCATTTGGACTTTTCCTATCTTTTTATCACAAATATATTATTTCCAAAATCTTGACCCTGACTATGTTTACACACACACAAACACACAAATAAATATATACGTATAAATGTAGATAGACACTTGGAGTAACTATGCAGAATCACATATACGAAGTAAAACTTAAATCACTTATCAACTTCTGGAAAATAACGGAATTGTTAGCATACCTTTATCACTAAGATATTTGGAAATGGTGGTGAAGATGAATAAACATTACCAAAGTATAACAGGGTTAATGTAACTTTTGGTGGATTTTTATAGGAAAGCCATTCACATAAATGGCTCCTCAGAACAGTGAGAGAAAAAAATAACATCCTTCAACCGTCAACTTACATTATAAAGGAGCAGGTTCAAAGTGCTGACAAATGTACCATTGTTCTCCCTCACAGAAATGGCAGCTGAGGACCTAAAACAGATTGAGGAAAAGGAGGCACTGATGAGATTTTTAAATTAACAGCTTCAATCACACCTTAATGTTAGATTCAAGGCACCAAAACTCTTGAGCAATCCTGACCTAACTAGGTCTGGAATGGGCATATTGTTTAAATCACTGAACAGATAAATAATCAGAAAGCAAGAGGGACTAAATAAAGGCAAACTGCTCTTTCTGATCTTTACATTTATAAAGGAATCTTTTTATTTTTTACATTTTTGTTACATATATGAGACTTGCAGGAAAAAAAGTCATTCCAATAAAGTCTGAATCTAATGTGAATGCATTTTCATCAACTCTATTTCTATACAAGCTTCATGAGACCAGGAATTTTGTTTTACTTTTTTCACTGTTAAAACTTTGCATGGTACATATACAGTGTATAATAAATATTTGTTGAATAAAGAAAAAGTGAAAGTGAAGTCACTCAGTCCTGCCCGACTCTTTTCAACCTCATGGACTGTAGCCCACCAGGTTCCTCCATCCATGGGATTTTACAGGCAAGAATACTGGAGTGAGTTGCTATTTCCTTCTCCAAAAGTGAAAGCTGCTCAGTCCTGTCTGACTCTTTGCGACCCCATGGACTAGTTCTCCAGGCCAGAATACTGGAGTGGGTAGCTTTTTTCCTTCTCCAGTAGATCTTCCCTCTGAGGAGTCGAGAGTCTCCTGCATTGCAGGTAGATTCTTTACCAACTGAGCTATCAGGGAAGTCCCATTTAAATGAATGCACATCCATGTGCACTGAAGTTCAGGAATGAATTTAGTGAGGAAGTTGAGGGGAGCAGAGTGAAAGATTATGACCCATTTCTGTCTGCACCTGCTTCTTTTTGACTCAAGGGCTTTCTTTTCTTGTTTTCCACATCGAAATCTTGCTTTTGACCAAGTCATTTATCATAACTGTACCATTAAATTATCTATGAATATTTTTTAAACTGAAGCAAAATGTGTCCTCCATGTCCCTTGTGACTGAGATTAAACAATAACTTTACTTTTGTGAGAGAAAACCCTACAGCTGAAGAGGGAAAGTTTTTATTTAATCACCCCATTTTGTCAAAAATATTTCACAAATTCATATGATTATATTGCAATATGGATGTAAACACGACTTGGAGTGTGTGCTTTGGGAGTAATAAATGAATGTGGTAGTGGTTTGTCACTAAGTCTGATACGACTCTTTGAAATCCCGTGGATTGTAGCCTGCCAGGTTCCTCTGTCCATGGGATTTTCCATGGCAACTGGAGAGGATTGCATTTCCTCCTCCAGGGGATCTTCCTGACCCAGGGATTTTAAGCCTGCATCTCCTGCTTGGCAGGTGGATTCTTTACCACTGAGCTACCTGGGAAGCCTCAATGAATGAATACCTGACTATAAACAAAAGGCAATGAATCCATGTCTGAAGCTCTTTGACTATGCGTGATACCATCTATGCTGGGAATCATCAGCATCTGTGCAGGGGACACCTCAGCAGGAGGCATGGAGACCTCAGATTCTGAGGCAGCAGTCCAACAATGAGCACATACCCAAGCAGGCCCCAGCAATACAGAGACCAAA
This sequence comes from Nanger dama, assembly GCA_917880005.1. NCBI lineage: Eukaryota > Metazoa > Chordata > Mammalia > Artiodactyla > Bovidae > Nanger > Nanger dama. The sequence goes on along the minus strand of CAKJTW010000082.1, from coordinate 8,508,881 downwards.
TGATCTACCCACTGGAAACATGACAGATCCTCTGGATTGCATAAGCTCCCAGGATTCTTGGGTTCTTCCACAGTTCTGAAGGGAGCCAGGAGAACCAAAGGCAGGCATTTGACTAACGTGAACTGGTTTTAATTTAGGGAAAAGATTAAAACTGAACTGTTGATGTTCTTCAAAACAATAATCGTTATAGATGGATAAGTTCAGTTCAGTTCAGTCGCTCAGTCGTGTCCGACTCTGCGACCCCATGAATCGCACGCACCATGCCAAGCCTCCCTGTCCATCACCAACTCCCGGAGTCGACCCAAACCCATGTCCATTGTGTCAGTGATGCCATCCAACCATCTCATCCTTTGTCGTCCCCTTCTCCTCCTGCCCTCAATCTTTCCCAGCATCAGGGTCTTTTCAAATGAGTCAGCTCATCCGGTGGCCAAAGTATTGGAGTTTCAGCTTCAACATCAGTCCCTCCAATGAACACCCAGGACTGATCTCCTTTAGGATGGACTGGTTGGATCTCCTTGCAGTCCAAGGGACTCTCAACAGTCTTCTCCAACACCACAGTTCAAAAGCATCAATTCTTCAGGGCCCAGCTTTCTTTATAGTCCAACTCTCACATCCATACATGACTACTGGAAAAACCATAGCCTTAAGTAGATAGATATATAAGACCATATACAGTTTCCATTAGATTCAGTTTAACTTTCTCAACAAATCCTGCTGTTAATATCTTTTTAAGTTCCTCAAGCATAAAAATGACCCAAATAAAAAGACAACATGAGAAAGTAAGAATAAAATGCAACTTACGAAGCAAGTTGGGTATTATTAACCAGGTATTCCAATGGATAACTACAGCTAAATTTGTAAAGAAGCCCAGGTAGATAGCTGATGATTGTTGGTGGGTCTGGAGTATCAATATATCCTGAAATATTTCCTATTTGTACTGAAGTTGCATTTCCATAAGCACTGACTCCAGGAACTGTGGATACCTGTTAGAATTGTAGGTCAAGCTCAGTGATTAAATAGTTACTCATAAATCTAGGAATTTCATATGCAAAATAAAACATTAGATCAGATCATTTCCAGGGTCTGTTGCAACTATAACATGGCGTAATTTTGAAATTATACACACATAATTCTAAATTATAAGTGATCATATGTCTTTTTTTCTCTCATTAAGAGGGTGATTTAATTTTTAAATTAATTTTTATTGAAGTATAGTTGATTTATAATGTTAGTTTACAATGTGTTAGTTTCTGTGATATAGAAAAGTGAATCAATTATACATATATTTACTCTCTTTAAAATGTTATTCCCATGTAGATCATTACAGAGTATTGAGTAGAGTTCCCTGTGCTATACAGTAGATTCTTATTAGTTCTCTATCTTATATATAGTAGTATGCATATGTCAATCCCAATAATTTTTCCCTCCTCTACCACTTTCCCCCTTGGTAGCTATAAGTTTTTTTCTATATCTGTAACTCTATTTCTGTTTTGTACATAAGTTCATTTGTAACATTTTTTTTAGATTCAACATATAAGCAGTATCATTTTTGTTTTTCTCTGACTCATATGTTTCTTTTAGATAAATAAAGCTTCATATTACCAGAGATGGCTTACTCATATTTCATAAATAAGAAAGGAGAGAAACTATATGTTACTTGTTGTGCAAGAGCAAGTAATTTGAAAATACGGGTAAAGCCAAATTTCATGTCCTGGACTAAAAGTCCCCTATTAATATGATCTTGTTTTCAATGTTAGATTCATATCTCCAGGCTCCCACTCTTGGTTAGTAATGCCCCAGCACCAAGGCCCTTGTTGCTCTGGCATTTGTACATACTCCTGCCTCCTCTCTGGCCCTCCTCACCGCAACATATCCTTCTTCTCCCCTGGATCTCATCTTCCTTGGGAACTTCTCCTGACCCCCATACTTTCTGTCTCAAAGAAGCAGTCATAGCGCATGAGTGGTCTGACTCAGCACACCTCCATCCATAATCAGAGCTCTTTGCAGGCAGGGGACCCTCTAGGTCTTATTTGCCTTTGTCCCTTCAGCATAGCTCAGTGACACCAGCATCCTGGGACCCCTGAGACAAATTTTAAACAAATGAATGAGGGTCACAAATTTTCTAATGGTTGATCTCCCTAGGGTCTTCCTCTGGTACATGGAGATTCTCATCTCCTTTCAGGGCAATAGTTCACAGGGATGTTGCAGAGGGATCCTGAACTCCTAGAATTTATATAAAAATATTGTCCATGTGTGTATTCTCTTGGGACTGATTAATTCTCACTGGATTCCCCAATTCCACTAAAATTTAATAACCACCATTTAAGGAATTGTTAATTTTTTTTTACACTTAACACAAATGATTTTATTCTTGTTCAGTTAAGTCATGTCCAACTGCCCCATGGCTGCAGCACACCAGGTTTCCCTGTCTTTCACTGTCTCCTGGAGTTTGCACAAATTCATGTCCATTGAGTTGTTGATGCTATCTAAGCATCTCATCCTCTGCCACTTATTTTATTACATGTTAATATCTTAATTAAAAGGTTAATATAAAATTCAAACATTTAAATTGCAATTCCGAATCCAAAATATCTAGAATAAGTCAAAGAAGGAAGACTTTCAAAAATTGAGGCCTTAAATTATGCTACCATAGTTCAAGTCTAAAACTAGATGAAGGTTTTTCTGATGAAATTTTGTTTAAGTTAAGTTGATATCATACATGTTATTGGGAAGCACTAGGCTCACAGTTGGGCTTCCTTGTAGCTCAGATGGTAAAAAAAATCCACCTGCAATCCAAGAGACCCTGGTTCGATTCCTGGGTCAGGAAGATCCTCTAGAGAAGGGATAGACTACCCACTCCTGTATTCTTAGGCTTCCCTGGTGGCTCAGCTGGTAAAGAATCCAATTGCAATGTGGGAGACCTGGGTTGGGAAGATCCCCTGAAAGAGAGCGTGGCAACTCATTCCAGTATTCTTGCCTGGAGAATCACCATGGACAGAGGAGCCTGGCAAGCTACAGTCCTTGGGGTTGCAAAGAGTCAGACATGAGTGAGAAACTAAGCATAGCACAGCACAGGCTCACTGTCACATATTTTAACCTGGAGGTCACGGATTTGGGATGAATTTTGTCTCTGATGATAGTGTCAATATCTTAGAACACTCAGAAGGTGATGACATACAGGAATGACTGCCTATTAGACTTCCTAGACGGCACTGGTAGTAAAGAATCTACCTGCCAATGCAGGGACATAAAAGACGTCAGTTTGGTCCCTGGGTTGTATAGATTCCTGGAGAAGGAAATGACAGTTCACTCTGGTATTCTTGCCTGGAAAATTCCATGGGCACAGGAGCCTGGCAGCCTAAAGTCTAAGGGGCTGCAAAGAGTCAGACATGACTAAGTGACTCAGCACTAAGGTTATTATTGCCCAGGCTCTCTGTTCTCATGTGTGAATTACCAAGTAGAGGGTCACCTGAATACTTCTTTTATCAACAGTGACTACTAGCAGTATATTTGTCAAAATTCAGACTCTCCAGTGAAACAAACTTTATATGGACCTATGATCATTACACTCTGAGGATTTTTAAATCATGGTAACATATTAGTTGAGTTAATAAGTAATTAATTCAAATAATTAACTCAGCACAGTCTATATTATATGGCAGTAACAATTTAATCCCTATATCTTAGTGTATTAACACAACAAAAGTTCACCTTTTGTTTATGCTACATGTCTAATACAGTTTCGTAAAGGGGGTTCCATTCCAAGTGTTTACACAGTGTTTTTGCCTAAGACTGGGTCTATTTCCTGTAGCACTGCCATCTCAGCATGTGGCTTCTAGTACTGCTAAGACAGAAAACGCCAGAGCTAGTAGGTCACGTAGAGGCTTTTGCTGTGTACATGTCAAGTCCAATAAGAGTCTACAGGACTGAACCAGTTACAAAGCCCTCACTAACTGCCAAGGGGCTGGGAAGGGTAGCCTTCCCTGTGCTCATGAAAAACTAACTATTCTGACATCAATAATGCCCTTGGTTGTCATAATACCGTTGAACTTCTCCCCCGTGTTAAATACAATATGATGATCAAATAGTATTCTAGCGGCTATTATGGAGACCTGTAACATTTAATTTTCAACAAGAGAATACACTTTATACATGGACCTAAGAGCAAATGGGCAAAGCTGAAGCAATTATCTAGCTGATTCATGAAGAGAACCAGAACCCTTATGAAAAAAACATTTTTATTCTAATCTATATGATTTAGTAGTCTACTTAATTTTTCCCATATAGAACTGTCATTGGAGCAGATACCAAAGCTGGTGATATCTAAGACAAAAATATAAACTAAGTAAATCTTCCTCTCTACACATTGCCTGCCTGACCGGCTAGCTAAATATGAAAATTCTATCTGTGAAAAAAAATATATGTGTGTACACACATACATGTACATTACAGTTTTTATATCAGACTTATTCAGTTAAAAAAAAAGATACACACACACACACACACACACACACACACACACACAGGATGCTTTGCCTGGCATTTCTCTGGAACTGTTCTCTTTTTTTTTCGGCAACAGGGAGCAGGATAAGACTGAAATGGAGAATAGGAAGCTCCCTGAAGCAGAGTCCTTGAGAGGAGGGGCTGTGCTGCTTCTCTCTACTTGAGCTCCCTCCCTTTTTCCCTACTTCCCTCTCTCCCTTCCTTTCCCCCTCCCTCCCTCCCTCCACAAGGAAGCTTGGATGTATAATAATCAACCTGCATCACTTCCCCTTCACTCTCCCTTAGGCCCACTTCATAACCTCTCTGCATACAACCGAGAGAAATGAATAAACGTTTTTAATAAAAAGAGTCAACAGTACTCAAGCTGTATATTTGGAAATGGTCATAGGCACAATATTCTAACTGCCCTCTGAGAAAAGATAAAGGAGATTCAAAGAAATCTTTTTCCTGTCTCCTATCTCCCATCAAGTCTTAAAAACCTTGCCTTTAAAATAATCAAGCTTTCCCCATTAGTCGCAAACAATAACTTATCAAGAGGAAAAGCCAATCTCTCCTTCTTTACTGGCCTAAGTAGACATGTTCAATGAATCTTCTTTTTGTCTTTGCTAGGATTAACCAATAAGACTATATTTAAACAAGCAAAAGGAAAAACTGTTTTAAATAAATTTTAGCCTAACACCCCCACCAAATCACAATTATCTTTTGCTTCAATTAATTTTTAATTCCCAGGAGAGTGAATGCCTGTTATAATTCTATTTTTGGTATTCAATACATGAATAAATAAATGAATAGTGTAGATAAGTGTTTCTCATTCAAGGTAGAAATATCTGAAGTGGTGTTTTAATTTTCACAATGACTGGATGATCTCATGGGTAAGATTTGGTATGATAAGCATTTTTAAATTCAAAGGATAGATCCACAGTATGAAGAAACTCATGCTGGAAATGCTAACAGCCCTCTTTTACAAAACAGTGGTGTAGCTCATTCAGTGGTAAACAGGATACCTAGAAGATTCTAAGTTTCTCATTAGATATTCCATCTTTCTTCCTGAACGAGGTCACTAAGAAATAATAGGCCAAGTGATTCATTGCCAAACTCACTGGAATATAAAAGATACTTCCATAAAAAGCATGAGGAACACAGCTAATGAAAAACTGTAGAGAAATATTCCTCAATGTCACTCATACAAAATAATGCTGGTTGGAGTATCACAGTTAAATCTCAGGCTCCTCAACCACCAGCTACAATAAACAGAACCAGTACTGGAAAATGAAATCATGCGTTTGGGATCAGAAGCCCCAAACAAGCAAAGGAAAGTGGTTTGTTCAGTTTTATTGAGGTTTTATTCTTTAAAAATAGATTGGGTTTCTGATTATTTCATGATATGGGGAGTTTTGTTTTTGTTTTTTTAGTTATGATCCCCAAACCTAGCACAGAGTTTCACTCTAATCTTACCACTAAATTGTTTCCACAGCCCTCCAAGGTGCTGAGATTGATGATGAAAATGACCACAGCAGGAAAGGTGTTGTTATTGATGAACCCCCTGCAGTGGGAATCCCCATGCCTTCCGTTCAGTGCCAGGTCTGCTTCAGAATAACCAGAGAAAAGAACTGTGCAAAAATTAATCTTCATTGTAATGGCCTGGACCCCACAGTAGACATTGATGTCTCTTTCAGCTGAAATAAAAAATATAAAAAACAAACACATCACAAAAGCATAGCACAGGGTCCAAGAATAACTTTAAATCCTCTGAGGTATTTTCATACCCTCTGTCTGTTTAACTGGCTCGTATACTTGAACACACCATAATCCAATGTGAAAATATTAAGAAAAATACCCAGTAGAAGCAGTCGTCGACTTTGTTATTTCCAGAGAGATCTTCGAGTGTAGATATTATATTTCATCTCTGTTTTCTTGTGCTTGGTATACAGTGGATGCACATTAAATGTTGGTCAAGTGGTGTAAAATGATTGTTGGAGAATGGAGCGGAAAACATTAGGTCACAAGGAAATTCAGAGGAAAGTAATTGACTTATTTAGAACACATGTCTAGGTAGCGAGACTCACTACAAATGATGCATTTTCCCAAGTGTAAGGAAGAAATCTATCCTAAGCCAAATTGTTGAGCACCTTGGTGTTCTGTAACCCATCTTATCCAGGATATAGAAACAGAAGCCATCCATCCAGATTGTTTTATTTTACTAAGCTATGCTAGAGAGGAAGAAAATGAAAACTGATCTGTTGATATTTCACTCAGAAATGCATAGTCAACCCTAAAAATATTTTCCAGTGACTATGACTGAATAAAAGCAATGAACTCAGCATTAAAATGTAAGACAAATTTGCAGTTTTCCATGATTCCATGAGTTATCAGTGATATGATCCATTCCAGGTCTATAGAGGTGAGCAGGCATGCCTACACACACACACACACACACGTGCACACAAACATGCACAACATTTTCATATATCTATTTAGCTATTTTTTTACATGTAATGAAGAAAATATATGTAAAAAATGACAAATTCAATTGCTGCTAGGTAATTTTGCTGTGGCGGAAGCTCTTATTTTATTGGTTTTGGTAACAGTTGCAGGTTAAATTACTTTCCTCCCTTCAGGGAAAAAAAAAAGATACATTGAATCTTAACCCCCAGTACCTCAAAATGTGACTTTATGTGGAAATAGGATTATTGAGGTTGTAATTAGTTTAGATGAGTTCATACTGGATAGGATGGGTTTCTAATTCAATATGATTGGTGTTATCATTTGAAGAGACAGAGGCGCAGGAAGAATGCCATGTGAAGACAAAGACAAAGAACTGCAGTGATGCACCCAAAAGCCCAGGAACAGCAAAGACCACCAGCAAACCACCAGGAAGATGCCAGGAAGAAATCTGTTCAGAATCTGAGGGAGCCTAGCCCTACTAACACCTTGATTTTGCATTTTGGCCTCTGGAATTGCAAAATGATAAATTTCTGTTGTTTCAAGTCACTCTCTGTGGCACTTTGTTACAGCAGACTTAGTAACCTTATCACTCTTTCCCACTCTTGCTATTACCACTGGGATAAAGAATCTGAAACATACAACTGGTTTTCAAAATGTGAAATAAAAAACAAAATTGGGTGCTTGCTTCGGCAGCACATATACTAAAAATTGGAACGATACAGAGAAGATTAGCATGGCCCCGCGCAAGGGTGACACGCACATTCGTGAAGTAGTCCATATTTTTAAACAAATTTTAGATGAATAAACCATTTAAATATGTATTAAAAAATTGGATTAGGTTATTTGGAGCAATCACCTTAATTGTTCCAAAAGATAAAACAAGCAAAATAAAATATTTTTGGCTAATGATCTAAGTAATATGTAAATCCCATGCATGATTTTTTAGCATAAAGTAAATTTTTTAAAATATATCAGTTCTAACCTCAGGGTAAAAATGTTCAATGGCGTTTCTTTGGAGTGTTTATTCTTCATACAGGTTTTTGTTGGTAAAGTGAGTCATATTTTGAGGACATGAATAAGTCAAAATGGAAATTTATATGTTTGATTATGATTTTAAACTCAATACAAAAAATTTAAAATATTTTCATAGTGAAAGAGAGATGGAAAATCTTTTGTATGGCCAAAAGGCAAATATTAGACTAGTTCTTATGGAAAACTCCAAGCAACATTCCCTTTGTAGGTGGAAAATAAAATGAATTCATTGTGAAGTTATACTGTGCCAAGACAGAGTATAATAAATACCATTTAAAATTCAGAGAATATATCTATTAGCTTTTAATAACAGTAGCTATTCAAACACAACTATAATTTTTAAATGATGCTCTTATTAAAATAACGAGTTCTTTTAAACAAATGTTTAAGTGTTTCAAACATTTAAACTTCAAATCACCTCTTAAATCTGTTGATTTTTCTCCATCTTCATGCTGTTCCTTTGCACATGTAGCCATTATCTTTTCTCTTAGAATATTACATTAACTTCCTAACTGGTTCTTTTAATTCTGCTCTTAATGCCCTCTGTGTATTTGTGCAGATTTTCAACAGCTATTCATTTCATTCCAGCCAAAAGGTCAAATCTTGAACCAGTTCCTCAAGGTTCTCTGTGGCCCACCACCTACCTACCTCTGCATTCTCATCTCCTCTCTATTATCCCCCTTGGTCTCTACAACCACTTCATTGAACTTTTTCAGTTTTTTAAAAGTATCTAAGTGACAGAAGCCAGAATAGTGGTTACCTGTGGGGGAAAACTGTCTAGGATAGGGGAAAGTGAAAGTGAAGTCTCTCAGTCGTGTCCGACTCTTTGCGACCCCATGGGCTATAGCCTACCAGGCTCCTCTGTCCATGGGATTTTCCAGGCAAGAGTACTGGAGTGGGTTGCCACTTCTTTCTCCAGGGGATCTTTCCAACCCAGGGACTGAACCCGAGTCTCCCGCATTGTAGACAGACGCTTTACCATCTGAGCCACCAGAGAAGTCCTTAAATGAAAGTGAAAGTTGCTCTGTCATGTCCAACTCTTTGTGACCCCATGGACTGTAGTCCTCCTGGCTCCTCTGTCCCTGGGAATTCTCCAGGCAAGAATACTGGAATGAGTTGCCATGCCCTCCTCAGGGGATCTTCCCAACCTAAGGATTGAACCCAGGTCTCCCACATTGCAGGCAGATTCTTTACCTTCTGAGCCATGAGGGAAGCTAGAATAGGGGAAATAAAGAAAATTTGGAGGGTGATAAAATTGTTCTCTATCTTAATGTGAGTGTTGATAATGAGTATAAACATATGGAGAAATTTTAAGCCACACCCTTAAAACTGGTATATGTTATTTTAGATGTTCTTCCTCAATAAAATACTGTGAGCACTTTAAAAAGCCTAATAAAGCTTACATAAGACTTTTAAATGGTCTTCTTCACCTGCATAGATACTTCTCTTATCCCCAGTCCTTGTCTGAGAAACTCCTACTCACCCCTCAGGTCTCAAGTTTCATTGTCTCGTTCCCAAACACTTTGATGACCCCAAACCTAAACTATGCTACCATATTCCTATACTATCATATTAACTTTGAATCACATACGCATTTGCATAATTGTTTTCTCAATAAATTGAAAGTCCCAGAAAGCAGGAGCCTAAGATATTCATTGATGTACTCCAGTGAGTAAATTGCCAATATCCACTGGATCATCGAAAAGCCAGAGAGTTTCAGAAAAACATCTATTTCTGCTTAATTGACTATGCCAAAGACTTTGACTGTGTGGATCACAACAAACTGCGGACAATTCTTAAAGAGATTGGAATACCAGATCATCTGACCTGCCTCCTGAGAAACCTGTATGCAGGTCAGGAAACAACAGTTAGAACTGGACATGGAACAATAGACTGGCTCCAAATTGGGAAAGGAGAACGTCAAAGCTATATATTGTCACCCTGCTTATTTATTTAACTTATATGCAGAATACATCATGAGAAATGCTGGGCTGGATAAAGCACAAGCTGGAATCAAGATTGCCATGAAAAATATCAATAACCTCAGATACGTAGATGACACCACCCTTATGGCAGAAAGTGAAGAACTAAAGAGCCTCTTGATGAAAGTGAAAGAGGAGAGTGAAAAAACTGGCTTAAAATGCCACATTCAGAAAACTAAAATCATGGCATCTGGCCCCATCACTTCATGGCAAATAGCTGGGGAAGCAATGGAAACAGTGACAGATCTTATTTTCAGGGGCTCCAAAATCACAGCAGATGGTGACTCCAGCCATGAAATTAAAAGATGCTGGTTCCTTGGAAGAAAAGTTATGATCAACTTAAACAGCATATTAAAAGCAGAGACATTACTTTGCCATAAAGGTCTGTCTAGTCAAGGCTATGGTTTTTCCAGTGGTCATGTATGGATATGAGAGTTGGACTCCAAAGAAGCTGAATGCTGAAGAATTGATGCTTTTGAACTGTGGTGTTGGAGAAGACTCTTGAAAGTCCCTTGGACTGCAAAGAGATCCAAACAGTCCATCTTAAAAGAGATCAGTCCTGGGTGTTCATTGGAAGGACTGATGTTGAAGCTGAAACGCCAATACTTTGGCCACCTGATGAGAAGAACTGACTCATTTAAAAGGCCCTGATGCTGGGAAAGATTGAGGGCAGGAGGAGAAGGGGGATGACAGAGGATGAGATGGTTCGATGGCATCACCGACTCAATGTACATGAGTCTGAATAAACTACAGTAGTTGATGACGGACAGGGAGGCCTGGCATGCTGCAGTCCATGCAGTTGCAAAGAGTCAGACACAACTGAGCCACTGAACTGAACTGAACTGATTGTTCAATTCAATCCCTGCAATTCTGGCCAGGAACTGGACAATAAAAAGGCTAAAAAATTTGTTGTTGAGAGCAACTGTTAACAACTGAAAAAAATGTCCTACTTTTGGCAGAAGTGACCTTTGGCAACATGAAGTAGCATTTTTTCTTCCCTCAAAGCCTCACAAATGGAAAAGGTGTGCTGAATAGATGTCTTTACTATATACAACCAGGGAAGAATGTGTTTCTCTGGAGAGTGACAAGTCTTTAGAAAGCTAGATTATGATGGATTTGAACAGGTCCTTTTCTTAAAATGTAAAGTCTTTAGTTTGTTATCACTTCTCCAAGTGGGATCAGCTTGTAGCAAATTCAGTTCCATTGTACGGGTTAGTTTCCAGTTAGAAAAGAAAAGAGAGCACAAAGTCTGGACAAAACAATCATTGCCGTTGTTAAGCTAGCATAGGCATCAATTAATTCCTCTAACAAAGGTGAAGAAGATAAAATCTTCATTGGTTTAAGTTAAGGGAACGATATCTCTCTTGTAACATATTTAATGATATCTATTCACTTCCATACATTTATAGTATGCCAAATAAGGCAGTGATACTCACTCTCTATTTCCCTAGGCATAAATAGAGTTCTCAGGGCATGCTCTCAGTTCAGTTCAGTTTAGCCGCTCAGTCATGTCTGACTCTTTGCGACCCCATGAATTGCAGCATGCCAGGCCTCCCTGTCCATCACCAACTCCTGGAGTTCACTCAGACTCACATCCATCGAGTCAGTGACGCCATCCAGCCATCTCCTCCTGTCATCCCCTTCTCCCTCTGCCCCCAATCCCTCCCAGCATCAGAGTCTTTTCCAATGAGTCAACTCTTCGCATGAGGTGGCCGAAGTACTAGAGTTTCAACTTTAGCATCATTCTTTCCAAAGAACACCCAGGACCATTTTAGAATGGACTGGTTGGATCTCTTGCAGTCCAAGGGACTCTCAAGAGTCTTCTCCAACACCACAGTTCAAAAGCATCAATTCTTCAGCGTTCAGCTTTCTTCACAGTCCAAATCTCACATCCATACATGACCACTGGAAAAACCATAGCCTTGACTAGACGGACCTTATTTGGCAAAGTAACATCTCTACTTTTCAATATGCTATCTAAGTTGGTCATAACTTATCTTCCAAAGAGTAAGTGTCTTTTAATTTCATGGCTGCAGTCAACATCTGCAGTGATTTTGGAGCCCCCAAAATAAAGTCTGCAACTGTTTCCACTGTTTCCCCATCAATTTCCCATGAAGTGATGGGACCAGATGCCATGATCTTAGGGTTCTGAATGTTGAGCTTTAAGCCAGCTTTCTCACTCTTTTCTTTCACTTTCATCAAGAGGCTTTTTAGTTCTTCTTTACTTTCTGCCATAAGGGTGGTGTCATCTGCATATCTGAGGTTATTGATATTTCTCCCGGCAATCTTGATTCTAGCTTCTGCTTCTACCAGCCCAGCGTTTCTCATGATGTACTCTGCATATAAATTAAATAAGCAGCGTGACAATATACAGCCTTGATGTACTCCTTTTCCTATTAGGAACCAGTCTGTTCCATGTCCAGTTCTAACCGTTGCTTTCTTACCTGTATATCAGTCAGTTCAGTTCAGTCCCTCAGTTGTGTCCAACTCTTGGCAACCCCATGAATCACAGCATGCCAGGCCTCCCTGTCCACCACCAACTCCCCAGAGTTCGCTCAGACTCGCGTCCATCGAGTCAGTGATGCCATCCAGCCAGCTCATCCTCAGTCAAGTAGATATTTTGCTACCTTACAGAGATTATTTTGCATGGGAAGGTTTCCTGTGATCTTGACTGTGTGCTTGCTACTTGATCTCATTCCCCACCATTTACTTCTTGCTTTTTAAAGTCAAAGGAAAATGGACTCATCCAGCTCCTAACTGGCCTGAGCATCTTTACTTCACATTTGCGTCCTGATTCATGCTGTCCCCTTTGTGCTGTTTTCCACTCCTTTATGTTGTTTACTCCTACCAACACTTCAAAATTCAGCTCAGTGTCATCTTCTCCAGGAAACTGTTCCTTATCAGCTGGTATGGGCGAGGCTCTCTTTCTATCCCACTACACTATCAGCCCAGTCGTTCTGTAAATGTGCACCATACTTATCTCCCATTATGGACTGTAATCTCTTTGAGAAAAAGGACCACTACTTTGTAATCCTTAGAGCAGTTTATTGCTTCATAATTTATATAAGTTCAGTTCTGTTCAGTTCAGTTCAGTTGCTCAGTTGTGTCCGAGTATTGCAACCCCATGGACTGTAGCACACCAGGCCTCCCTCCAATATTTAGAGGATAGTAAAGAGTAAGAATTATAAACTTGATAATCATCAATACACAGTATATCAATTAATAATAGATGAAATATTCATTGATAGCACTCAGGTAAAAGAAGTGGGCTGAGAACAGAAAAGTAATTTCTAAAGTGTCCTTTTATAAGACATCATTTTTCCAATGATTTGTAATCCTTCTCTCCTGCCCTATTCCACATTACCCTATGGGCCTACAAAGTTACATCCATTATTCCTGAGAGTGGATATTTGCTTCTCCACTAGATTATGAAATCATTGAATGCTGTGGATTTTGTCAGAGTGCCCAACAAATACTCAAGAAGTGTCTATTAAAATATGTTTAATTAAACTCTTTGACAAAGTGCATTCACAGTGTCTAACTTTTAATATCAACTTTCAAGATTCACAAAGAAAATATGTACACAATGATATGGGCTCATCTTGACTGTTCATCCAGAACTCATATATCCTATCCTTTCTCTGCCAACTGCCTGAGATTCAGAGGTTTAAATGAACATCAAAATTCTCTACATTAAATATTTTTTAATTCAATATTTTAAATAATATGAAATTAATGAATTTCTGCTATTTGTTTAGGTATTTAGCCTTTTTAAGTGTATTAGTCTAGCAATTAATCATCTTGCTTTATTATTAATAATTTATCTTAAAAATTACTTCCCCTTAATAGCAATAGATTTGCTAATCCCTCTTGTCATTAATAGTGAGCAAGTATGTGCCACCCAGTTGGGGTTAACATAAATACTGTGGTTATTTAACAACACAAATCTGGCAAGACATCATGAGTACCATGCTCCAAAAAGTACTTCTTATCAATATGCATTACAGAGAATCTTATTAAAATGCAAATTCTGATTCAGTAGATCTGGGATGAGGCTTCATTTTTGCATTTCTCACAAGTTCCCATGTGATGCCAGTGTTGTAAGTGAAAGGGAAAAGAATTTGTCACCTCAAAATATGCCTCCTGGGCAGAAGGACTATCTTAAGTTGATTAGTTTTAAGAAACAGCTTACATAAGAGAATATCTGAAAACAAGTGGAAGATACTCTTCTCAAAGAGACATTTACATTTATAAGGGAACTCTCCATTTGTGTGTCTCCCTCTCCCTACCAGGAAGGAAGAGTAGAACAACTAGATCTTCAGAAACTCTTAAAAATGGAGGCTACTGACCTAAATCTGCATAGCAACAATACTCTTGTTTGCTATGCTTTGCTTGATAACCTCCCATAGCCAGCTTCCCCAATGTCTCTTTTATCTTTAACTGGAGATAGTATTTAAAGAGGTGACTTGGGCCATTTCAGGGAATTACTCAGTTTTTCTAAGTATCACCCATGAATACGGGAGGTTTTGTTGTTCAGTTGCCCAGGCGTATCCACTCTTTGAGATCTCATGGACTGCAGCACGCCAGGCCTCCCTGACCCTCACCATCTCCTGGAGTTTGCCCAAGTTCATGTTCATTGCATCAGTGATGCCATCCAGCCATCTTGTTCTCTGATGCCCTCTTCTCCTGCCTTCAATCTTTCCCAGCATCAGGGACTTTTCCAATGAGTTGGCTGTTTGCATCAGATGACCAAAATACTGGAGCTTCAGCATCAGTCCTTTCAGGGAATATTCAGGGTTGATCTCCCTTAAGATTGACTGGTTTGATCTCCTTGCTGTCCAAGAGACTTTGAGGAGTCTTCTCCAGCACCACAGTTCAGAGGCATCAATTCTTTGGCATTTTGCCTTCTTTACAGTCCAACTCTCCCAACCATACGTGACCACTGGGAAGATCATAGCCTTGTCTATACAGACCTTTGTCAGCAGAGTAATATCTCTGCTTTTCAACATAGTGCCTAGGTTTATCATCTTTCCTGACCAGAAGCAATCATTTTGTGATTTCATGGATGCAGTCACTGTCCACAGTGATTTTGGAGCCCCAAAAGATTAACATGTTATGAAACTTTTGTTTGTTTTTCTTCTGTTAATCTCTCTTTTATTATAGGGGCCCTCAGCTAAGGACTTAGAAGGGTAAAGAGAAAATTATTTTTTCTCCCCTACACAATACATTTTGATTAGGCAGAAGAAAATCCTTAGATGGTTTTCATCTGGTGAGATTAAGCACTCCCACCAAATTGTAAGATTTATATGCTTATAAATGGGAGAGATTTAAATGGAAAAGGAACAGGAAAGAGAGAGACCTGAATCATGAAGGGGATGGGTGTGTGTCTCATTCACTTTCTTTCTGAGGAACTAACTAGTTTGAATTGCAATGAAAGAGCACTTGTGAAAGGCTTTGTGAGACTGAGCCCAAATAGGTCTACTTTAGTGCCCAGGTGGCCACGTGAGAAATAAAATTAGAAATAGAACCTTTTTCTCCTACATTACTCTACCCCACTCCATAATCCATAGCAGTTTAGTAACCAGATGAGCAGGACATTCACTTCAAATGGAAACTATGCCCTAAACACTGTTTGCAACAATTAAAGGAGACATGGGTGAGGCTGGGTGAATCTATTGTGAGCAGACAAGGGCTCTGTGCACTTCTGATGCAGGTATTCCTGTGAATATGATTGTCCCTGTATCAGTGGGTTTTAAGGTAGCATTAGTTTAAAATTTATCATATGAACCAAAACCTATTCAATACAATAGGAAGAACCTCTGTATGCTAAAGAGTGCACTTTGTGAGTTCGTGCCCAGTCACTAAGTCCGGTCTGACTCTTTGCAATCCCATGGACTATACCCCACCAGGCTCCTCTGTCCATGGGATTTCCCAGGCAAGAAGACTATAACGGGTTCCTGTTTCCTCCTCCAAGCAATCTTCCCAACCCAGGGATTGAATTGAAGTCTCCTGCATTGGCAGGCAGATTCATTACCATTTGTTACCACCTGGAAGTCCCATGCTGCCTTGTACTGCCATAGCAATCTCAACTGGAAATACAGGACAGTCATCCCTCAGTACCCATGTGGAGTTGACTCTAGAACCATCTTTGGATACCAAAATTAAATTAAAATCCACAGATGCTCAAATCCCTTAATTAAAATAGCATGCATAGTATTTGCATATAGCCTACATGCACATCCTCCTGTATACTTTAAATCATTTTTAGATTACTTATAATACAATGTAAATTTTATGTAAATCATTGTAAATGCTATGTAAATTCTTTGTAAATATTTACTGGCATGCAGCAAATTCAAGTTTTACTTTTGGAACTTCCTGGATTTTTTTTTTTTTCTCAATATTCTCAACCCAAGTTTCATTGAATCCACAGATGTGGACCTGTGGATACAGAGGGTCAACTCTATTTATTTCTTGTACTCCAATAGATATTCCAAAACTATGTAATCTCAGCAGATTATAAAAGTAATTTATATATTATTTCCATTTCTATCTCTATAAAATGAGAGTAGTGCTATTTGACACCACATAAACTTTTTAAAAATTGCTTAGAAAACAGATGCTATTTGTGTTGTTTTAGCTCATTTTTGAAAACTTCTCCTCCTGAGTTTTTATACAATATTGAGGTGAGGTTTTGGTGTTAAAAAGCGAGAAGTTTAAAGGGATACTGATATTTTATCTACCCCAAATATCAGCAGTTGATGAAGATTTTAAAGTGGATTAGGAACTCAGGCCAGGTACCTGGCCACCTCAATTTTCCACATCTGTTTTTCATTAGTGAATGAAAGCTGTGGTTTGCAGGGTTGTAAGAAATGAATATACAGTCTCAGACAAACTGCAGACTCCTATTTGCACTTGCTGTTTCACATTCTTTGGAATTACAAGAGTTCAGTCTTTTTCAAGCAGAAGAATGAATATAGCTTTTACTTATACAAGTAGAAGAAATTAAAAATCCATGCAGTAAGGAACTTCATTATTAAAATAAAGAAAGGAGGGACTCTGAATCGTTCAGTCATTGTACTTGCAGACGAATTCCTTTTCTCAACACTGCACTTTATCACTGAAGATTAATCAGGATGTGATCAGCAATCGCTGTCTGGATCAGTTCTTCTGCCTCATCTGGTACAGTAATTGCAGTCACAGATGCAGTGAAAGCAGGCAGCCTCTTCACAGCTTGGAGGCCAAAACACTACTACTGTGTAGGAAAGAAGGAGTGGCGGCCTTTCTTCTCTGCACAGAGGGTCAGAGCATATTCCTTGGAATAATTATCCCATTTTCCACCCTGGCTGTGGGCACAGAACAGTGCAATGGTCAAGCAAAGTCTAACATGAAATAGGACAACTCATTTTGATTGACTTACCCAAGAAGTCTATCAATGAAATAAGCTGATTATCTATTGTATTTCCTGTGAAATACTGGTACTCATTGAAATATTAATCAATATTACAAGGGAAAAAAAGATTTCCTTAGTAAAGATGCTCCTGGATAAAAGCTAAATAAATTTTTCTACCATAGGAGTTTTCAAATTCTTTAATATGGCAATTTCTATCGTGATTCTCCATTTACATGCTGTTTTTACATTTCAGTTTAGTTCAGTTCCAGTCATTCAGTCGTGTCTGACTCTTTGTGACCCCATGGACTGAGCACACCAGGCCTCCCTGTCCATCACCAACTCCCGGAGTTTACTCAAACTCATGTCCATTGAGTCAGTGATGCTATCCAATCATCTCATCCTCTGTCGTCCCCTTCTCCTCCTGCCTTCAATCTTTCCTACCATCAGGGTCTTTTCAAATGAGTCAGCTCTTCATATCAGGTGGCCAAAATACTGGAGTTTAAGCTTCAGCATCAGGCCTTCCAGTGAATATTCAGAACTGATTTCCTTTAGGATGGACTGGTTGGATCTCCTTGCAGTCCAAGGGACTCTCAAGAGTCTTCTCCAACACCAGTTAGAAAGCATCAGTTCTTCAGTGCTCAGCTTTCTTTGTAGTCCAACTCTCACATCCATACATGACTACTGGAAAAACCATAGCTTTGACTAGATGGACCTTTGTTGACAAAGCAATGTCTCTGATTTTTGTGGGTGACCCAGGTTTGATCCCTGGGTCGGGAAGTTCCCCTGGAGAAGGAAAAGGCAACCCACTCCAGTATCCTTGCCTGGAGAATCCCATGGATGGAAGAGCCTGGTGGGCTACAGTCCATGGGGTCGCAAAGAGTTGGACACGACTGAGCGAGCTCACTTCACTTCACTTCACTAGGTTGATCACAACTTTTCTTCCAAGGAGCAAGTGTCTTTTAATTTCATGGCTGCAGTCACCATCTGCAGTGATTTTGGAGTTCCAAAAAATAAAGGCTGTCACTGTTTCCATTGTTTCCCCATTTGTTTGCCATGAACTGATGGGACCAGATGCCATGATCTTAGTTTTCTGAATGGTGAGTTAAGCAAACTTTTTCACTCTCCTCTTCACTTTCATCAAGAGGCTGTTTAGGTCTTCTTTGCTTCCTATCAAAACAGTGGTGTCATCTGCATATCTGAGGTTATTGAGCAAATTTCACTTTTTATTGAGATATAATTTATTGATTCAATTCCTAGGCAGGTTGATAAGAAGTCCAGGGTCCCAGAGGAGGAGAGAGGGATCTGGAATTCTCAGGGAGGAGAAAAGGACAAACATTTATTCTCTCTACATTCCTTAGTCTTAGTCACATAAAGTGTTTTTTCTTTAAGCCCAGAGCAGACGATCATACAACAAAATGACTCAGCTTAAACTCTGTGCTGCTGCTGCTGCTGCTAAGTCTCTTCAGTCAAGTCTCACTAGATGTGACTTCATAGACGGCAGCCCCCCAGGCTCCCTCGTCCTTGGGATTCTCCAGGCAAGAATACTAAAGTGGGTTGCCAAAGATCATATAACAACACTGTATCCTTCTTGAGGACAGTTTCTCCTTCTTGAAAACCTTCTGACTAATCCTGTTATCCTAAAATATATATTATGGGAGTTGGTCTGATAAAATCTTTCTACTGTTAATTCTAAACCTGTCATCTTAATATGTAAATTGTGAGAGTGGGTCTAGTAAGATCTATACAGCCTTAAGACATTTTTTTTATTTACTGTAATAACCAATTAACCCTGCTTATTTAATTTATATGAAGAGTACATCATGAGAAACACTGGGCTAGAGGAAGCACAAGCTACAATCAAGACTGCTGGGAGAAATATCAATAACCTCAGATATGCAGATGACACCACCCTTAGGGCAGCAAGTTAAGAAGAACTAAAGAGCCTCTTCATGAAAGTGAAAAAGGAGAGTGAAAAAGTTGCCTTAAAGCTCAACATTCAGAAAACTAAGATCAGGGCGTCTGGCCCCATCACTTAATGGCAAAAAGATGGGAAAACAGTGGAAACAGTGACAGACTTTATTTGAGGGGGTGGGGGAGGGCTCCAAAATCACTTCAGATGGTGATTAAAGCCATGAAATTAAAAGATGCTTACTCCTTGGGAGAAAAGTTATGACCAACCTAAACAGCATATTAAAAAGCAAAGACATTATTTTTGTCAACAGAGGTCTGTCTAGTCAAGGCTATGATTTTTCCAGTAGTCATGTATGGATGTGAGAGTTGGACTATAAAGAAAGCTGAGCCCTGAAAAACTGATGCTTTTGAACTGTGTTGGAGAAGGCTCTTGAGAGTCCCTTGGACTGCAAGGAGATCCAACCAGTCCATCCTAAAGGAGATCAGTCCTGGGTGTTCATTGGAAGGACTGATGTTGAAGCAGAAACTCTAATACTTTGGCCACCTGATATGAAGAGCTGACTCATTTGAAAAGATCCTGATGTTGGGAAAGATTGAAGGCACGAGCAGAAGGGGACGACAGAGGTTGAGATGGTTGGATGGCATCACCGACTCAATGGACATGAATTTGAGTAAACTCCGGGAGTTTGGGATGGACAGGAAGGCCTGGTGTGCTGTGGTTCTTGGGGTCACAAAGAGTCGGACACTATTGAGCAACTGAACTGAACTGAACTGAATAAACAATTTAAAAAGTATATAGCTCCCTTGCTAAGACTAACAAGTGGGGGACCCTCTCTGTCCACCTTTTGAAGTCTGTGTCAGAAACTTTCTCTGTCCCTCTTCATACTTTAATAAAATTATGCTACACAAAAGCTCTTGAGTGATCAAGCCTGGTCTCTGGTCCCAAAGCTAAATCTTTGGAGATCAAGAATCCAGCACCGTTCACTGTAAGCTTTCCTAACTGACATACAGTACCATATAAGTTTAAGGTTTACAGCATAATGAATTGACTTATATTTATTGTGAAATGATTATAACAATAAATTTAAGTTATAAATTTAATGTTGAGCCATCATTTATATAGATACCAAAAAAGGGAAAAATGCTTTTTTTCCTTATTATAAGAAATTTTAGGATTTACTCTCAGCAATTTTTTATATATTTTAAATATACAACAGTGTAAACTATAATCTCATGTTTAACATTCAGTTCAGTTCAGTCACTCAGTTGTGTCTGACTCTTTGTGACCCCATGAATCACCGCACACCAGGCTTCCCTGTCCATCAGCAACTCCCGGAGTTCACCCAAACTCATGTGCATCGAGTCAGTGATGCCATCCAGCCATCTCATCCTCAGTTGTCCCCTTTTCCTCCTGCACCCAATCTCTCCCAGCATCAGAGTCTTTTTCCAATGAGTCAACTGTTTGCATGAGGCGGCCATAGTATCGGAGTTTCAGCCTCAGCCTCAGTCCTTCCAATGAACATTACACCCTTAGCATTTACTTATCTTTTAATGGGAAGTCTGTACCTTTTCACCACTCTTTCATTTTCCTATGTCCCCACCGCTGAGGCTGGTAACAAAAAATCCATTCTCATTTTCTACGAGCTTTGGTTTTGCCTTTTGGATTCTACCAGTGAAAGAGATCATGTAATTTGTATTTCTCTGTATTGCATTTTGCTTAATATAATAACCTTTACAGCCCATCCATGTTATCACAAATGGCAGAATTTCCCTTCTTTTATAGTTGAATTGTGCACGTATGTGTGTGTGTGTATCTCACATCTTCATCAGTTCATCTGTTGATAACCATTTCAGTTGTTTCCATGTCTTGGCTATTTGTAAATAATGCTACAGTGAATATACAGGTACAGATGTCTCTTTGTCACAATGATTATATTTCCTTCACATAACATGCACAGAAATGGAATTGCTGGATTGTATGGTAGTATTCTTTTACTTTCTTGAGGAATTTTTATTAAAATGTTTTCCATAGGGGCTACACCAACTTACATTTCCATCAGTAGTGCCCAAGGGTTCCTGTTTTTCCTACACTCTCACCAGCATTTGTTATCTATTGTCTCTTTCATAATACTAATTATGACTAATGTAAGAGGATATCTCATTGTGGTTTTGACTTGCATCTCCTTGAGGATTAGTGATATTGAGTATCTTTTCATGTGTCTGTTGGCCATCTGTATGGCTTTTCTGAAAAAATATCCATTCACTTGTTTGCCCACTTATAATTGGATTGTTGGTTTTCTATAGATAGCATATTTTAAACTTAGTGTTCAAAATTACTTTAAGCATCATGGTTTGATGAAAAGAGTTCTAGGTTTATATCTCTGACAATTGCCAACTTCCCAGTACTAGACAAATTCTAATCTTCAATCTCTATATTGTAAAATGAAAATTAAAAACAATTTTATAAGTTTGTTAAAAGAAATAAAAGAGAATTATGTAATGTGCCCAGCATTAAATGTATTGTATTTACTCCTTCTTAGTGCTATTTCAAATAGAATACAAAATGACAAGTTATATAAAACTAACATTCAGTTTCCTGTGACTCATTAGTTCATCATAAAACAATATCAGGTCACAAAGTTTCTGGTGTCATAAACCTAATCTTTCCCTTGGTTGTGCCTTTATCATTAAAGACTTCTTTAGGGACTTGGAAGCTCAAGCAGACTCTTATATATACCATCTTCTAAAAGAGAGATTAGTGTACATTATTGCAGAGGCCAAAAAGACTTACCTGTAAATTTCACTTTGGCAGCCAAATAATTCGTTGGTACTCGAAAAGTCAACTATGGTTTGAGTTTTATTCTTGGAAGAGCATAATTATAATGTCAGTGGGGCAAGAGTCTATTCCCTGCTACTAGTTTGGATAGCCAAGTGTTAACTACCTTTAAAATTAAATAGTATCCCTTTAAATTTAAAATAAATTAAACCATGATAGTTCCCTTGACTCAAGGATAAATGCCATGGAAATTAAAGAAAATAGTTCTAATGTCACAAAACAGCAAAGGTCAGATAGGGTGAGATGATTACTCTCATCATTATTAACATTACTTTGCATTTAGATAGCTCCTTCCTTTGCCAGACTCATTCTCATTCTAGGTCTTTGCTTAGTATCTGAGCAGCTTGTGGAACTCTTGATGACATCAAGTGTGATCTTGATGTGGAAGAGAAGCCACAAGTCAAGAGGGAAGTGAGCAATTAACCTTCAGGCTTTATTTATTCACTCTGATCTTTTGAAAGCAATCTGCAAAAATGGGTTTAAAAACTGGGCTGCAAAAATTCTTTAAAAAAATCCATAAAACTAAAGCCTCTCTTGCGCTTTCTAATTTATCTGAATTTTAGATACTTTTTAATATAAATTTTAAATTGCAACAATATGTGTGTGTGTATGCATAGGTTTGGGAAGTTTGGATACTTGTCTAAGCCCAACAGAAATAAAAGTGCAAAAATGTGTAAGAACAAATACAAATTTTAACTTTCCCTGTTGAAAATGAAGAGATCATTTATATCCAGGAAACACGTAAGTACCTTCTCATCTTTGTGAAATGTTTACAAATTCTTCTGAAAATTAGCTTTACGACAGGGACTTCTTTCTCAAGGACTTGGGAACTATCTGTTAGAAATATAAACATCAAGGAAAGTAGTACCTTTATATCACAGTCTGGGAAGGATGAGAGCCTAACTTCAGTTGGAACTTTGCTTCAAATTGCAAAATATCTCCTTTCATAAAGATGTGAGAATTTTATTTTTTCTCTGGATAAAGCTAATACACTAGCATGAATGGTAACCCCAATAACCAGGTAAATGTAGGATGAACTATGCATGACAAATGGTGCTCCTAAGCCCTCTTACTTTAGGACAGTTATTATTTATTTTGAAAATATGCATACAATTTGTTGTCTCTGCTTGACTATGTAAAAGAGTGAGACTCCTTTCTGCCTTTGCAAACTTTCAGTGACTTGCCTGTATTGAACATCATATTCTGGTTTAATGCTAATTCAATGAGTGTTTTCATGTCTACTATGTTAGTGGAAAGGATTTCTGGGATGGGAGAAGATTTTGTTTTTAGTTATATTTCCTTAGTACATGATTATGCTTTTGACTGGAATAATGGACTCAATAATGGAACACACTGTCAATTGTTCTCAATCATAGTGCATATGAGACTCACTTGCAGGCTTTTTAAAAATATCCAGTACCACATTCAGAGATTCTGACACTACTTATCGGGGGTAAGGGCTTCCCTGGTGGCTCAGTCAGTAAAGAATCTGCCTGCAATGCAGGAGAGCTGGGTTCAATCTCTGGGTTGGGAAGATCCCCTGGAGGAGGCATGGCAAGCCACTCCAGTATTCTTGCTTGGAGAATCCCCATGGACAGAGGAGCCCGACAGGTTGCAGTCCATGGAGTTGCAAACAGTCAGACATGACTGAGCAACTAAGCACAGCACAACACATCTGGGGTGAAGTGATGAAATCCAAACATAACAACTGTCTCAGCTGATTTTGATGCTGGTGACCTGCAGGTGCTATTGTAGATGAAAGCTTCCACATCATTTTTAAAATTTACCACATTAAAAAAAAATGGTGACTTCTCTGGTGGCTGAGATAGTAAAGCATCTGCCTACAATGTGTGAGACTGGGGTTCGATCCCTAGGTTGGGAAGATCTCCTGCAGAAGGAAATAGCAAACCACACCAGTATCCTTGCCTGGAAAATCCCATGGACAGAGAAACCCGGTAGGCTATAGTCCATGGGGTCGCAAAGAGTCGACACAACTGAGTGACTTCACTTTCACTTTCACATGCAAAATACTTCCTTTTGCTGTCCTAGATGCTCCTTGGCTCATTGACATGTTCAATTTACCTTTACAAGTATAATAACTGTAACACCAGCTATATTCTCTCCACTGAGCAGTCTTCCTACATTTTGGCTTTCCTCTCCATCCACGATAGAGTAAGGCTTGACTACCCTTCCCAGGCATCGGCCAGATCTGCGGCCCCTCCCTCTCTGAGGGCTTATGCCTCCCACTTCACTGAGGAGATGAACAAGAGAACCTCTCAACTCCTCAGCCTGTATCTTCTATTTCTCTTCTTTCCTAAATCAAGTAAATAGCTCCCACTTTTCCAAAGTGAACTCCTACCCACCTGTACCTCTGATCTCTTCCATATTTTCTTTCTTCATTACACGAAGTATTTCTTTGTTAGTATTCCAGTCGGAATACTTTCCCTTTGCTCATGTATATACTTTGTTAGTATTTTTTTTTTGTTAGTATCCCCAGTCTCTGAATATTTCCCTTTGCTGATTCATATTCTTATGTAATAGATTAGGTGTCTCTAGTCCTCTAATCCCCAAATTCTCTTTTTCACTTAATTGCTGCTTCAGCTTATTCCCCCTCTTTTCTTTACCACCAAAGTTCTTTAAAGAGTAATGTATTTCCATACCTTTCCTTCTCCCTTCTCCTGTCTCTCATTCATTGCTCACTTGCTGCACGGGAATTCAACTCTCACACAGCTTTTTTCAATTTTCAGCCTCTCTCCTCAAACCAGGTCTGTATTTCCTACTTCTGGTAGAGGCTGCCTCTCTACATTCTAAAAGTACTTCAAAGTCATTCTTTTCAAATCCAAACTTCCTTTCTAAAACATGTAAATGTTCTATGCTTTCAGTGTCAGTTAACAGTATCAACATTCAATTATTCAATTTCAAAATACCCTCTGGTCTTCTCCTTGGCTCACCTCCCAAATCAAATCAGTTCTCAAGTTCTGATGTATCCATCACAAAATACTGTATCTCTTAATAGCTGCTTCCTTCTACTGCTTCCGTTCCCATTGCCTTCGTGACATTTCTCTCTGCCTCTAGTCTCTTCTAACTAGATTCGTTCAAACTTTTCCCCAATGTCTACTTTCTCAAATAAAATGTGACCAGATGAAATCCTTAAAAGGTGTGTTTAAAAAGATGCAGTGGCTTTTCACTGCCTACAAAATAAAGTTGAAACACTTTCATTACACAAATTACTTTTGCCCAAACAACTGAACCTGCATTTATTTATTCAAACCTCTAGTTCTAATAAGTTAACAGGTTATATAGGAAAAGAGGAGTGTGTTAAATGACACAAAGGAGTTACACTCAACCAGATTCAAAGTGTTGGAATTCTAAGAAACAAATGACCAAGTTACTTGCAGAGATAAATGGCATTTTAGGAAAGCTAAGGCATGCTATAAATTAAAACAGACTCAAGAAATGCATCAACAAATGTACCAAATTGATTTAGAGGCAACTTGGCTGAATATTGAATGATATTAAGGAATTATTATTAAGCTTATTAAACAAACAAGTGCAATGATTTTTAAAGTTCTTGTCACTTATATATAATGAAACATGAGTAATGAATTTATTTTAATATTTTAGAGATGGGAGTAGTAGGAAAGACATATGAAACAAAATGTATAAATGCTGACAACTGATGAAGCTGGATGATTACTATGGGTGTGTTTTTCTTTCTTTTTTTTTTTTAAACTAATCTCTACTTTTGAATATGTTTTAAATTGTCCATTGTAAAACGGTTTAAAAAAAAATCCTATCATTTGTGTATTCAAAATCATTAAGAATCCTGCCTGAACTTACCTTTGTAGACTTGCTTTTAGACATTCCCCATCCCGAACTCCTTATTTTACTTAACCTACCAAATAGTCTCATACTAGATCTGGGCTCACGAAGATATTTCCACATATTCTTTCTTTATTCTGGAGCAAGCCAGATTACCTGTGTTCAAATAAATAAGAAACTTCACATCAACTAAATAACTACCTACTGATTGCTCTGTGTAGGTATGCTGTTGCTCTGCTGAGCTCCAAACACAGGAGCATGTAAAACAAGGCAGAATGTATTTCAGTTTGTGATACATATGTAGAAAGATCATTTCAGATTACCTAATCCTTTTTTGTAAATATTGAACTATGGCTCTATAACTTCAGCTGATATAAAAAGATGAATACTTAAGTGAAACCTTAAATTACCTCTAAAAAAAAATGCAGATTTTAACAACCTGTGGGACACATCCATCAAGATGGTCAAAGTCTCATGTCTGTGAAAATATTAATGGATTGCTGTGAAATTCACTCTGAAGCTGGCCTGTGTACTTTTGGTGACCAACATTTCATTAAAATAGTATTTTGTTTGAGTACTGTATAATATTTCACATCATTTTCTAAGTATTCTTCCTAAATAAATCTATTAGAATATAAAGGAAATTTTTAAAGTCTGAATTAATTTATGAGAAAAATCCATCAAGTAGACAAATTTTGAATGACATTAGCCTCTCCCAATTTTATGAATCATTAGCTAATATTTTTCACATCTGTGAGCAGCCATTATAATAGTATAAACTAATACAATGAACACTTTATATGTTAATGTGGTTATAAATTACAACTTCAGAAAAATGTCTTTTGTCATTTTCCATTTGTTAATATCCACTTAATAAAGACAGATATTCCTCCTCATTTTACATATACATTTAAATGATTTTCTATTTAAAGATAATCACTCTTTACAGATACAATTAGAGAAAAGATTGGTTTCAGACTTACCAGGAAATCTACTGTGGAGATTGGCATCACAGTTGTAGCCATTGAACTGAGCAGACCCTGGAAGCACTCTAGTTGTTAGTAGCAACAGCAACCATATCTGTTCCATTGCAAAACCTAGAAAAGAGTCATTTTTCATGTGGACATCACAAGCCTTTACTCTTACTTGCTGGGAAGACTGAGGCTGATCTCAACTCACTGTTGGATAAGCAGGGCTTCTACATCCATGCAGGCATGGATGGTAGTCCTTAGAGGCCTAAGGACTATCAGAAATAATTATCAACAATAAGGCAGAGATTTTGGCTACAACATTTCAAAATTATTTTCATTCTTTGACTCCAGTTTGCTAAGTATAACAAAGCTATACTTTTGTAGTAGAAGAGCTAAGATATAAATCAAAACATTTGTAAATGAAAGATTTTTTTATTATAAATAGGAAGAACTCAAACCAAGTATCTGGTAGATTAAAACAGCATAGCAAAGCAGACTGATGGTGTGGAGGCAACGATACCCTTTAAAGTAGAATATCCATGGTCTGAGGGATTTAACCCCCAAGACTCGATTTTCAGAGAATCCTCAATACTATTAATGAACAATAATGTCAAGAAATCTTTCTTCTCAGCAAAGGAATTCCAGGATACTGATATTTCTCAACATAGATGCTTTATATATCATTTTCTCAGGAAACAAAGGAATAAAGCAAAAGGAGAACAGAAAAATACTATGTGTAGAATAATATGGTTCCTCCAGTGACTGCTCATTAGTGGATGATATCTGATATAGAATTATGAAAACCTTGAATTCTTAGAAGAGTATAATAGAAATTGTCAACATGTGTTGAACAAATAAATATAAATTGACTTTAATACTTAAATACCAGTCAGCCTGATGTTTAAATTTTTTTCCTAAGTCTTTTACTGGCCTTATAGAGTTAAATATCTTCTAGAAGTGCCCAGCTTGTTATCTGAGCACAGTCTGAGCACTGGGAAAAAAATTCTTTGGGGTTAGTGGTTTTGGTCTATCAATAAAAAACAAAAAGAAAATAAAATTGTAAATAGTTTACTCAAACAATTTATTGCATGTTTAAAGTTTTTGGATTTGGGGAATAATAACGTCTAAGCTGTTCTTAATGATCTGCCCTTAAATGACCAAGTGTAGTCTTTAACAAAAGGAAGGAAATACATCTTGCTTTTGAATCATGTTTTTAGTATAACATGTTTATTATTAACAAAGTTACATTGGTGAGGATGTGGGAAAGGAAAGCACGAGTTTCTTCCCAAAAATAAACAGAAAAAAATATTAATTCAACAGGAGCTTCCTCTTTGTCACTGTCACATACCACTCAGACACAAACCTAATGACTTTTGGAAGAACAACCATATGCCTGATCTGGTAGGACACTCTATAACAAAAGATTCACACAAATGGCTGACCCAGACCTTGGGGTCTCTTGACCATACCTATGCCTTCAATGTCTAGCTCCTCAGGACATTTCAGGTAGACTACAACAGCCTTGTACTTTTTGAGTCTACAGAAGATTCTTAGGAAAGACAGCAGCTTATGTCTGAAAGGTACATCCCACCACACACACAGTGAAGTCTCCACAACTTCCTGCTCATGATGAATCCCATTAATTCCTGGAAGGCACTGGAGACACACACTGTTGTCTCTCTATCTAGAGAGGTCTTCCAGCCTGGGGGACTCTGTTAGGACTTTCTTTGGTGAGTCATTTTTATTATTCAGAAGTGCTTTCTAGCTTTTATATTCTCTCACAGGAGAAAAATAATACTTATTGAGTGGATGCTACATACAAAGAAAGCAGTGTGTTGCCAGATAGTTTTCCTATAGTCCCTCATTCCTACCCTTATAAACACTGGATGATATTCAATTTACTACTCTGTATATTGAAAAAGAAAAATAAGTCTCAGGATACTAAAGTGACATGGAAAACAAGTGGAGGGACTAGTATTCAACTCCAGATCTTTCTGATGAGAGTTTGCTGCATAAGTTACCTAAACATCATCTGTTATTAAATACATTTAGTGTTATTTTGGTTGCCACTTATCATTATTATTTTTTTAGCTTTTAAAATTGATAGATCTTTTATAGATCTATCAATAGATCTATAAAATCTATAGATTTTTAATAAATCTTTTCATATAAAAACAAATTCTTATGTAGTGAATGCAATTTGTTTAATAGATGTATTTTATAATATGGGCATTGTGAGGGAGAAAATTATTTTTTAAAATCAGAGAGAAGGGCCTCATTGTGGAAGAATTGAGAATTATTCAATTCCATTCAGTTCAGTTCAGTCTCTAAGTCATTTCAGACTCTTTGCAACCCCATGAATCACAGCATGCTAAACTGGACACTTCTATGTTTACCAAAAATGGTTAAGAAATACATGTTACTTGAAACAGCCCACTTACAGCGGTTTAATAAAGCCTTCGCTTTACAACTTTAGATCAGATCTGAGGTTGTCTAAAAGATGTAGCCCTACACTTTGAACAAGACTTATAGCCTGTCATAGATATTAAAACTCTTAATAAGTATTTTTTAAAGAGTAGAAGGTAGAGGTAGAAGGCAGCTTGCTTTAACAGAAAACCCATTGATTTTTATTTTAGCAGATACAGATTCAAGTCCTCTCTCAGGCATCCTCTATATGTAACATTTGAAAATCAAGATGATGATCATAGGGACATAGTGAGAGAGTTAATTCTTAGGTAAGTTGATAAGGAATCTGGGACCCTCAAGGAGGAAAGGGCCCAGGGCTCTGGAGTAGGAAAAAGGACAAACTTTTTTTCTACATTGTTTTGTCTTAGTCACATAGGACATAAGTTATTTTCTTTAAGCACAGATATAATGGTTACACAACAAAATAACTCATATTGCTCAAGGGTATGTTTTCCCTTAAGCTCTGTACTAATTATATAATGACAATGTATTTTGCTTAAGGACATGTTTCTCCTTAACAGGAACCTTCTGACTAATTCTGTTATTTTATGTGGGAGTGGGTCCAGTAAGACCTTTCTATTGTTAGTTCTAATCTTGTTAATTTAAAATGCATGTTGTGGGAGTGAGTCTGGTGAAGTGTGTAAGGCCTTGACAAGACTATTAAGTGGGGCACTCTCCATTGCTCTTCTGATGTGTATGTCAGAAGCGTTCTCTGTCCTTTTTCACTGTAATAAAACTTTGGCCACACAAAAGCTCTGAGTATTCAAGCCTGGCCCCTGGTCCCAAAGCTAAATCTTTTTGGAGACCACGAATCTGACATCGTTCACCATAAGCTATCAATAGCATGGTCTGGACATATGGAAGGTTTTCTCAATCCAATAGAGAGGGGTAGTGACAGGGCCTGTGTTCCTTGGGTTAAGCCACCTTTTTCTGTGCTAGACTGCATGACACAAATGTGGCCCTGGCCTAGGAACAGCCCTAATTAGTTGAATCACATTATTATATAAAAACATTATTTGTACTGGTCTGTGTTTTAATATTAAGGTACATTAAGCAGGGGAATTTTGAAGGACACCCACATCCCTCATGTAAACAATATCCACATTCCGATCCTTGTAACATTAGCAGTGTTCATGGAATTTTCAAGACTTTGAGAGGCTCTTTATATTCCATCCACAAGTTAAAAAAAAAGATGGACTATTTTCTTGCACATTCCCCATCCTCAACCCTATCGCCATCATTTCCTTTGTACAGAGGAAACTTGAGTATCAGCTCACAGTAGTAGCAAGCTTGGAGATGCTATTTGCCACAGTTTCTAAAGTTCTTTTCTGAGATGGGGTTGCTTGGGATTTGGAGACAATGCTGAAACTCTTTACACTCATTAGCGAACAATGTCCTGTTTGCTCAGGCTTCCCAGCTCCTGGACAATTATAGACATGCGTATTCCAGTCTTGATCTGGCTCAAGAAACCTCATTGAGCTTTATATTACAAAGTAGAACCCAGAGTCTGTGGTCTACCTTGGGATGACCTGAAAGGCTTGTTTTCCCACTGTGGCTCCAGCAATCTGTGTAGAGAACCTAAGCAGAAACATTTCCCATCTTCTCCACCATAACTAAGCGTGGCATCCAATTCCCTACTTTGGTGCTAAAAATGTTGTACAAGACTGCCTAAATGGCCCATATAACAAAACATTAATAACACATTCTTAGATAACAATGACCTTGAAGACATGTATCATAAGGTTTCTGAACATCTTTCTAACTCAGTACCTCTATAAGTTTAAATTGATTGGGATAGAGAAGGGAGAGGATTGTATATATAATGTTGGCTTTTCAGGAATTTACAAGTGTTGATTTTAAAAGGACACCTGCATTCTTAAACTGGTACTAAGAGGCTCTGTGTTTTATACTTAGCAATACAAAGGAAGTCATATGCTAAGTGATTTGCATCAAATGTCAGTATTTCTTATATTAAATTCTCTTTTGAAAATGACAATTTCTTCCAAAATGTGAATTTCTAATTTATTTGCTTAAACTTGGAGTCAGAAAAAAATAATTTCACTTTTAATTCTCACTCAATTTTATGTAAATTAAGATAGATAGCTTTGTCACAAACATTTTTCACTAGGTTTTATACATTTAATAATATTTTTTATCTTCCTTTTATCAAGAATTGTTATGTGTCAGGTACTGTGCTATGTTTAATATTAAACTACTTATATAGACTTAATTTTCACCCATGTTACACATGTGGAAACTGAAGCCTAAGGTTTTTAATTGACTTGCCCAGGGTCACAGACCTAGTAAATGGCAGAGCACAATTCGAAACCAAGCTTAATCTTTGGAATTATTATAATACTCTGATTTAATTGGAGTTTGTCAAATAAATTTAATTGTCTTGTTACTTTTCAAAAAGTAAATTATATTAATAATGTATTCTTAAAATATGCTTTGAACTAAAGTATTCAGATGACTGAGGCAAAATATGCTTAATATCTACTTAATTGTCATGATTCTATTTTACTTAAGCAATGAGTCATTACAAAATAATATTCTTTTCACAAACTGATTTAATGATAGTACCAGTGAGTGTTAAGGGCTGACTATGTATCAGAATGTTTTTTAAAGCACTTTTCTAACGATGTTTTCTTACTATATTTTCTAATCATGAGACAGGTAACTTATGTTTTCAATGGTACATCAAATGGAAATCTGGCAGTTAGTTGGTAAATTTGATCAATATGGATTTATTCCTACATTCATTTATTGAATGTTTACATGTGCCTAGTACTATCCAGGGAAACTGAGGTAATGCAATCGGAAAAAAAGTTATTTGCATGGAACTTACATCCTGGTGAAGGAAGTCAGGAGAAAACAAAATCTATATGTGAAACACAGTATATTCATAGAAAGTACTATGGGAAAAAATTAAGTAAAAGGAAAGATAGAAAATCCTGGGGTGAAAGACAGGGAATTCTAAAATTTTACATGGTCAGGGATATAAATCAGTCCATATAAATGGAGCTCAGGGGGAAAAACAACTTCAGTTATGAACTACTATAACTACTGTCTTTAATTTGTACTGCACATTTTTTTTTCTCGTTAGGAATTTCCTAAATAAAACAGAGTTTCAGTGCATAAATTATTCTTTGAGAACAACTTGGACACTTTTAACAGCTGCATTAACCTTTTCAGAAGAATAAAAGTGGCTCTTAGCACCCAAGAAAAGTAATTTATTAAATAGCACTCCTGTGACCCGAGAAAAGTGAATCTGTTCAAAAGCACTTTATCTACTCTTGAGAAATAACTTTTGCAGAAACAATTCATCAAAGTTTCATACTTGTTTAATTTTATTGCCTTTATACGTGCCACTATATATAATACATTTCTAGTTGGGAAAAAATAGAAAATTTAAACTGAAAATCATTTCTTCAAATATTTAATCATCAATCTAAGATATGAATATTTTTAGTAAACCAAAGCATATTGTTTAATCATACAGATTCACAAAAATATGAAATTGACTGTTAGACATTGGTGATCACCCTAATCCTCTCATTCTCAGCCCTCTTCTGCACTTACTGACCTGCACAGACTTGCTGTCCCCAATAGGGGGCTTAACCTCTTTTCTGGTGCTTCTACGGTACACACCCAAGGCTGTTCCTCAGAAAAGATCAGAAAAAGTTGATTAAGCTTTAACTGACTACAAATAGATGGAGGAGTTTGCAGAGGAAGGGAGAAGGAATGTGTTATTTTAATAGAGATCAAAGTTTAAATCAAAAGAATAAAGTCCTATGTTAGCCTTCAAAGGAGCCAATGGGACCCAGGTAAGATCTGAGGCAAAGAGGCATTGTAGTTGTACAGGTAAGCAGCTGTCTTTCTCAGTCAAGTTTACAGTGTTACATGGTCTTCCCCTAGAAGAAAGACATATTAGCTCACCCTCCAAAATCACCAGTTTTACCATGCTAGAGACAATACTATTTGAAGAATACTATAATGAAGTAATGTGTTTTCTGATCAGGTGTCTAGACTGAAGCTCTATGTTCTTTATTTCTGTGTTGCACTGAGACATTAGAGGCAACATATATAATAAAAGGGAAATGAAAATATAAAACTTTCAGTAGAAATACATTTCAAAAATATATTATTTTGTATATACATTCCCTAACATAGAACATTCTTGTCTTGCTAAGCAAAGAATAAAATACACTGTGTGCTTCCTGAATAATGCCTCAAACAAAGAAGGAAACAGGTTTAGTCATCAAGAAGACATCTAGAAATTTTATGACTCTAAAGATCCTAATGTATACAATGAGGAAATATGAATGCTGAAGGCTGTTCCTTAGAGTAAAACCTACTCCAATTTTCTCTGACACAAAGTGAGTGTTCATTTATTTCCCTTTGCTTGCATTTCTCATTTGTCTTTTGGTTGAGGGTTTTCTCAAGCAGTCTGTAGCATTTAAATGATCTACGGTGTTTAGTTTAGAACATTTATTCTATACCTTAGTTGTGGGGGTACTGACAGATTGAACTAAGTCACTCTAAAGACTCTTTTTTAAATAATTTACTATGTTCATTTTTAGGACGTGTACATTTTATTATTCTGAAGCAGCTTTGAAGATATATATTAGTATATTGACTTTCTTTATCCTTTTATGAAATATAATAACAAATTAATAATAAAGTGATAACTTAGCTCTTTATCTTAAATGCTCATTTCCCTCAATTAAATAAACAATTGACTGTGTACTAAGCGCAGGTCATGGTGACGGCAGCCAGCGCACTAAGCATGGCTGAGAGCTACCCAACTTCTGAGGTCAGGGGCAGCGGCCTAGAGTGCCAGGCTGTGACAGCGCAGGAACTGCCGAGGAGCTGCCCCGCATCCAAGGTCGGGCGGCAGCAGAGGAGATACTCCACGTCCAAGGCCAAAGATGGTGGCTGAGACGAGCCACCCACATCCGAGGCCAGGGGTGGTGGCCGGGGCCAGGGGCAGGGGCCAAGGCCAGGGGCATCGATCAGAAGGAGCAACCCAATGCCTGAGGCCAGGGCTGCAACCAGAAGGAGTAACCCCATGCCCAAGTGGTGGCTGCCACTTAGGCGCAGTAGGGCCTAAGGAGCCATCCCACATTGAAGGTCAGGAAGGGCGGTGGGAGGAGACACCCCTCATCCAAGGTAAGGAGCAGCGGCTGTGCTTTGCTGGAGCAGCTGTGAAGAGATACCCCACACCCAAGGTAAGAGAAACCCAAGTAAGATGGTAGGTGTTGCAAGAGGGCATCAGTGAGCAGACACACTGAAACCATACTCACAGAAAACTAGTCAATCTAATCACACTAGGACCACAGCCTTGTCTAACTCAATGAAACTAAGCCATACCTGTGGGGCAATCCAAGACTGCGGGTCATTGTGGAGAGGTTTGACAGAATGTGGTCCACTGGAGAAGGGAATGGAAAACCACTTCCAGTATTCTTGCCTTGAGAACCCCATGAACAGTATGAAAAGGCAAAATGATAGGATACTAAAAGAGAGGTATCCCCAGGTCAGTAGGTGCCCAATCTGTTACTGGAGATCAGTGGAGAAATAACTCCAGAAAGAATGAAGGGATGGAGCCAAAGCAAAAACAATACCCAGCTGTGCATGTGACTGGTGATAGAAGCAAGGTCCAATGCTGTAAAGTGCAATATTACATAGGGATCTGGAATGTCAGGTCCATGAATCAAGGCAAATTGGAAGTGGTCAAACAGGAGATGGCAAGAGTGAACGTCGACATTCTAGGAATCAGCAAACTAAAATGGACTGGAATGGGTGAATTTAACTCAGATGATCATTATATCTACTACTGCGGGCAGGAATCCCTCAGAAGAAATGGAGTAGCCATCATGGTCAACAGAAGAGTCAGAAATGCAGTACTTGGATGCAATCTCAAAAACGACAGAATGATCTCTGTTCGTTTCCAAGGCAAACCATTCAGTATCACAGTTATCCAAGTCTATGCCTCAACCAGTAATGCTGAAGAAGCTGAAGTTGAATTGTTCTAGACCTTTTAGAACTAACACCCAAAAAAGACATCCT
The DNA here is from genome assembly GCA_917880005.1 of Nanger dama. Taxonomy (NCBI): domain Eukaryota; kingdom Metazoa; phylum Chordata; class Mammalia; order Artiodactyla; family Bovidae; genus Nanger; species Nanger dama. Next base: position 8,473,451 of record CAKJTW010000082.1, on the reverse strand, counting down.
TTTCATTATAGCGGACTGGAATGCTAAAGTAAGAAGTCAAGAAACACCTGGAGTAACAGGCAAATTTGGCCTTGGAATGCGGAATGAAGCAGGGCAAACACTAATAGAGTTTTGCCAAGAAAATGCACTGGTCATAGCAAACACCCTCTTCCAACAACACAAGGGAAGACTCTACACATGGACATTACCAGATGATCAACACCAAAATCAGACTGATTATATTCTATTCACCCAAAGATGAGAAGCTCTATACTGTCAACAAAAACAAGACCAGGAGCTGAATGTGGCTCAGATCATGAACTCCTTATTACCAAATTCAGACTTAAATGGAAGAAAGTAGGAAAAACTGCTAGACCATTCAGGTATGACCTAAATCAGAGGAAGTGAGAAATAGATTTAAGGGCCTAGATCTGATAGATAGAGTGCCTGATGAACTATGGAATGAGGTTTGTGACATTGTACGGGAGACAGGGATCAAGACCAGCCCCATGGAAAAGAAATGCAAAAAAGCAAAATGGTTGTCTGAGGAGGCCTTACAAAGAGCTGTGAAAAGAAGAGAGGTGAAAAGCAAAGGAGAAAAGGGAAGATATAAGCATCTGAATGCAGAGTTCCAAAGAATAGCAAGAAGAGATAAGAAAGACTTCTTCAGCAATCAATGCAAAGAAATAGAGGAAAACAACAGAATGGGAAAGACTAGAGATCTCTTCAAGAAAATTAGAGATACCAAGGGAATATTTCATGCAAAGATGGGCTCGATAAAGGACAGAAATGGTCTGGACCTAACAGAAGCAGAAGATATTAAGAAGAGGTGGCAAGAATACACGGAAGAACTGTACAAAAAAGATCTTCATGACCCGGATAATCAGGATGGTGTGATCACTCATCTAGAGCCAGACATCTTGGAATGTGAAGTCAAGTGGGCCTTAGAAAGCATCACTACGAACAAAGTTAGTGGAAGTGATGGGATTCCAGTGGAGCTGTTTCAAATCCTGAAAGATGATGCTGTGAAAGTGCTGCACTCCATATGCCAGCAAATTTGGAAAACTCGCCAGTGGCCACAGGACTGGAAAATGTCAGTTTTCATTCCAATCCCAAAGAAAGGCAATGCCAAAGAATGCTCAGACTACTGCACAATTGCACTCATCTCACATGCTGTTAAAGTAATGCTCAAAATTCTCCAAGCCAGGCTTCAGCAATACATGAACCGTGAGCTCCCTGATGTTCAAGCTGGCTTTAGAAAAGGCAGAGGAAACAGAGATCAAAATTGCCAACATCTGCTTAATCATCAAAAAACCAAGAAAGTTCCTGAAACACATCTATTTCTGCTTTATTGACCATGCCAAAGCCTTTGACTGTGTGGATCACAATAAACTGTGGAAAATTCTGAAATAGATGGAAATACCAGGCCACCTGACCTGCCTCTTGAGAAATCTGTATGCAGGTCAGGAAGCAACAGTTAGAACTGGACATGGAACAACAGACTGGTTCCAAATAGGAAAAGGAGTACGTTAAGGCTGTCTATTGTCACCCTGCTTATTTAACTGATATGCAGAATACATCATGAGAAACACTGGACTGGAAGAAACACAAGCTGGAATCAAGATTGCCGGGAGAAATATCAATAACTTCAGATATGCAGATGACACCATCCTTATGGCAGAAAGCAAAGAGGAACTAAAAAGCCTCTTGATCAAAGTGAAAGTGGAGAGTGAAAAAGTTAGCTTAAAGCTCAACATTCAGAAAATGAAGATCATGGCATCTGGTCCCATCACTCCATGGGAAATAGATGGGGAAACAGTGGAAACAGTGTTGGACTTTTTTTTTTTGGGGGCTCCAAAATCACTGCAGATGGTGACTGCAGCCATGAAATTAAAAGACACTTGTTTCTTGGGAAAAAGTTATGACCAACCTAGATAGTATATTCAAAATCAGAGACATTACTTTGCCAAGTAATGTCCATCTGGTCAAGGCTATGGTTTTTCCTGTAGTCATGTATGGATGTGAGAGTTGGACTGTGAAGAAGGCTGAGCACCGAAAAATTGATGCTTTTGAACTGTGGTGTTGGAGAAGACTCTTGAGAGTTCCTTGGACTGCAAGGAGATCCAACCAGTCCATTCTGAAGGAGATCAGCCCTCGGTGTTTTTTGGAAGGAATGATGCTAAAGCTGAGACTCCGGTACTTCGGCCACCTCCTGCGAAGAGTTGACTCATTGGAAAAGACTCTGATGCTGGGAGGGATTGGGGGCAGGAGGAGAAGGGGACGACAGAAGATGAGATGGCTGGATGGCATCACCCACTCGATGAACATGAGTCTGAGTGAACTCCAGGAGTTTGTGATGGACAGGGAGGCCTGGTGTGCTGCGGTTCATAGGGTCGCAAAGAGTCGGACACGACTGAGCGACTGAACTGAACTGATTAGTGTGATTCTTTTGGAATGACAATATTTTCAATAGAGGTGACATACAAAATACATATGAGTATGCATAGCACAGGAATCAGCCAAAGAGATGGGACACAATGCTGATATATTCTGGCTGAATATCAACCCATCTCCAAAAAATCAATGGTATTTATATGGGTACCAATAACAATAAAGATTACTTCATACTTTGGTACACTTTTGCATAGAAATAGAAGAGCCCTTTTCTATCTGTACTCCACTATTTGGTATTTCTTGTTTAATTGTTTCATTTATTTATTCATTCCAAAAAATTTTATAAGCAGTTTCTATGTTAGACTCAAGGTACTCAGAATTAATCCAGTAGTGAACAAAACAAACATCATCTTTAACCTCACAGAGTTTAAAAACTGTAGAGAGGAAAGTCAATAATGGCATACATTAAAATATATTTGGTAAGTGCTACAGAAAAAGTGAAGGAGTGACTCAAGAAAGTATGTAGTATGTATTTACAGGAGAATATTTCTTACACATTCAGAGGGATAGCACTCTATTGATCAGTTAGGATCTTCAGCTCATATAGTCATATACGAGTCATACCTCATATGGTCAAAATTACTCTTGAAATTCCTCAGGTTCCCCATCTTCATGCAGGATTCCTGAGTAATGTGACAATATTTTGAATGAGTTTCCTGCCAGTCATCTCTGTTGCCCCTCAGTTCTTGATCCTTTTAGGAAGATGAGAATAGAACCTATATTAAAAGAAAAATATTGCCTAACTCTGACTTCCAAAGAGTCTTATTTTAACTCAAAGTGAAGAAAACTGCATAGTTTTTGACTGCTAGAGACAAAGAAGATTGTGGCTCTCAACATCTTGGCTTTAAGTGCCAGAGTTGGAAGACTGAAGAGATTGGAAGCGTAGGGTTAGTGTTAAAGTCCACAGAGAAGATGTGAGATATGCCAGCCATGGTGGACACAGCAAGGGCAATGATGCTATCTAAAGACCAAACCGAGGAGCATTACATGCTAAGACCCATAGGACCACATGATGATAGATAGGACTAAATGCCCTTACCAACGCCAGAACAATAAATATTTTTAAAGTAAATAATGTATAGAATAATTTACTACTTTTATTTACTTTTTTATTTTAATTTTTTCCTTTTAAAAATTTTTCTTTAGTTACTCCAACATATTAACAGATTGATTGACACATTTGGCCTGTGGGTATGTGGAAAAACTGCAGTGTGTCCCTTTCCTTAGGCCTGGGTGGAGGATACAACATCACATCAAGGGAACAGTGTTCAAGGATTCTAGTAGTTATAACAGCTAAAAGGGGTAACTGAAGAAATGGAAGCCAAGGTCATAATCTAGAATACTTGAGACACTTCCTCTTCCAAAATTTCTGCAGAGATAATCAAAGGTTTGTTGATTAGAACTGATACCTGTCGCACACTTCATGTTCTCCTTTCACCTGGCTGTTTCCTCTCCCCTATAACCTTCTTCTCAAAAGACAAAGGTACTGCCCTACTGCTCGTCTCTTTACTTGGAAGCTTGCTTCAAAAATTAGTACATTCTAAATCTCTAGTTCACTAACTTTTGTCCACTCTCTCCTGGGAGTTTCCTTGTTCCTTTATTTCTGCTGAAATTACTCTTCTATTTGTTTTAGGAACCCTCTCATGACCAAATCCAACAACCTCTTTCTCAAGCAACTTTGTGATTCTTTGTGACATTTGCAGTGTTGTTTACATACTCTTTGAAATGCTTTTCTGCCCTAGTGTTCATGCCCTATATGCTCCTGTTTCTCCTTCATTTATGATTTCTTACTACCATACAAATCACACTCTTAATCTGTCTATGCTTGAAAATTCCCAACTTTATAGAAATTTAAAGTTCCAGTCCCTATACTTTTGTCATCAAATTCTCAGCCCTTCTCTCTCTCCTAACATTCAGACTTGTATTTCCAGTCTAAGCATTCTGTATCTAAGTTCTATGTGTATATCTGATGCAATACACACAAAACTTAACTTTTCACCCAGTCACATTTTTCTCCTGTATTTTTAGCCCCATATTTCACTCAGTAACTCCAACTACAGATTTTACAGTTATTTGTAACTTCATTGATCCTCCTCATTGCATAGATGCCAAAGGTTTCACTCCTGTCATCTGCAACCTTGAAAGTGTAAACGTGTTAGTCACTCTGTCATGTCTGACTCTTTGCAACCCCGTGGACTGTAGCCAACCAAGCTACTCCATCCATGGGATTTTCCAGGCAGGAGTACTGGAGTGGGGTGCCATTGCCTTCTCTGGACTACAATATTACCTATTAGCTTATTTTCAGTTCAGTTGAGTCGCTCAGTCGTGTCCGACACTTTGCAACCCCATGAATCGCAGCACGCCAGGCCTCCCTGTCCATCACCAACTCCCAGAGTTCACTCAGACTCATGTCCATCGAGTCCGTGATGCCATCCAGCCATCTCATCCTCTGTCATCCCTTTCTCCTGCCCCCAATCCCTCCCACCATCAGAGTCTTTTCCAATGAGTCAACCCTTCGCATGAGGTGGCCAAAGTACTAGAGTTTCAGCTTTAGCATCATTCCTTCCCAAGAAATCCCAGGGCTGATCGCCTTCAGAATGGACTGGTTGGATCTCCTTGCAGTCCAAGGGACTCTCAAGAGTCTTCTCCAACACCACACTTCAAAAGCATCAATTCTTCAGTGCTCAGCCTTCTTCACAGTCCAACTCTCACATCCATACATGACCACTGGAAAAACCATAGCCTTGACTAAGATGGACCTTTGTTGACAAAGTGATGTCTCTGCTTTTGAATATTCTGTCTAGATTGGTTATACCTTTCCTTCCAAAGAGTAAGCGTCTTTTAATTTCATGGTTGGATTCATCATCTGAAGTCATTTTGGAGCCCCCAAAATAAAGTCTAACACTGTTTCCACTGTTTCCCCCTCTATGTCCCATGAAGTGATGGGACCACATGCCAGGATCTTAGTTTTTGGAATGTTGAGTTTTAAGCCAACTTTTTCACTCTCTTCTTTCACTTTCATCAAGAGGCTTTTAGCTTATTTTACCTCTTCCTTATTCACTCCAACTTCACACAATACATGGTCCAGCATTTGCTCTTGTCACAAATTCCAGAACATGTCACACTTGTGTTTGCTTTCTTTTCTGATATGCATTCTCCTTTGCTCAAATGCTCTTTTTCTCTAGGTCAAATGCCTCCTTTGTGGAGACTTTTCTGATTCTGCTTTCCTCTTGAGTTATTCTCACTTCTAATTTGCTTTGAATATATTTAGCAACCTGCTAAGTATTTACAGTTTGTTGCTATCTGTATTTTAACACTGGATCAGGTTCAAACTAAAGCCAAGTGCATCTTTTGCTCCAGAGCTGCTAATAATCTATGACATAGACTGTTCTCTTTGATTTTTCCTATGGAAGAAACTGATTTTCCTTGCCTTTCCCCCCAGTTCTCACATTGACCCTTACCATCCTGGTAGAAAGGGATTTTTTGTTTGTTTAAATTTTGTGGTTGAAACTCAGGCCTACTTGAAATGTGAAAATTGTGCCCACTAAGATCAGGAGAACGACAAACCTAGATGACCCAATGGAGTCGTATGAAGCTCCTAGGGTAGACTGGAGCCACCTGGATTTATTTTTACCCATTCAAACATCTGCTTATATTATAATAGTTGTTTTTTGAGGGATCAAAAGATCTGGTGTGAAAATGTTGTTTTCCTGACTGTGCAACACACAAAAGTCATTTAAATGTCCCCTCATCATGCATATAACCATCCAAAACCATGCACATAACCATCTAAAACCCATTAGGAATCAGACAGCAATAGGAACTGGTACCATGCCCACACTGTTAGACTTGCTGCATTATGACGGAAATAACTAACAAAATAGTGACAGCAAGGAAAGACGTGGGGTATATAATGACATGGAGACACAGTGTCTGCAACATAATATTTGAATTTCCAATTTTGTCTTGAGAAAACAAATCAATCTGAGGACAACTCTACAATCTCCATGGCTGCAGGTGATTTGTCAAAAACTCCTTTTCTATCTCTATGGAGATAGAGCTTGATGGCCACATGAGACCTTAGCATTGAGATTAATTCTCATTTGGAAGGCAGATATGGGCAAAATAAGCAGTGTGCATGACTGAGCAGGCTGACTGCCAGAGGCCAAATAGCAAATGATGTCAGCAAGCAGCAATGTTTCTGGCCATTCTCCTCCCAGGATTCTGTTCCCTTTCAGCACACTGTGAGTGTACTTCACAGGATGATTTTTGTAACATTCATTTATCAAATATATTATGCTGTTCAACTGACTTTGATATTTACCCATTTATTGGGAACTTACATCTCTCCTGTAATACCATAAAGTCTTAGAGCTGGAAAATTCCTTGGAGATCATTTTTCTGATGTCTGCATTTACTAAAACCCAAAGAGATCTTGCTATGTTGCTACATGAGTGCATCTCAGTCATATCCGACTCTGTGCGACCCCATGGACTGTAGCCCACCAGATTCCTCTGTCCACGGAATTTGCTAGGCAAGAATACTGGAGTAGGTTGCCATTCCCTTCTCGAGGGGATCTTCCCAACCCAGGAATTGAATCTGGGTTTCCTGCATTGCAGGCAGATTCTTTACTGTTTGAGCCACCAGGGAAGATCTTAGTTTGCCTAAAATTCTACCAGTAGTTAGTAATACTGAATACTGATCTGATTTTGACAAATCTCACTCTGATAGCTTTCTCCCAAAAGCTCTAAGAAGCCACTTAGGCAAGAAATTGTTCATCATATATTTTATCAATTTTTATAATTTATTTGCTTACATAATTACTACTGATAACTGTTCAGTTCAGTTCAGTTCAGTAGCTCAGTGATGTCTGACTCTCTGCAACCCCATGAACTGCAGGATGCCAGGCCTCCCTGTTTATCACCAACTCCCGGAGTTCACCCAAACTCATGATAACCATTATTTAATAGTTATTAAATAGTATTTAGATTCTCACTGAAAACTTATGAAACAAGTACTATAATTGCCCCTATTTTAAAGGTGAGGAAATTGAAGTACAGTGATGAAAGTGAAAGAGGAGAGTGAAAATTTGGCTTAAAGCTCAACATTCAGAACCCTAAGATCAGGGCATCTAATCCCATCACTTCATGGGAAGTAGATGGGAAAACAGTGGAAACAGTGGCAGACTTTATTTTGGGGGGCTCCAAAATCACTTCAGATGGTGATTGCAGCCATGAAATTAAAAGACGCTTACTCCTTGAAAGGAAAGTTATGACCAACCTAGACAGCATATTCAAAAGCAGAGACATTACTTTGCCAACAAAAGTCCATCTAGTCAAGGCTATGGTTTTTCCAGTGGTCATGTATGGATGGGAAAATTGGACTGTGAAGAAAGCTGAGTGCTGAAGAATTGATGCTTTTGAACTGTGGTGTTGGAGAAGATTCTTGAGAGTCCCTTGGACTGCAAGGAGATCCAACCAGTCCATTCTGAAGGAGATCAGCCCTGGGATTTCTTTGGAAGGAATGATGCTAAAGCTGAAACTCCAGTACTTTGGCCACCTCATGTGGAGAGTTGACTCATTGGAAAAGACTGTGATGCTGGGAAGGATTAGGGGCAGGAGGAAAAGGGGATGACAGAGGATGAGATGGCTGGATGGCATCACCAACCCTATGGACTCCAGGAGTTTGAGTGAACTCCGGGAGTTGGTGATGGACAGGGAGGCCTGGCGTGCTGCAATTCATGGGGTCGCAAAGAGTCGGACATGACTGAGCGACTGATCTGAACTGAACTGATGGTTAAATAAGTGACTTTAGGTCCTAAATATACTTTTTATAGTTCCCTAATTCAAGATCTGAAAAAGAGGTGAAAGAGGTAATATAACTAAATGCGAAGATTTATGGTTTGCATGTAGGTTATGATAGCCCTTTAGTCTCTTGTAATATAGAAAACCTGACTGTTTTGCAGCACTTTACATTGGTAAGAATCCTATGTTCCTACCAGATCAAAACAATGCGAGAAAATGCAAGATTATGTCCAAGTCAGAAATACAATAGATGAAATTCATTCAAATAGCTTGAGTCCATAAATATAAAATTTAATCAAATATATACACTTGATACTGTCTATAAAATAGAAACCATACTGTGTATCACAGAGAACTCTACTTAGTGCACTGTGGTGACTGTCCCTTGAATGGGAAGGAAGTCCAAAAGGGAGGGGAGATATGTATATGTATTCATTCTGATTCATTCTGCTATAGAGTAGAAACTAACACACATTTTAAAACAATATTCCAATAAAAATTAATTTTAAAAAAGTTACTTTTCAGTGGGGCCTTGGGGTGGGGGGAAAGAGCTTCATGACTGAGACTGCAGAGAGAAAATCTGAGTAATAGGTAACATGAATCTAAAGCACATTAGAAATGTGCATTATATGGGCTGGATGAATCATGTGGGGTACAACAATTCTTCCCTAATTTATCAAGTCCTTGTAAAGACTGTAACTAAGGTAGGTTGTCTGGTGATTTTTCCCATTCAAAGCCTCTGGCTACTAAGCAATATCAATTAGAAGATAATTGCTTTCCAAGTGTATTAGCATCTATTAACCCCAGGATTACATAGGCATAGAAATGTTAAAGATGATAATAGATAATCATTTTTTTCATGCTATAGAATCTATATGTTGGTATTCTTAATAATTCAAATGTGTTAAAGAATTTTCTCTATGTAACTAATAAGTTGGTCTTTTTTTTTTTTTTTTGAGATGTGTAACTGAGGAAACAATTTAGACTTTTAATGTAAAATTGACATGCTACCAAGATCATACATATTATTGAGATATTTAAGAAAATGTAAGATTGAATAGTTTAAAAATCTATTATAAGCACTAAATACTTTATAGATGGATTATTATAGAAGATAATTAAACTCTTTCAAACATATTAACTTGAATTTTATAAAAAAATTAGTATATTCAACCTCCTATTTGTACACCAATTAACTACTTGCATATGAAATCAAATATTACTCAAAGTCCCAATAAAAATGACTGTTAAAGTCTGCTTATACATACAGATAAACAGTCAGAATTTGAGCTTGAAATCGTCAAGAATAGCTAAGTTTGGTCATTTATAGTTTTAATTACTTATTAAACCTTAAAAATTTCAGAATATAATTTTCAGTTACTCAAAGGACATCAAGAAAATCTCACACTAAACACTAAGCAAATAGTTGCTTTGCTTCAGAAGCCATGATAAAAGCCAAAATAGAATCATATTTTTACAATGCTAAAATCAAATACCAGACCTTGAGATGTTCACACTCAGTTACAGGGGAACTTAGATCAAGTGAGGGATATCAGTTTGATGTCTCTCTCACACTTACATAAAATCATAAATAAATATGTTGACTGGAATAACAGGGAGACTGCACATGCTTTCTAAATTAAGTCTGCTTTCTTTTTCTCCAAGATTATATAGTTGAATTTGTTGCTGATAAATGCCAGTTTGATGCAACTTCACTAAATGCACAGAATATGCATTCTGAATACATGTTTCTCTCCTCTGAAAGTTTCTAATAAAAAGGGAGAGATTTCCAGCTTCATAAATTACATTATCAGCATTAAGACTTCTGGAGGCTAATTTATGTAGAACATCCTTGCGACCTTGGGATAATGAAAGATTTCTTCGTGACCTGGGAGAATATCTTTTTTATTTGGGGGCAATGAAAGTTTTCTTAGGAAAAACATTGTTGTATCATCATAAATTATAGGCTGGGCCTCCCAACAACTTCCTTCTAGAGGCTTATTGAGATATTTTTGTTTTCAGGTTACCCATTAATTCATATAATGTGACATTTATGCTACACTAATATAACTTCGAATAAATATAACCATAGGCTTGGGCTGCAGTTCCCGTTTCATCACTAATTGTGGTCTCAGGGAAGTCACTTAATGTGCCTTACCCTCAGTTACTTCATGTGTGAAATGAAGTGTTTGGGTAGAAATGAGTGAGATGACTTCCAGTTATAAAAAGCCAATGAATGTATGATGTTTTAATAACTGTAGGAGAATATAGTGACAAATTCCCTGGAGCCTTCTTTTGAAAGTCACTTCCTTTATCAGAATTAAGGCTTTACCATATCAGGAGGATTTAGAGGTACTCTACTGCCTTTTTACTTTGTCTAAGCCATCAATGAGGTGGTAAATATTGCATCTAGAACACCCTCATATCTATCTCTTGTCATTTTATAAGAAATAAAACTGTAAGAGGTCTCTCAGCCTAATCTCAATAATGTTTAAAAAAGGCAATAGCACTGTCCTTCCACAGACAAAAGTGGAATTTTAATTTTTAAAATAAAAATTACATGAAAATGTTTCTATTGGTTTTACACTTTTATTTATCTCTCCTTGCGTCTATATCTTTGTTTCTCAAAGGTCTCAAAATCTCTTAGGAAGCAATAATCGCAAAATAAAATAGATTGTTGGTAACTTATAATAGTGTTTTATTTTGCCTCAAATACATTTTCAACCTTGTTCTCATTAACATTCATAATTTTTCTGTCATGTTGAACTGTTCAGGGGGATTGTAATATTAACTTTTATAACATTACTCTGAGGAATACATTGAAGTGAACAGAGCTGCTTTTGTGTTTTAGATGTGGGAATTGATGCCAAGCGGCTAAATTTTTTGCTAGGCAGTGCATGCTTGTAATAGATAATATAAAAGGAGGTAACTAAATGCAGCTTTCATAGTAATAACTTCTAATATCTCTAACTCAGTTATCTGCTAACAAAAGTCCATCCATAAAGTACAACACTTTGGGATATAATGAAATGAGATCCAGCAAAGTTTTAGCTAGTTGGATTTAGTAGCATATACACACAAAAGCATTACTCAAGAATTGATGTTAAAGCCAGGAAAACCTAAAATGTAAATCTTTCTATTTAAACATTTCAATAGGCACCACATTGTTTCTGTTTTATGAATTTAAAAGGTTAGTCATCAATCACTGGAAGTGATTATTATACCAAATCCTTACTCTGAAAATCATAATTAAGGGAAAATATTAAGCATTAATCTTGACTTTCAAGGAAAGGCAGTGTTTCAGTTTTAAAATGACTCATCAAAATGTATGTGTAGGAAATACAGTAAAAATATTAAAGATTATCCTGTTATCTCAATATCTTTTTTATTTGTAATTTATCTTAATAAAAACTCAAATTGAGGAAACTATTGGTTACTTATTCTCTAAATGTGATAAAGAGGAACTCACTTTGCTTCTCTTGGCCTTTCTTGTTATCTCTACAATAAGGGCCTACATGATCTAAGTGATGGCCTAAAGCTGAGTTACAGAACCTTTGAAAAGGACACTTCACCTTTTACTGAGGAAAGTTAGGGGAGAAAAAGGCAGAAGTCAATCTAACATTTACAGGATGAGTCAATGATGTCAAGATATTAGAGAATGAGAGTTCTGAAGGGGAGAATTATCACTTCTTAAGAAGATAGCTTATGAGCTTTTGTATTTCAGATGAGATGAACACAATTCCAATAAAATTATAGTCCTACAATATCCAGGATTAGACATGAAGACATAATTTTAAATATAATTTTTCAGCTCTCTCTCACAAACCAAAATGGATTCTGGGATCTGAAGCACCAAGCAAGCTCTGGAGACAGCTGTGGGTCACAAGAGACAAGATGAACTGCCCTTACGGTCACTCTCAAGCAAAAGTAAGTGAGGGGAAGGAGGTGAGCAAAGGTAAAACGTGAGCAAAATGATGTATTATTTAAGTGGATGAGATTCCAGACAGTGTTTCATTGTAACTATACCTTTGGCAAATTTAAACATAAATCCTCAGAGGTGAGGAGACCACACCTCTTAAGATCATTTTGGTTAACAGTCTATCAGGAGCAGCATGAAAACCAAGGCTTATCATGACAAATGTCTCAGACCCAAAGAATTACAAAAAAGTGTCATCCAGCAATACACACTTAATTGCTAAGTAAATTTCAGTGGGTGTTTAGTGTGGTCCATTCATTGAAGGACTCCATGAAAAAGATAAAATACAAATGGGATTTAAAGAAAAGTAGGAATTAGATCTTTGAAAAACATTAAAATAATCTCATTTTCTCCTTCTTGTGATGTTTGAAAATCTAAATAAAGTAACTCCCTTCACAAACAGAAATCAAAGCAATGGAACAAAGAACAGCTTTGTTTTCAAGCTATCTGAATATTCCTTGAGTTTATCTGACCCATTGAGAAGAATGCTATAACCCAAAGGCTGTGCTGAAAATGGTGGGTTTAGATTAGAAAAACCTTTGAAATAATTACAGTGCTAGTTTATTAGTGGGTCAGGAACAACAGCAATGTTGCTGTATATATCCCATACTGTATACAACATAGTGTATATCCCATACTATATATGGGATAGTATAGGATGGAGTGGATAGACTGTTTTTGTAAAATGTCTATATGCTGTACATGTATGGATGGATGTGTGTTTACTAGTCCACAATGCAAAATATCTGACTGTGAGTTATAGTCAGAGGTTTGAAACTCAGGAGTTTAGAATATAAGAGTCTGCTGCTGCTGCTGCTGGAGTCATTTCAGTCGTGTCCGACTCTGTGCGACCCCACAGATGGCAGCCTGCCAGGCTCCTCCGTCCCTGGGATTCTCCAAGCAAGAATACAGGAGTGGGTTGCCAATTCCTTCTCCAATGCATGAAAGTCAAAAGTGAAAGTGAAGTCGCTTAGTCGTGTCCGACTCTTAGCGACCCCATGGACTGCAGCCCACCAGGCTCTTCCATCCATGGGGTTTTCTAGGGAAGAGTACTGAAGGTAGTCAAATTGGAATCATTAGAGTCTACAGACTAAATGTAGAAACATGGTACCCATGGGTTAAATGGTCACTACCCACAAACATGTTGTCACACAAAAGAAGCAAGCAAAAGGAAAACAGCCTTCCCAGTCTTAACTGTTCACAAAATCAATGATGAAACAAAACATATTCCATGTTCTGAGTAAGGACTCAAAGCTGGATTTTAGAGTCATTATTTATGTCTTAGAGGATTAATGTTATAAATATATATTAAGGAAGTAGAAGTGATAAATACTTATATGAGGAATCTTCTAAATTTCAGGAGAAAATGAGGAAGATAGCTAAAGGGCAATTAGTATCTAGAGGAAATTTTTCACAAAGGGATCACTGATACTGGTAAAGAGAAATATAATTGAAAAATATTCAAGGGGCTGGAGAGAAGACAATTTGTAATAATAGTGTTTCCTCTTTTGCTCATTGGTACAATGTTGTAAATCCATAGAGAATGAAGACTGAACCCTCTTTGCCTTTCTGTTTCTTGATAGAGGGAGGAAATAAAAAGGGAGCCTCTTGTACAGAATTAGATAATTAATATCTATCTGATGAGTAAACAAAAAATTGTTGTTGCTTAGTTGCTAAGTTGTGTCTAACTCTTCCCAAACACATGGACCGTAGCCCACCAGACTCGTCTGTCCATGGCATTTCCCAAGCAAGAATACTAGAATTTCCTTCTCCAGGGGATCTTCCTGACCCAGGAATCAAACTCACATCTCTTATGTTTCTTGCACTGGCAGGCAGATTCTTTACCACTGAGCCACCTGGGAAGCCCAGACAAAAGATTAGGGCTGGTATTTTTAGTTACTCTTTACAGGAATGAATTCATGTCAATACAACCACAGTAGCACCTTACAATTTTCTCCAGCATTTTACCAAGAAAACTCCACAATTTCAAAAGTGCTGTCTAGACCAAAGAATATAATCTATGGCTAAAGAAGACAGAATGAGCTATAGGAAGATCAAACTCAGCCCTGCTATTGCACCACACTCACTAGCCACGTGAACCACTTGACTACAGAAACAGGTAGCACACAATAAGACTTTTTTAAATGTAAATATCATTGTTCAAAGCTTCATGTTCAAGTCTCTAGTTATTGCTCTGTGATATACATGAGACTCATCCAACTTGTGAATCATGTAAGAAATTATAGACTAGTTCCCTCTTGTTATGTTACACTTGTAACCAGAAAGCTACTCTTTGAAAGTTGGCGTATACTAAAAAAAAAAAAAAAAAGTCATTTTAAGTTTTAAGAAAATAAGATGTGTTTACCATGAAAAAAATTTAAAAAGAAATTATTGCAAAACCAAACTATGAAGTTAATTTTCTGTATCCATAGCAGAGCTATGGGATTTTTAAGAAATACAGAAACCTAAATCTCTCCCTCCAGTGATTCTAATGAGTATGTATCCTTCCCAGGTAGTGCTAGTGGTAAAGAACCAGTCAATGCAGGAGATGTAAGAGACAAGGTTCGATACCTGGGTTGGGAAGATCCCCTGGAGAAGGGCGTGGCAATCCACTCCAGTAATCTTGCCTGGAGAATCCCATGGACAGAGGAGCCTGGCGGGCTATAGTCCATGGGTTGCAAAGAGTCAGACAAGACTGAAGTGATTCAGCATGCATGCAGCATCCAAAACTGAGAACCACTGAGACAGAAGAATAAGGTTTTGCTACAGCTGAGATTTCATTTATAGTTGTCTATTTTTTATTGGTAAGCAGATTATTTTTTTTTCTTCACCATGACTCTACAACAGGAGTCTAAAAATAGAACCTCCAAAGAAGGGCAGTGCCACCTGATGTTACAACAGGCAGCTTTTGTCCACAAGAGTCAGTCAGTCAGCAACATAATATATTTATGAAACTACAGAAAATGAGCTATGGTTCAACTATAGTTACTTTGATATAGTTCTGACAAATAAAGTGAAATATATTGAATCAGAAGCAAAACATTTATAGGAAAAGAAGTAGGGACTCTTCTTTCCCACTGGGAGACTTATCCTCTTGCGGTTCTTCTCTAGTAAACTGAAGTAAGATTTTATTGTTTCCTCAAATAATCCTGACACTTCACACCATGCCTGATGAATCCTACAAATGGACTACTTTGATCATATGCACCTGCTCAAATTCCTTCATCATTTCTAATACCCCTTCCTACTCACCTGCCCAAGTTCAGGTCTTCAGACTCCCACATCCAATCAACCAACCCACTCTAGACTTTGTATAGTTCCCAAAAATTAGAAGTTATTTTACACATCTATAGCTTTGCTCGCTTGGCTGACTTTGTTTAGAAAACTCTTCTTTTCCAATTCCATTCAGCCTTTCAAGAATCAGCTCAAACACAGGTCTTTTTTCAATACATTCCTCTATCATGACAACTGTTCTTGCTTATTGAGTTGTCAAATTGACCATCAGAGTCTTTACATCATTCTATAATAGTTTTAAAAATGTGTTACACTCAAAACAAGGTCTATCAAAGCCAGAACTATTGACATTTTAGACTGGATAAATTCTTTGTTGTAGGATGTTTTAACAGCATTGTAGGATGTTTAAAGGCATCCCTGGCTTTTACCAACTGTCTGCCAGAACTCCCCCTCAAGTAATGAGCACTTCATATCCCAGACCCTGCCAAATGCCTCCTGCTGTCAAAATCATCCCAGATTTGCATCTTTGATATCCCTTAATAAACCTGTAAATTTCATGAAGGCAAGAATGTTATATTCATCTTTGTACTTAGTATTTAGCATCGTGCCGGGTCCACTGTAGATTCTCAAGATATGTTTGTTAAACATATTTTGAACCATTCTCAAGATATGAATGATTATCTTGTTACAAAAGTGCTATTGATAGTAACACACTGTGAAAATGTAGAAAATCAAGTATATCAACATCTATCCTGACCATGATAATACTTAATTTTTAAGAATTATGTCACTAATGAAGTTAAAATTTTCAATTTCATCAAAATGTCACTTAAATTAAAATCCTCAAATTCACACACTCATCATTAGAAATTATTTGTATTGATTTTTATGTGGTTTTAATTTTTAAATTAAACTAGTGGAGGTGATGGAATTCCAGCTGAGATATTTCAAACCCTAAAAGATGATGCTGTGAAAGTGTTGCCTCAATATGCCAGCCAGCAAACTTGGAAAACTCAGCAGTGGCCACAGGACTGGAAAAGGTCAGTTTTCATTTCAATATCAAAGAAAGGCACTGCAAGTATAGGATGCTTGAGGCTAGTACACTGGGATGACCCAGAGGGATGGTATGGGGAGGGGGGTTCAGGATTGGGAACACATGTACACCAATGGTGGATTCATGTTGATGTATGGCAAACCAATACAATATTGTAAAGTAAAAAATAAAATAAAGTACCACCAAAAAAAAAAAAAGTTTGAACTACCATACAATTGCACTTATCTCACACTCTAGCAAAGTAATTCTCAAAATTCTCCAAGCCAGGCTTCAACAGTACATGAACTGTGGACTTCCAGATGTTCCAGCTGTATTTAGAAAAGGCAGAGGAATCAGAGATCCAGGAGCCAACATGTGTTGGATCATAGAAAAAGCCAGAGAGTTCCAGAAAAACATTTATTTCTGCTTTATTGATGACACTAAAGCTTTTGACTGTATGGATCAAAACAAACTGTGGAAAATTCTTAAAGAGATGGGAATAACAGACCGTCTGACCTGCCTCCTGAGAAATCTGTATGCAGGTTAGAAAGCAACAGTTAGAACTGGGCACGGAACAATAGACTGGTTCCAAATTGGGAAAGGAGTAGGTTAAGGCTGTATATTGTTACCCTGCTTATTTAACTTATATGCAGAGTACATCATGAGAAATGCTGGGATGGATAAAGCACAAGCTGGAATCAAGATTGCTGGGAGAAATATCAATACTCTCAGATATGCAGATGACACCACCCTTATGGCAGAAAGTGAAGAAGAACTACAGAGTCTCTCGATGAAAGTGAAAGAGGAGAGTTAAAAGTTGGCTTAAAACTCAACATTTAGATAACTACTATCATGGCATCTGGCCCCATCATTTCATAGCAAATAGATGGGGAAGCAATGGAAACAGTGACAGATTTTATTTTGGGGTCTCCAAAATCACTGCAGTTGGTGACTGCAGCGATGAAATTAAAAGATGTTCGCTCCTTGGAAGCAAAGTTATGACCAATTTAGACAACATATTAAAAAGCAGAGACATTACTTTGCCAACAAATGTCCATCTAATCAAGGCTATGGTTTTTCCAGTAGTCGTGTATGGATGTGAGAGTTGGACTGTGAAGAAAGATGAATGCCAAAGAATTGATGCTTTTGAAGTGTGGTGTTGGAGAAGACTCTTGAGAGTCCCTTGGACTGCAAGGAGATCCAACCAGTCCATCCTAAAGGAAATCAATCCTGAAAATTTATTGGAAGGACTGATGTCAAAGCTGAAACTCCAATACTTTGGCCACTTGATGTGAAGAATTGACTCTAGAAAAGACCCTCATGCTGGGAAAGATTGAAGGGAAGAGAAAAAGGAGACAACAGGGATGAGATGGTTTTTTGACATCATCAACTCAATAGATATGAGTTTGAGTAGGCTCTGGGAGGTGGTAATGGACAGGGAAGTCTGGAATGCTGAAGTCCAAAGAGCTGGACATGACTCAGCAACTGAACTGAATTTTTTAAAATGAGATTTTAGGTCGAGAACTCTGATTTGAAATTACACCTAAATATATGAAATAGAGTAAAAATTGATTGAATTTAGTTACCTGATTTCAGGGTTTTTTTTTTTTTTTCAAACACTCAGCTAGCATTTTTATGTTCTTTGAATAGCTTTAGTTAACTACTTCACCTTTAAAAAAATGTTCATCTAATACCTTTATGTCTTGTAAATTATATTTCCAAGCTTTTAAATTTTTACAAACTAAAACCCACCAAAGTTAATTATAGTCCCTTTGTAAGTCTCCTTTCACTCCACTATCATTGATGGAACACAATCTGTGATAGAATTGACAAAGTAAGGAATTTTAAAATGCATATATATATATATACTTTAATTTTAAATACTTATTCAGAATAAGTTCTTAAATAGAGTTGCTGTGCCAGAATTCAACCATATGAGCACAAAAATACATAGTACACAAATAAAGGTAAGTTTTTAAAATGTATTCTATGATAATGATTTAAAATTTCTAGAAGATTAGTATTTTAAAAACCATAAAATATTTTGATTTCTTATATCCAAAGTATTATTAATTACATTTGAAACAGAAAGAAAAGTTAGCTATGAGTTTTTTTTTCTTTCCATTTCCATAGTATATCTTACCTAGAGGCAAATAGCTTAATTTGAAAGTATAATTCATGTAATGTACAAAAAATTTTCATTCAGTGGTTTAATGATGATATGTTCCACTAAGAATGTGGTTATACGAACACTAGCTATTTATTAGATAAGCATATTTAAACAAATATCATATTTTAAATTCTACATTTTGACAATAAATGTCAAACGTCTTATTCTATCTAATTATTTGATTTCATATTAAATGACTATAATATTATTGAAAGTTTAAAGTTAACCTCATTTTAAAGAAAATCTTAACATAACAAATAAAGCCACTGACATTTTCATTTGCTCTCAGTTACCTTTTAAACAAGCAAAAATATTTTGTGTATCCAGTATCTGAATTTTTCACATACACAGCAATAGAAGTAACAAACTGTCATATTAATCTAAATTTAACTTTGCTGAGTTGGTTCTCTATATGACTTTGTCACTTTAAAAAAGCCCGTAGAAAGTCTTTTGGACTCTGTGGGAGAGGGAGAGGTGGGATGATTTGGGAGAATGGCATTAAAACGTGTATTTATCATATGTGAAATGAATCGCCAGTCCAGGTTTGATGCGTGATACTGGATGTTTGGGTCTGATGCACTGGGATGACCCAGAGGGATGGGATCGGGAGGGATGTGGGAGGGGGTTCAGGATTGGGAACAGATGCACACTTGTGGCAGATTCATGGCAATGTATGGCAAAATCAATACAATATTGTAAAGTAATTAGCCTTCATTTTTAATAAATAAATTTATATTAAAAATAAAAAGTATTTACTTATAAATATAAATAAATAATTGGCGGCACTGAGTCTTAAACAAAATAAAAATTAAAAAGCCCATAAATATACATGTATCTAGTTTTGGTTTTCGTGTTTCTTGAAGTACTAGTACATATAGCCTACTGTGAATTCTAGAAAATTAATACTTTAAACCAGGGCTCAGTAAACAGTAGGCTGAATTCTACCCATCCTCTATTTTTGTATGTATCATGAAAAAAAACAGTTTTCACATTTTTATTTTAGTTATTTTTTATTGTTTTTTTATTTTATTATATATATATTACTTTACAATATTGTATTGGTTTTGCCATACATCAACATGAATCCGCCATGAGTGTCCACATTTTTAAATGATTGAAAAGATCTTTCATTTCTTTCATTTCATAAAAAGCCAAAATTATATGAAATTTTAAAATTCTAGAATTTTTGGAAATCCCTGGTTGTCCAGTAGTTAAGATTGTGCTTCCACTGCAGGAGGCAAGAGTTTGATCCCTGATCAAGGAACTAAGATCCAAACCAAGGTGCAGTTTGGCCAAAAAAATGTAAAAATATTCCATAGTCTGCAAATGAAATGTTATTGAAATATCACTGCACTCATTTGTTTATGTATTTTTCTAAGGTTACCATATCAAATTTGAGTAGTCATGACTGAAACCAAAAAGACTAAAATACTCGCTGTCTATCCTTTATAGAGCTTAGAAATCCTGCTTTAAATAATTAGTATATGGATGTCATACACACAACATGTAAATCTATGAAATAAGACAGTACATTTTTAAGGGGATTTCTTTCAGCCAATATTGTTTTCTCAATAACATATTTTTTCTGTAAACCTTGGTTAAAGGCCGTTGTATGCTAAGTGGCTTCAGTTGTGTAAGACTCTGTGACCCCATGGACTATAGCCCAGCAGGTAACTCTGTCGATGAGATTTTCCAGGCAAAAATACTGGAGTGGGTTGCCATTTCCTCCTCCGGGGGATCTTCCTGACCCAGAAATCAACCTGAGTCTCTTATATCTCCTGAATTTGCAAGTGGGTTCTTTACCACCAAATACTTACTACAATGTTCTTCCAATATTTGGAAAACTACTACTGAACTAGGGGATTGACTATTTACCTTTTTGAGGCATACCTTTTTTTTTCCTTTTACCTCATCACTGAAGTCTTTAGAGTTTGAAATTCCTATATTTTCCCACTTGAAGTCAAATAACAAGATATCTAATAACAGTCATCAATGACTCTGAATCTGTAAACTCAGGCTAATATTAACTTTATCATAGTGAAGCTGTTATTCCTGGTTTCCAGGTATACCATTTTGAAATGAAGACAAAACATAACAATCCAGATCAAGTTTAATTTTTATTCTTGACTCAGTTTACATTTCAGCTTAAATACAGGAAAATAAAAAGCACATGAATTTGGTAAATTAACCAAAAGTTGAATTCATTGCAAGCAACACTGCTAATAGGTGTTTAAATGATGTGGAGGTTTATCATTCTCTCCTAATGAACTTAACACTATTCAAGCTTTTGAAAAAGCTACAGAAGCATAAATTGTCAGTAATTCTCTTTGATACCTTAATTAAATAGATAATAGTTTGAGCATCTGCTCATAGTTCAAAAGTTACCTTTAAAATAAGATTTCCTTGCTGAAAAATTCAATTTTTATTATCTTCTCACATTATTATAGGCCTTCTTTAAAGAGGGAGCAAAAGTTTTATATGTCTTAAAAGGAATATAGAATTTGTTTTAATATTTTATATGATCTCGCTACTACATTATATGACTATTAACTGAAGCCTGGTGTCCTGCAGTCCATGGAGTCACAAAGAGTCAGACACAACTGAGAGACTGAACAGAACTGAACTGAATGATGACTATATTTGATTTTCAGGGCACTTCTGAAAATCTCTAAAGAAATGGACATAGAGACATATATTCTTCTAACCATTATAACAATCAGTGAAGAAAAATCAAAATTCATTTAGGGACATTAAAAAATGTATAACTAGGAGCAAGGGTTCAAATAATAGTTCTAATATGTGCCTCAAAAGAAAGCATTATAAAGAAGTATTTTCTATTGTGTATTAAAAGAAATATTAAGGTTTTAACTAAAATCAACTCCTTGGTTTTGCTACCAAGTTTATTTAAACAAACAGTTTAGAATTGTTTTTCTTTGGCCCTTAAAATGAATTATGAGAAACCAATTTAGAGTAGCAAAACAAATAATGTCCTAAAAACCAAAAGATTATTACCTCCAACACTGGAATCTAAGTGAGGTCTCTTTCTTAACACCCCCAACAACTGGTTTTACCAAAGGCAATCTTGGAAAGAAGGAGCCTTAGAGATCACCCAAGAAATGGAAATCACAGCATTCCCTCTAAGTCACGGATGACTATTCCCAGGTTATGTGAGATTCCATGTCAATTCTAACAATACTAGGTTCATCTTTAAAATAATTTTCATTAAAAAAATAGATCATAATTATTTTCAACTATCATATCATCTTCGTAATGAGCGATGATGCCATATTCAGCCAACATTTTATGGTATGATAGAACTCAGATAAGAAATCTCAAATGTAAATTGCCTGCTTGTTTCTTTTAAAGGAACATCTGTGGGCTGAAGCCAATTTTTAGTGGACCTTGTATAGGATTCAAGCCTGGAAAACAATGGTGTGGCAAAACTTGTCCAACATTTGACCTGAAGCTCTAATGTTGGAATTGAAGAAGTTTCCTAAAGGGTAAGTTCTTTCTACAAATTTAATCAAAATATTTTGGATGCATGGGACTACAGTTCACAAAATAAAGTTTTGTTTCTATCTTTCTGCTCCCAAATATGGGAAGATGTTTTTCCTTTTGGTGCATTTAATTCCCAGTCTAGCTTCTACCCGTCCCTGGAATCATACTATCAGAAGAGTTTTACTAGAGGCTTCCTTATATCATAAAACACTATTAAATTAAAATGAATTTTCCATGCTTATTAAAAGGGGAACATTTGCAGTCACATTAGGTGGCTTAAGTGCTAGGCACTTACCCAAGTCCTCGGATCTGTGGAATCAGCTGTTTTCCATGTGCCTGGCTCTGTGGCGTGTGGCTGAGTGCTCAAATCCCTGGCCCTACCACACTTATTCAGAAAAGACTGTATCCTTCAAATGGGAGAAGAGCTGCTCATTATGAGAAGTCTAAAAAAAAAAACAAAAAAACTGGATTTTAGACAAGCAAATGTTTCCACAAGCCCCAGAAGGTTTTACAAGACTAATCATCACCAACATGAAACTTGAGCTCATCTTTTATAAACTTTTGTTTCCTTCCAACTATATCTCTTTCAATTTTCATTTCATTCCCCCTTTTTCCTACCTGCTTTTGATCTTCTATTTTATACTATAGAGAAGTCTCGAGTGGTATGCATGAAGCAAGCCATCGTCAGCCTGATGAGGGAAAGTCTGCTGGTCTAGAAAAAAAAATCATAAAGTAAGAAACAAGACCTGAGACTGGATTGGGAGGTAATCTGCATGGTTATCAATGTTCTGTTGTGCTTTGTGAAAGATACCTGGTCCTTTCAATACTATATTTCATGCAGCATTGAAAATGGGATATGGAATATCATAATGAAAGCTGATTTGATTGGTATAATAATGACTAAGAAGCCATCAATGCAAAAAACCCAATAGGAACTAATTATGAATAAAGAATTAGACACTGAACCTGCTTCATATTCTCTGCTTTTGGTTAGAGGCCTCCACCAGGCTTTGGAGCCTTGGAATGGGTTTGGACTTCATCTAAGTATTTCATACCAATAGTTATTATATTTCTCCTTGAGTAAAAAGTGGGAACCTGAGTCTTGGGTGCCACAGTTAAAGTTTTTGAAATATTTTGATCAGAGTAAAGCTTTTCTTCATGTACTACTGTGCTTAGGAATGACTGTGAGCTAGATTGGAGCCCATTGTATAGATTTATATTATTCCATAGGCTATTAAATAATAATGGCTATCCTGAAAAATCATATTATCTTATCAGTAGTACCACTAGCTCATACCTTTATAAAATTTTACTTTATTCAGTTGGCTCAAGGTACTTTAACATTTACATTCTCAGTTGCCTCTGTGATAGAGGCAAGTTGCCTATAGATTCTGTGAATTGAGATTAAAATCCAAGAGTTCAGCCTTTTAAGATTTCTAGTAAATCCCCTAAACCAACCTCTTTCCCTAAATGGTGAGTAAATTTAAAGCTAATATAACCACTTTAAAAAAATAAATAAATAGCCAGGGGCTTTTTACATTGCCTTCTATCTCCTATTTAGTATTGAAAAAGGGTTTGGTGCTTTCTATACCTAACACATTTGGGTTCATGTTTTTCAGGGAGGTGTCAACTCCATAAATGAGCATAGTTATAATACTATTCTACTCATGAGCAAATATGAGGTACATGAATCTACCACTTTTTTGAATCCCATCAATATAAAATTCCTTGTTTTTTGGTGTTTTTTTGTTTGTTTGTTTGTTTTGTTTTAAAACATAAAAATGATTCTAAGAAACCTCTTTTTAGGCCTTTCTAATTATGTTGACTCTTGAGAGTCCCTTGGACTTCAAGGAGATACAACAAGTCCATTCTAAAGGAGATCAGTCCTAGGTGTTCTTTGGAAGGACTGATGTTAAAGCTGAAACTCCAATACTTTGTCCACCTCATGCGAAGAGTTAGAAAAGACCCTGATGCTGAGAGGGATTGGGGGCAGGAGGAGAAGAGGACAACAGAGGATGAGATGGCTGGATGGCATCACTGAGTTGATGGGCATGAGTTTGGGTGAACTCTGGGAGTTGGTGATGGACAGGGAGGCCTGGTGTGCTATGATTCATGGTGTTGCGAAGAGTCGGACATGACTGAGTGACTGAACTAAACTGAACTGACCTGAATTATGTTGACAGAACTGCAGCTTTATTCTCCAGAGGCTATTTTACTTTATAAAGAAACTTTTCAGCTAGATGTTTTCAAGCAACGTTTCAGGTTTTACTTTGAATGCCACGGTTTTCTGCCATGGTTTCTACTATTTTAAAAGTTAAATAGAAATGCAACATGTTCAAGTAGCAATTAATAAATTCTGTCATTTATAGCAAAAAAAAATACAACAGTAGCTTCTATCCTATTTGAAAATGAGCATTTCATAAATATTGAATACCATTACCATTAGCTGGTTAGCTAAAAAGATAGTAATTCCATTAGGGGTTTTCAGCAAGGAAGATATAAAATAGTAAAGATGAAGTGGCTGACATTATTTGTTTCTACTTTGCTTTAAAAACGCAGTGAGCAGCAATGTTGTATGTTCTACAAACTTCCAAGGGAAAATTTTTACCAGTTGTTTGAAAACTCTGAGCCTTTTATTAACGGGATTTCCTGTCTTACAGTCTGTGAGACTTGGTTGAAAATATACTTAGTTGTCCATGTAGTATAGGCTTGTATCAAAGAATTACTTTAGCCTTATAAAATATTCATCAGTATCTGATAGCACCAGAAGTAGAAATCTGACTGTCATCCTGTCCAGAAAAGGGCTTACTTACTGTTTCATAATCAGAGGACGTGACCAATACCCTTTAGGACGTGACCAATACCCAATAAAAAGGCTGAATTTAGGTTATGGAGGCACCCTGATTCATAACTGTTTCCTCAAACTAGATGGCTCTTTCCCAACTTCCTTTAAAGATTATATAACTAAAATCTCAATGACTGAATTCCTCCAGCTGAAAAATGAAAGTAAAATGACTCCCTTGTCACATAGAGCGGTAACAGTGCCCAGTTAATAAGTTGATGCTCTAGGACCTTGCTTACAGGAGAGCTGCATTCTTCCTGTTATTTAATAAAAGCATCTTTCCAATATGTGGCATGAAGGTAAGATTTTTGTCTTCTTAGGTTTGTCTAGAGTCAAACCTAGAATGATGATGTTGACGTTCACCAGCACTTTGTGTACTGAGGAAAGGACAAAGATTGTAGTCTCATAAAGTTCTCTCTCAGCAATGGAACTGCCTCCAGGGCTCACTGTGTGCTGTCTGGGCTTCGCTATGTATTATACAATTGCTTCGTGGATGCTTCTATCTCATCCAGTTTTATAGCACTTATTTTCTAAAATAAATTCATAACTTACTGATAAGTCTTCTCCTCCAGACACATACCTGAATGCAATCCCTGCTGAGGATTCTTCTTGTTCCCCAGTGCTTCTCTAGTACTGAGAAGAAAGCCTGGCCTATATGAGGCACTCAATAATATATTTTGAATAAACAAATGAATGAAGAAAGACAGTGATGACTTACAGAAAATGTATTTGAAAGTAGGAAAAATGTGTTTTTCTCAAAGTTAAAGGAAAAGGTAAATAAGACTAGTTTTAACATACTTTGCTATTAAAGTTCTAGCTTCCCACTACAGCACTATATTATAAAGTAAGAATTTTGTTGTGATAACCTCTATGCTTGATAAAGTTTGCTGTTTAGTCTCATTTTCAGAGTTATTATTTGTTTTAAGATGGACTTGATCGCATATAAATGACCCCTCACAAAAATATGTGTATACACACACTGACTGCTTATTTTCTGGCTGCATGGTGGGGCATGTGGAATCTCAGTTACCCATCCAGGGATGGAACCTGGGCTCCCTGCAGTGGAAGTGCAGAGTCTTAATCACTGGACCACCAGAAAGCCCCCACATTAATTTTTAAACTTTTCTTGATATACAATCAATTAATCCAGCAGCCAGAAAATAGTTTTTGACATCAGAGAGTATGCTGCACTAATTTCCTTTACTATTCATTTTCAATCGGCATGTAGGCATCTCAGAGATGCATCCTAGCAGTTTTCTTACTATAGAGCTGAACTATGGGAGTTGTAACAGGTTTCCAGGTACTAACAAAAGCAGCTGTAGCTCTATGTCCTAATGGGATTTCAGGCCATGCAACATTATAGACAAATTATAAATACAGATTCACTCACACTTGAAAGAGGACCCAAGCTTTACACATAAGTGCAATTGATTCCCAACTCAACAAGAAATTTAACCAAATATTTCTAATCAAAAGTCTAAAAGCCAAATAAATTAGCCTTACTTCTTGATCAACATAAATTTCTGGTTAAGTCAGCAAGCAGCTACAAGGCTACACTAAAGTTTTATTGTATTGTACCACAAAAAGGGAAAAATGTCATTAAAGGAATGTCGAAGTTGTTATTTTAAGACCATCAGTGGAAATACTGCTACCTTCTTGGTCACATATCACATGATATTTAAATCTCTGTTTTTTTCAGGTATTTTTAGAGATTTCCCTTACATACAAGATTTACTGATCTATTCTAGACACTTTCAATTAAGAGTTCATAATTACTACAATATTTATAGTACTACAATTTCTTGGGCTGTTTATTTACAAAAGATCAAATCCAGAAATAGCTTTATTGGTGTCTGATTAAATTTAGGAAAGCTTTTAAATTATTCTTATATTTATAAGGCATTTTCTTGATTCTTAGATTACTTAGGCACACTCATTTCTGGAAATGCCTAATCAAAAGCATTAAATTTATAATCATTGTAAACTGCAGTGCTGATGGCTATAAAAGTACAATTACTGTATCAGCTTACCAATATTGTCCTATTTGCCAATAAAAGCACCGAAACTGTGGTTTGTATTTCCAGCAAATCTATGTTGAAAGCCACATACTGGTAGGAAAAATCGTTCTAATCATATCATTATTGTCATAAGATGGGCCTATTACTTTTAAAACCATGGATTATAAGAAATGTCTAAGCTAGGCACATACTGCAATTGTTCAATACCCATTCGAGGATGGTGGGAGTCTGTTTTGAACTCTTTAAACTGTGAGCATTATTGCTAAGACAGGAAACAAACTGCAAAGACTAACTGCAGAGAGGGCCGGAAGGTAATGTAAATAAGTGATATGAGCCACTTGGTGGATGGGCACATGGGCACACTGAGTGGGAAACTGGAACTTTTGCCAAATGAAAGGGCACAAAGCTCCCCTCAAGGCAGCAGTGGTTACACTCTTTCAGGAAACTTGCCATACAGGAATACATTACTCAACTTTGCCAGACATCCCAGTTTTTCAAGAAAAGAGTAGATCAATATTTCTGTTGAATACCATTACAAATCTAGAAAGGAGTAATATCCAAATTTTATGTGCTTTCTCATGCTTTTAAGTTATTTGCAGATATTTGTACTGAATATTTCCTTATTTAAATCTTTAAGCTACAGGTTTGCAACCTTGTCTAAAAGTCAGAAGAGTCAGCTTTCTTACTATGAAAATATGAGACACTCTCCTGTTAAAATCTTGTTCTTTTTAGATGGTAGTGCCCAATTAGCAGTAGTAGAGTTTTCCTGTGTCACAGAGTGAATTTCCTATATCCATTTATGTATTCATAATACTGAATGTCCTTGAAGTCCAAAATCACAGTTTCAGGTACATATTTTTATTATCTAAAACACACCATCGTGAAGGGGAAAAATGATACACCCCAGGCACTATCTTGATGTTAGTTTTATGATAATCATTTCAAAGTAGATTGGTCATAACATCATACTCTTTTATCACATTCAGAAAGGTATTTTGTAACATTATCCTAAAAACAGAGGCTGAGAAAGAGAGCAAAATTAGCTTTTGCTACATTTTTTTAAACCTATGGTTTTGACCTTCAGAAACATGTCAATTAAGGGTGAAAAACAGTGTATATGGAAAAGTCTTCACTCCCTGAACTTCATGAATGGAAAAATAGTCAATTTTTCTTCATCAGTTTTTTAAAAAGCTTTTAAATGTTCTACCTTCTAACCTATCTTCATACAGCAAACATTAAACATATATGTAAATATATATTTAAGGAGAGAGAGCTGAGGAAAAGAAAAAGTGTATACTCTACTTTTGGTTCTGTTTCTTTAGAGAATCCTGACATATACAGTAATTAATTTTATACCTATTACTGCTAAATTGTATCTCCCTTATTTCATAACTTTATATGATGTTTTTCTCAAAAGTTTTTATTTGCCTGCACTCAAAATAAAGAAATTTATATTTATTCATAATTAAATATATCTTACTATTGTCAACTTATTATTCTTGGCTGAATGATTGTTTTGGAGGCTTAACTCTGTGTGTAACACTATCTGCCCAGATTTACCTCATATAATACAATCATGCTTGCTTCATCAAAGCTAGTTTTTGAAGTCAGATTAATGTAAGAGTTATTTGGCTTTTTACAGAAATGGTCTACATCAGCTGTAGCTAATGTGACTGTTGCACACCATGTTACTATTGTTTTTCCCAAGGATAAAGAGCTACGTTAATAACTCTTTTGAATCACACTAGACAAATTATTATGCTCAAAATTGAATGACACAGATTATTCTTACCTAGCTTATTAAATTCTCAGGAGAGACTAAACTCTTTGAATGAATAATCTCAAACAAGTATTGAATTGAGCCCACATACCCAAAGGAGATTTAGATCATCTGCTAACTCTGCTAGGCAAAGTCTTTCTCTTCTCTGAGCTTTGGATAAGTATAATCAAATGTGCTTCCAGCTCCCATCTTTGTATCCCATCATTAAATGTGTAGTCTATGTAAAACTAGACTTGTGTTATTTGAACCCAGCGTACAATGTATTCCTTTCCCACAAAGAACATAGATGGATGTATTAAGGGCACTGAAAGAGTATTTTGCAAATGAACACAATTCTTCCTTAGGATCTGATGTCTTTTAAAAACTATTTCCTAAAACGTGTGTTAACCTCTATTTAAAAAAAAAAATGATTAGGTCAAATAATTCTTTCCCTTTTGCCCAACAAATATTTTGGAAGGTGAAAGTTCTTACATTTTGAAATGTCACAGAAATCTATTCGTATTCTTAACTGACTCCTCTTCCCACCACCCACTACCACCCTCTTTCTGAAACAAGCATGTCCAGCAAAACTTTCACGAACAAGGAATCCATTCAGGACTCAGACACATGGGCCAATTTTCACTCAACAGGTTTCCTATGCACTTGTAGATTCCAAACAGCAACTCTTGTTTCTCCAAAAGAATTCTTAATAGAGAGGGGATTACACTCTAAGTGGCTTTCTGCTTTCACCATTTCTGAAGCTCAGTGTTAGGTTGCTGAAAGTTCACTTCATTCATACCATCAGGAGCCTAACAAGCTTTAGAAACTGACTGAGTGATCTAATATTTTGTGTGTGTACAGATGAAACATTGTAGTACCTAGCAATCTGTTACATTGAAGCCACATATACATATTTTAGTATCTCTCTAATTTTTTTAAGATAGTTCCATCACATTCTGAATTTCAGCTTTAAATAAAGACTGTGAGATAAAAATTATTACAACTTTAATAATAATCTGTATGGCAACATAAAGACAAAAGTAAAGAAATGCATGCACTTAAATACTGATTCTCAACAACTCTGCAAGCAAATGTCTACTCATTATCTGAATATAAAAATTAAAATGTCTTCACAGTGGTAATGCACTGGTAAATGTCTGGCCCACAGATGTCAAAAGTCAGACTGTGTCAATGGTTCCACCTACTAATGTTCGATAAAGTCAATGTAAAAATCAAGTTGAAAAAGGAAACAATGCATACTGAATGAGGAACTCTACAAATCACAAAGCATGAAATTAACACTAAAACTATTGCCTTTAATAATTTAATCAGTAATCCGGAAAATGAGTTTTAACAGATGTCATGAATTCCATATATCGTCACCCTGCTTATTTAACTTATAGGCAGAGTACATCATGAGACATGCTGGACTGCAAGAAACACAAGCTGGAATCAAGATTGCCAGGAGAAATATCAATAACCTCAGATATGCAGATGACACCACCCTTATGGCAGAAAGTGAAGAGGAACTAAAAAGCCTCTTGATGAAAGTGAAAGTGGAGAATGAAAAACTTGGCTTATAGCTCAACATTCAGAAAACAAAGATCATGGCATCCGGTCCCATCACTTCATGGGAAATAGATGGGGAAACAGTGGAAACAGTGTCAGACTTTATTTTGGGGGCTCCAAGATCACTGTAGATGGTGACTGCAGCAATGAAATTAAAAGATGCTTACTCCTTGGAAGAAAAGTTATGATCAACCAAGATAGCATATTCAAAAGCAGAGATATTACTTTGCCGACTAAGGTCCGTCTAGTCAAGGCTATGGTGTTTCCTGTGGTCATGTATGGATGTGAGAGCTGGACTGTGAAGAAGGCTGAGCGCCGAAGGATTGATGCTTTTGAACTGTGGTGTTGGAGCAGACTCTTGAGAGTCCCTTGGACTGCAAGGAGATCCAACCAGTCCATTCTGAAGGAGATCAGCCCTGGGATTTCTTGGGAAGGAATGATGCTAAAGCTGAAACTCTAGTACTTTGGCCACCTCATGCGAAGGGTTGACTCATTGGAAAAGACTCTGATGGTGGGAGGGATTGGGGGCAGGAGAAAGGGATGACTGAGGATGAGATGGCTGGATGGCATCACTGACTCGATGGACGTGAGTCTGAGTGAACTCCGGGGAGTTGGTGATGGACAGGGAGGCCTGGCGTGCTGCAATTCATGGGGTCTCAAAGAGTCGGACATGACTGAGTGACTGAACTGAACTGAACTAAATGAATTCCCAAGAATAATTTGTGCAATGTCCAATTCATGAGGTTAGACTTGTATAAACGTTGCCTAGTACCATCTTGGTAGTGATTTTTTTCATCACAGGCATTATCCAACATCTCCTGTGTTCTCTGAAGCATGAGACTGTCCAATATTCACATTTGAATCACATGATCATGCTATGTTATTTGTGAAGATTAATTTTATTTCTTTATCTATCTGGACCCAGAGTTGAGCTCTCATCTTGAAATCAAAAAGGAGCACTGCTGGAATAAGCAACTTTGCTAGAGTCACTTTATAATCACTGCTTTGGCAACACATGTAAATTCCATAGACAAGGGTTATTTACTGATATTCATTCTAAGTAATTTTTGTGTTTGTCAAGGAGGTAAGGTACGCCTTTCTCCATTTGTAAGAAATGAAAGCTACAAAGTCTGAGAAGGATCAGGAAACAAATACTCCATATAATCTGAAATTAAGGGATCACACTGAGAAGGCCACACACTGCAACAAAGAGTAGCCCCCGCTCACTGCACTGCAGCTAGAGAAACTCATGCTCAGCAATGAAGACCCAATGCAGCCAAAAATATTATAAAGAAATAAATATAATTATGTGAAAGGGATCAAATTAATACTTTTATAATTTAAACTGTTTAAAAATTAATTTTATTTTTGTATAATTTCTATATTCAGTTCAGTCAGTCACTCAGTCTTGTCCGACTCTTTGCAACCACATCAACCACAGCACACCAGGACTCCCTGTCCATCATCAACTCCCAGAGTCCACCCAAATCCATGTCCACTTAGTCATTGATGCCATCCAGCCATCTCATTCTCTATCATCCCCTTCTCCTCCTGCCTTCAATCTTTCCCAGCATCAGAGTCTTTTCAAATGAGTCAGCTCTTCACATCAGGTGGCCAAAGTATTAGAGTTTCTGCTTCAGCATTAGTCCTTCCAGTGAATACACAGGGCGGATCTCCTTTAGGATGGACTGGTTGGATCTCCTTGCAGTCCAAAGGACTCTCAAGAGTCTTCTCCAACACCACAGTTCAAAAGCATCAATTCTTCAGTGCTCAGCTTTCTTTATAGTCCAACTCTCACATCCATACATGACCATTGGAAAAACCATAGCCTTGACTAGACAGACCTTTGTTGAGAAAGTGATGTCTCTACTTTTAAATATGCTGTCTAGGTTGGTCATAACTTTCTTTCCAAGGAGTAAGCACCTTTTAATTCCATGGCTAGAGTCACCATCTGAAGTGATTTTGGAGCCCAGAAAAAGAAAGTCTGACACTGTTTCCACTGTTTCCCCATCTATTTCCCATGAAGTAATGGGACTGGATGCCATGATCTTCATTTTCTGAATGCTGAGCTATAAGCCAACTTTTTCATTCTCCTCTTTCACTTTCTTTTTTTAAATTTTATTTTATTTTTTTAATTTATTTATTTTTTTAATTACAATACTGTATTTGTTTTGCCATACATTGACATGAAACAGCCACAGGTGAACACAATCTCCCAATGCCAAAGCCCCTCCCACCTCCCACCCCACATCCTCTACCTGAATCATCCTGTGCTCCAGCCCCATGCATCCTGCATCCTGCATTGAACATAGATTGGTGCTTCGTTTCTTACAAGAAAGTATACATGTTTCAGTGCCATTCTCCCAAACCATCCCACCCTTTCCCTCTCCCTCAGAGTCCAAAAGTCCGTTCTATACCTCTGTGTCTCTTTTGTTGTCTCACCTATAGGGTCATCATTACTATCTTTCTAAATTCCATATATATGTGTCAGTATATTGTATTGGTGTTTTTCCTTCAGGTTTACTTCACTCTGTATAATCGGTTCCAATTTCATCCATCTCATTAGAACTGAGTCGAATTTATTCTTTTTAAGGGCTGAGTAGTACTCCATTGTGTATATGTACCACGGATTTCTTATCCATTCATCTTCTGATGGACATCTAGGTTGCTTCCATGTCCTGGCTATTATAAACAGCGCTGCAATGAACATTGGGGTACATGTGTCTCTTTCAATTCTGGTTTCCTCAGTGTGTATGCCCAGCAGTGGGATTGCTGGGTCATAAGGCAGTTCTATTTGCAATTTTTAAGGAATCTCCACACTGTTTTCCATAGTGGCTGTACGAGTTTGCATTCCCACCAGCAGTGTAAGAGGGTTCCCTTTTCTGCACATCCTGTCCAGCATTTATTGCTTGTAGACTTTTGGATCGCAGCCATTCTGACTGGTGTGAAATGGTACCTCACTGTGGTCTTGATTTGCATTTCTCTGATAATGAGTGATGTTGAACATCTTTTCATGTGTTTTTAGCCATCCATATGTCTTCTTTGGTGAAATGCCTATTTAGTTCTTTGGCCCATTTTTTTTGTTGGATCGTTTATTTTTCTGGAGTTGAGCTGCATAAGTTGCTTATATATCCTTGAGATTAGTTGTTTGTCAGTTGTTTCATTTGCTATTGTTTTCTCCCATTCAGAAGGCTGTCTTTTCACCTTGCTTATAGTTTCCTTTGTTGTGCAGAAGCTTTTAATTTTAATTAGATCCCATTTGTTTATTTTTGCTTTTCATTTCCAGTATACTGGGAGTTGGATCATAGAGGATCCTGCTGTGATTTATGTCGGAGAGTGTTTTGCCTATGTTCTCCTCTAGGAGTTTTATAGTTTCTGGTCTTACATTTAGATCTTTAATCCATTTTGAGTTTATTTTTGTGTACGGTGTTAGAAACAGGTCTAGTTTCATTCTTTTACAAGTGGTTGACCAGTTTTCCCAGCACCACCTGTTAAAGAGACTGTCTTTACTCCATTGTATAGTCTTGCCTCCTTTGTCGAAGATAAGGTGTCCATAGGTGTGTGGGTTTATCTTAGGGCTTTCTATTTTGTTCCATTGATCTATATTTCTGTCTTTGTGCCAGTACCATACTGTCTTAATGACTGTGGCTTTGTAGTAGAGCCTGAAGTCAGGCAAGTTGATTCCTCCAGTTCCATTCTTCTTTCTCAAGATTGCTTTGGCTATACGAGGTTTTTGTATTTCCATATAAATCTTGAGATTATTTGATCTAGTTCTGTGAAAAATACTGCTGGTAGCTTGATGGGAATTGCATTGAATCTGTAGATTGCTTTAGGTAGTATACTCATTTTCACTATATTGACTCTTCCGACCCAAGAGCATGGTATATTTCTCCATCTATTAGTGTCTTCTTTGATTTCTTTCATCAGTGTTTTATAGTTTTCGATATATAGGTCTTTAGTTTCTTTAGGTAGGGATATTCCTAAGTATTTTATTCTTTTTGTTGCAATGGTGAATGGAATTGTTTCCTTAACTTCTTTTTCTACTTTCTCATTATTAGGGTATAGGAATGCAAGGGATTTATGAGTGTTGATTTTATATCCTGCCACTTTACTATATTCATTGATTAGCTCTAGTAGTTTTCTGGTCGAGTCTTTAGGATTTTCTATGTAGAGGATCATGTCATCTGCAAACAGTGAGAGTTTTACTTCTTCTTTTCCAGTTTGGATTCCTTGTATTTCTTTTTCTGCTCTGATTGCTGTGGCCAAAACTTCCAGTATGATGTTGAAGAGTAGTGGTGAAAGTGGGCACTCTTGTCTTGTTCCTGACTTTAGGGAAATGGTTTCAATTTTTCACCATTGAGGATAATGTTAGCTGTGGGTTTGTCATATATAGCTTTTATTATGTTGAGGTATGTTCCTTCTATTCCTGCTTTCTGGAGAGTTTTTATCATAAATGGATGTTGAATTTTGTCAAAGGCTTTTTCTGCATCTATTGAGATAATCATATGATTTTTATTTCTCAGTTTGTTAATGTGATGAATTACATTGATTGACTTGCGGATATTGAAGAATCCTTGCATCCCTGGGATAAAGCCCACTTGGTCATGGTGTATGATCTTTTTAATGTGTTGCTGGATTCTGATTGCTAGGATTTTGTTGAGGATTTTTACATCTATGTTCATCAGTGATATTGGCCTGTAGTTTTCTTTTTTGTGGTGTCTTTGTCAGGTTTTGGTGGCTTCATAGAATGAGTTTGGAAGTTTACCTTCCTCTGCAATTTTCTGGAATAGTTTCAGTAAGATAGGTGTTAGCTCTTCTCGGAATTTTTGGTAGAATTCAGCTGTGAAGCCGTCTGGACCTGGGCTTTTGTTTGCTGGAAGATTTCTGATTACAGTTTCAATTTCCATGCTTGTGATGGGTCTGTTAAGATTTTCTATTTCTTCCTGGTTCAGTTTTGGAAAGTTGTACTTTTCTAAGAATTTGTCCATTTCTTCCAAGTTGTCCATTTCTTCCAAGTTGTCCATTTTATTGGCATATAATTGCTGAGAGTAGTCTCTTATGATTCTTTGTATTTCTGAGTTGTCTGTCGTGATCTCTCCATTTTCATTTCTAATTTTGTTGATTTGATTTTTTTCCCTTTGTTTCTTGATGAGTCTGGCTAATGGTTTGTCACTTTCATTTATCCTTTCAAAGAACCAGCTTTTGCTTGGCTGATTTTTGCTATGGTCTCTTTTGTTTCTTTTGCATTTATTTCTGCCCTAATTTTTAGGATTTCTTTCCTTCTACTTACTCTGGGGTTCTCTATTTCTTCCTTTTCCAGTTGCTTTAGATGTAGAGTTAGGTTATTTATTTGACTTTTTCTTGTTTCTTGAGGTATGCCTGTATTGCTATGAACTTTCCTCTTAGGACTGCTTTTATAGTGTCCCAAAGGTTCTGTGTAGTTGTGTTTTCATTTTCATTCGTTTTGATGCATATTTTGATTTCTTTTTTGATTTCTTCTGTGGTTTGTTGATTATTCAGAAGGGTGTTGTTCAGCCTCCAAATGTTGGAATTTTTAATAGCTTTTCTCCTGTAATTGAGATCTAACCTTAGTGCACTATGGTCAGAGAAGATGCTTGGAATTAATTTCAATTTTTTTGAATTTATTAAGGTTGGATTTATGACCCAGAATGTGATCTATCCTGGAAAAGGTTCCGTGTGCACTTGAGTAAAAGGTGAAGTTCATTCTTTTGGGGTGAAATGTCCTATAGATCTCAATTAGGTCTAACTGGTCTATTGTATCATTTAACGTTTGTGTTTCTTTGTTAATTTTCTGTTTAGTTGATCTGTCCATAGGTGTGAGTGGGGTATTAAAGTCTCCCACTATTATTGTGTTATTATTAATTTCCCCTTTCATGCTTGTTAGCAATTGTCTTACATATTGCGGTGCTCCTATGTTGGGTGCATATATATTTATAATTGTTATATCTTCTTCTTGGATTGATCCTTTAATCATTATGTAGTGGCCTTCTTTGTCCCTTTTCACAGCCTTTGTTTTAAAGTCTATTTTATCGGATACGAATATTGCTACTCCTGCTTTCTTTTGGTCTTTATTTGCATGGAATATCTTTTTCCAGCCCTTCACTTTTACTCTGTATGTGTCCGTGTTTTGAGGTGGGTCTCTTGTAAGCAGCACATATAGGGATCTTGTTTTTGTATCCATTCAGCCAGTCTTTGCCTTTTGGTTGGGGCATTCAACCCATTTACATTTAAGGTAATTATTGATAAGTATGCTCCTGTTGCCATTTACTTTATTGTTTTGGGTTCGGGTTTATACGTCCTTTTTTGTGTTTCCTTTCTAAAGTCTATCTTTTAGTATTTGTTGGAGAGCTGGTTTGGTGGTGCTGAATTCTCTCAGCTTTTGCTTGTCTGGAAAGCTTTTGATTTCTCCTTCATATTTGAATGAGATCCTTGCTGGGTACAGTAGTCTTGGCTGAAGGTTATTATCTTTCATCACTTTAAGTATGTCTTGCCATTCCCTCCTAGCTTGAAGAGTTTCTATTGAAAGATCTGCAGTTATTCTTATGGGGATCCCCTTGTGTGTTATTTGTTGTTTTTCCCTTGCTGCTTTTAATATTTGTTCTTTGTGTTTGGTCTTTGTTAGTTTGATTAGTATATGTCTTGGGGTGTTCCGCCTTGGGTTTATCCTGTTTGGCACTCTCTGGGTTTCTTGGACTTGGGTGATTATTTCCTTCCCCATTTTAGGGAAGTTTTCAACTATTATCTCCTCAAGTATTTTCTCATGGTCTTTCTTTTTGTCTTCTTCTTCTGGGACTCCTATAATTCGAATGTTGGAGCGTTTCATATTGTCTTGGAGGTCTCTGAGGTTGTCCTCATTTCTTTTAATTCGTCTTTCTTTTTCCCTTGCTGATTCATTTATTTCTACCATTCTATCTTCTATTTCACTAATCCTATCTTCTGCCTCCAATATTCTACTCTTTGTTGCCTCCAGAGTGTTTCTGATCTCATTTATTGCATTATTCATTATATGTTGACTCTTTTTTATTTCTTTGAGGTCCTTGTTAAACCTTTCTTGCATCTTCTCAATCCTTGACCCCAGGCTATTTATCTGTGATTCCATTTTGATTTCAAGATTTTGGATCATTTTCACTATCAGTATTCGAAATTCTTTCTCAGGTAGATTCCCTATCTCTTCCTCTTTTGTTTGGTTTGGTGGGCATGTCTCCTGTTCCTTTACCTGCTGGGTATTCCTCTGTCTCTTCATCTTGGTTATATTGCTGCGTGTGGGGTGGCTTTTCTATATTCTGGGAATTTGTGGAATTCTCTCTGTGTTTGGGGTTATATCAGTGGCTTGTCAAAGTTTCTTGATTAGGGAGGCTTGTGTTGGAGTCCTGGTGGGTGGATCTGGATTTCCTCTCTCTGGAGTGCTGTGAAGTGTCAAGTAATGGGTTATGAGACGTCAATGGTTTTGGAGTATTTTGAGTTGCCTGTGTATTGAAGCTCAGGAGCTTGTTCTTGTGTTGCTGGAGAATTTGTGTGGTACGTCTTGCTCTGGAACTTGTTGGCCCTTGGACAGTGCTCAGTTTCAGTATAGGTATGAAGGCATTTGATGAGCTCTTATTGGATAATGTTCCCTGTATTCAAGAATTCTTTGATGATCTCAGGCTTTGGACTTATGCCTCCTGATTCTGGTTTTCAGATTTATTTTTACAATAGCCTCATGATTTCTCCACCTATTCAGCACTAATGTTAAAACATCTAGGTTAATAATGATAGGTTTCTCCACCATGAGGGTCATCCCTAGAGAATCGCTGAGTTACTTGGAGGAGAGAAGAGGGAGGGAGTAGTTAGAGGTGAGTGGAATGGGATGAGGTGGAATCAAAAGAGGAAAAAGCAAGCTAGCCTGTAACCACTTTCTTGTCTGCGCTCCAAAGTCTGGACCTCTCAGAGGTGGTCACAGAGTTATACATGTAAGAGGAGAGGGAGGAAGTAGATAGAGGTGGACAGGAGGACAAAAGAGGGAGATGGGAAGGAGGGATACAGATCCGGCCAGTGACCAGTTCCCTTAGAATTCTCCTCCTTCTGGAGCATACAGTGATTCATAGAGTTGGGTAGAGAGGAGGAGGGGGAGGGATGAGACAAAAGCCACCTAGTGGAGAAGAGAGAGATTCCAAAGGTGTAGAGAGTGGTCAAGCCAGTAGTCTCGCACTCATGTAAAACTGGGTACTGAAGATTAGGTTTTTAAAAGTACAAAATTGGCAACAAATACCAAAATGCCAAGATTTAAACTCTGGAGTAAAGCTTGGATTTTCAAAGATAGATTATTGAAGGGAAGAAGAAGAAGGAGAGAGAAATTTTTAAAAAAATAGAGAAAAAAAGTAAAATATAATAAAAGACTCCAGAATTATTAAAAGGCAACTTCCTCCACCAATAGGACTATATACGGCATTTACTTTAACGATAGGGTTTTTTTTTTTTTTGAAAAGTAATATTAGGTTATAAAAATAATAAATAGAAATATAGAAGACTTAAAAATTTAAGCAAGTTTAGGGGGAAAAAGACGAAAAAGAAAGGAAGAAAAACAAATTTAAAAAGGAAAAAAAGTTTTTAAAGAAAGAAAAAAATTCTTAAAAAAAAAAGAAAAATCATGCTTCCACATCATCACCCCCCCAAAAAAATTTTTTTTTGATCATAAAAGTAGTGACGGTATATCTGGCACTTTCTCTGTCATTGTGGACTGTGTGGGGTCGCTACCAAGGCAGCTCCCTCTGTTTGACTTCCTCTGTTTGCTGGTCTCTTCCGTGTCTGATTTCTGTCTTGCCACAGGGAGGGTGGTGGTGAGCTCTGCACTGGGCTTGCCCCTTCTCGATCCGTGGGATAACTGTGTGGGGCCTGCCCTATGCTTCATGCACTTCCCCTGTTTAAGCCGCTCAGGAAGCCCCCTCCGGGTGTCAGGTTTGGTTCCAAGTCCGAGTGGCTAGGGAGTTTGGCGTGCACTATTGTTGCGTCTTCTGGGCTTTCCAGGTCACTCAATTTACTGGGAGCTCCGCCGGGGCTCTTTCTCAGGCAGATGACGACTGATCAGAGACCCCAGAAGTCTCAGCAGAGAAGCCTGCTTGCAATTTGGTAGGCAATGTCTCTCTTGAGCTGCGACTGCCCTCTTCCAGCGCTTAAGGCTCTGGCTGCCTGTCGCCGGTGTGGGATGGTCTGCAGCCAGCTATTTCCGATCTGTCCTTTGTTCTGTGCACGGGCCTGTCAGTGTCTTATGTTCGAGCGTTTCGCGTGTTAGTTATCCCCCAGTCTGGTTTGCTAGTCCGGGATAATTCATTCTATCCACGCGCGGACCCGATTCTGGCCCCGCTACGCCCGATTCTCGATTCTCGAGAAAAGCCCTGCAGCCTACGTCTCCTGTGGCCCAAATCTTAGAAAGCACTGTCGCGGGCGCGCTTTCCCTGCCCAATCCCCACTGCTGTTGGACGCAGGCGTTTGTGCTGCTTATCCGCTGGGGGTTATACTGTTGAATTCGTAATCTGTTGGTTTTAATTATTTATTTATTCTTCCTTCCTGTTATGTTGCCCTCTGTGCTTCCAGGGCTCGCCCCATACACAGCTGTGAGAAAGTTCCCCAATTTTAGGGAATCTCTCTTTTAAGAGTCTCTTCCTTGGACGGGATTCCCTTCCCGTGCCGGGGTTCCCTCCCTACCTCCTTTGTCTATCTTCGTTTTTTAAAATAATTCCTACCTGGTTTTGAAGCCAATGATCTGCTTTGCTGGATGCCTGATATCCTCTGCCAGCAGTCAGAAGTTATTTTGTGGAATTTACTCCGCGTTGAAATGTTCTTTTGATGAGGTAGAGAGGGAGAAAGTGTTCTCCCCATCCTATTCCTCCGCCATCTTTGCCCCCCCTCCTCTTTCACTTTCATCAAGAGGCTTTTTAGTTCTTCACTTTCTTCCATAAGGGTGATGTCATCTGCATACCTGAGGTTATTGATATTTCTTGATTCCAGCTTGTGTTTCTTCCAGCCTAGCATTTCTCATGATGTACTCTGCATAGAAGTTAAATAAGCAGGGTGACAATATCCAGCCTTGACGTACTCTAACTGTTGCTTCCTGACCTGCAAATAGGTTTCTCAAGAAGAAAGTAGGTGGTCTGGTATTCCCATCTCTTTCAGAATTTTCCACAGTTTATTGTGATCCACACAGTCAATGGCTTTGGCATAGTCAATAAAGCAAAAATAGGTGTTTTTTTCTGGAACTCTCTTGCTTTTTCAGTGATCCAGTGAATGCTGGCAGTTTGATCTCTGGTTCCTCTGCCTTTTCTAAAACCAGCTTGAACATCTGGAAGTTCATGGCTCATGTATTGCTGAAGCCTGGCTTGGATAATTTTGAGTATTACTTTACTAGCCTGTGAGATGAGTGCAATTGTGTGGTAGCTTGAGCACTCTTTGGTATTGCCTTTCTTTGGGTTTGGAATAAAAACTGACCTTTTCCAGTCCTGTGGCCATTACAAGGGTAATATTCTGACCAGTGATATACGTAGGGCTGTTCTTGTTAAAAGCCATGTACTCTGTTCACTGAGGACTGACCCCAAGGTTTATTGTAATAGATATTCAGCTAATAAAATCTCTTAAGGATCAAATACATTATTTCCCAAGCTCACTATATTATTACATTTGGTTTTCTTTTCAGTCATGGCTGAAGTAAGTGGTTCTACCTACTTCTAAACTGATTTAAGAGATAAGTAAGAGAAACAGATACAAATATTGATGATATCTGTTTTATAATCATGTTATTCTAAAAAAAAAACATAAAGGAAAAGAGTCAAACAATGAAAGAGGGATTTAGTTTAAGAGTCTTAAAGGAATATTCACACTGTCTTCAATATGAACTGTCTTCATCAGCAACTTCACCAAAAATGAAGAACACAGAGATTCTTTTTTTCTACTGTTTTTTATCACTGCTCTTAAAAATAAAAATTAGAGTGGAAAAGAAAAGGTTAAGTGATAGGATTTTTTTTTTCTTTCCTGTAAGTATCTCAATGGTTTTCTGAGAATTTTTTTCAAGTCTCAGTTCTTGCTTTCTATAGAAATCGTCCCTGTGCCTGACATTTTTAATCATCCTCAAATATCTGTTCACTCCTTTTCTAAATGAATACACTTTAATTAACTGGGCAATGTTTCTGCTTAAAAAAACTTAGCTTTCCACACTCCCATGAATATGAAGATGAGTATGTGACCCACCCCTGGATGAAGAGGTGTACACAATACTTAAGGGTTGGGCTTTTCAGAGCCTTGTCTTCCTAACAGAGCAAATAACATAGGCCATGTATCTTTTGTCTTTTCTCTTTCTTCCTTCCTAGAATTTAAAAGTGATATCTAGAAGGGCAATAGCTTTTTTGTAAATATGAGAATGGCCTTGCGCTAAGGATGGCAATGCTGAAAGCTTTGGGGAGGCTGAGATCCTGATGCTGCCATGTCACCGTAACAATAACCTTGGATTGCTGCTGCCTTCAGACTCAATGTTACATGAAAAATAAAATAAATAGAGCAAAATAAAATAATAAAATAAGCACATCAACTGAGTTTTTGTGACCCAGCTGAATACAACCTTAACTCTCAGACTTACTTTATGTGTCTTTGCACCCCTCTGGCTTAGGTGTTCCTCCTTATTTCCATGGCATCTTCTGTAATCCCAAACACAATACTTCTGCCCCTCACTGCATCATAAATTTCAGGAAGACAGAAATCGTGTTAATCTTTTAATTGGTGATGTCCCTTGAACTTTACACATATCTTCATAGCACATAGTAGGCACAAAATACATTTGATAGATGGGGAAATGATAAAGAAATGACTAAGTGCAATTCCAGTTTTTCTGTTTCTACTACTAACAAATAATGCAAAACTCCTCATTTTACTTAGACTATTGCAGTACCTTCCTCATGGCTCTCCCTGCATCCCATTGCTTAAAAATCTTCCCAGAGTTTTCCCATTACATTTATAATTAAATCCTAATCTTTTACACATTGTTTGGAGCTTAGTATGATTTGGCTTCCCTCTGCCAATGGATATGCATGCTAAGGTGCTTCAGTCGTGTCCTACTCTTTGCGACCCTATGGACGTTAGATCACCAGGCTCCTCTCTCCATGGAATTCTCGAGGCAAGAATACTGGAGTGGATTGCCATGCCCTCCTCCAGGGGATCTTCCAGTCCCAGGGATCGAACTCGTGTCTCTTACCCCTCCTGCTTTGGCAGGCAGGTTCTTTACTACTGGCGCCACCTGGGAAACCCTGGATATAACCGCATTCATTTTTCTTCACTATATGCTAATTGAAGGCAGGAGGCGAAGGAGAGATAGAAGATGAGATGGTTGGATGGCATCACCAATTCGATGGACATGAGTCTGAGCAAGATCTGGGAGTTGGTGATGGACAGGGCGGCCTGACATGCTGCAGTCCATAGGATCACACAGTCAGACATGACTGAGCGACTAAATTGACGTACTAACCATGCTGGTTTTCTTTCAGTTATTGAAACATTCCAAGCTCATTCTCACGTTAAGATCTCTATGCCAGATGTTTCATTTCTATAGATATCCACACAGCTGACTTCTGGCCTTCCAGATCTCATTTCAGATCACTTCCTCAGAGAAATTACCGCTGAAGAACTCTATCTAAAGGAATTCATCAAGCTCTCTAGTCCATAACCCTCTTGTAGAGTGGTTGAGAAAATACTTCTGTTTCTGCACAGCTAGGGATTTCTGAGACAATGTTGTTTTGAAACTTGGATCCTGGGCTGCAATGCAACCCTTATAAGGTAATTTATGATTGAATAAATAATAAGAACTCCAGACAGATTTACTTTCAAGAGGAACATGTTTACATTTCAAGGGGAGTTGAGACTCAGGACTATAGAGACATTTCAAAAGTGAGGGCCTAGGATTTTCCCCATTACTTTTTCAAGGAAAGTCTCTCAAAAGAGGAAGGAAGACAGCTGCCCCTTCCTCCTATATAAGTGCCAGATTCTTTTTTTTTTTTTTTTGGTGGGGAGTGGAGGGCTTATTCACCTACAATTCCAGAACCAGTGTGTGTGTAGAGTAGCATCTGGCTCTTACAGCATTGCCCTGGAGGGAGGACCGCATAATACAAAGGAAACAACACATTATTAATTGCTTTAAATAAGTAGTGATAAATCTTCTCTGCTCCAGAAACCTCATGCTGGCTTTCAGGGTAATATTAATAAATATAGTATAAAAACCCCTAATATTGCCTTTATCCTTTCACAGTCCTCATCGCTTCATATTGGGTATTCACATTACTCAGAGTGGCCCATGAGTTCAAATCTTTGTTAGGTTTACAACTCATGCCTAAAGGAGCTCCTAATAGGATGTCGATAGTACTAGAGGAATGAATAAATGTATTAATTACTGAAACAACAACTTTTGGAGAACTAGATTGAGTAGCTTTCAACTGACTTGGCTTAAAATGAAAGGGAGATTAAAAACCTTGAAAAATAATTGTTTTTCACAGGTGACCTGCTAAAGTGTAGTATATGTAACATATCT
This sequence comes from Nanger dama, assembly GCA_917880005.1. NCBI lineage: Eukaryota > Metazoa > Chordata > Mammalia > Artiodactyla > Bovidae > Nanger > Nanger dama. The sequence goes on along the minus strand of CAKJTW010000082.1, from coordinate 8,429,554 downwards.
TTGAAAATTGAGATTTTTTCATAAATGTCTGAAATGAAGACTTTTGGGTTTTCTTAACAAACTGATTTCCTTATGACTTAGCTACTGGCTGTGTACTTAATGAGATTTATATTTTATATAAAGATTGAATAATTTCTCTGTATTTCTGCCCAGCTGCACAGCAGCTGAGATGAAAAGGACCGAACTAAAGCAACTTTAGTTCTTCCAGAGCTCTGAACAAAAACACAATTAGTTCTCAGAGTTATGTATCATAAGTTAAGTGGAAATTTTTAAGAGTATACTTTAAAAATTCCCAATCTCTATCACAAGTGCTGACAACAATTTAAATTTGAGGAAGACTATACCTTAATGGCATTGCAAGATGAGTTACTCCCAAAATACACTAAGCAGAATCTGCAGAATAGACTTAGTAAGCATCATACATTTGAATATTGAAAGAGATCTTCAGAAAACAATCGTTTTCATTTTGGGGGAGTTGATACTGAGCCCTTATTTCTGATAATACTTGCACTATCTGTTCAAGTTGATCATCATTGTAGAAACAAAACAAAGATATTGATGGCATAAATATTTGACGAATGTAATTCTTGAGGCTTTCGTTCAAAGAAAAAAATGAGTTCTGAATTATTGTGGTGGATTCAAGTATGGCTAGAATTAATTAGGAATTCTCTTTAAACTTTAAATAATTTAAACCATAGGTTAGAGTAAAAATTGTTTCTTCTTTAAGCACTTTTGAATGCAGTAAGTATTTTAAAAGTAAGTCAGCTGAAATTACCCAGAATTTGAGGAGAAGGTAAATGTCCATCATGGATGGATAAAGATGCGATATATACAATGGAATATAATTCAGCTATAAAATAAATGAAATAATGCCATTTGCAGCAACATGAATTGAACTAGAGATCATCATACTAGGTGAAGTAAATCAGACAGAGAAAGACAAATGTTATACTATATCCCTTATATATGAAATCTAAAAATATAAAACAAATGAATTTATTGACAAAAGAGAAATAGACTCACAGACATGGAAAATAAACTTTAGGTTAACAAAAGGTTAAGGTGGGAGGGGAAGAGGAATAAGTTAGGAGTGTGGGATTAACAAATACACACTACTAAACATTAGTTTGCCCAAAAGTTTCTTCATGTTTTTCTGTAATATACTACAGAAAAAGCTCGAACAAACTTTTGGCTAGCCCAATATATAATATATAAATGACTAGTACTACCTGTATAGCACAGGGAACTACATTAAGTATATTACAATAACCTAAAACTGAAAAGAATCTGATATATATATATATATATATATATATATGACATATATGTATATATGTCACTTTGCTGTACACTTGAAACTAACACAATATTTTAAACCAACTATACTTCAGTAAAAATAAGCAAAACCCAAAGGGCCCTTCTCAGGTAAACCTGAAACTGTATCTCTTGGCATATGTGTTATTACTTCTAAGGCAGCATGGGTTCCCTGATGGGTCAGTTCAGGTTCTCTGGAGGAGGTGCTGAGGTGAAGTGAGGAGAGCAAGAGTCTGCTGAGGTTGGGGGTTAGGGCTGGGCATTGCCTGTGAAAGACCAGAGGAAGAAGCAGAAGAGAGCAGGAAAAGTTTCAGGCACAAGACAAGTCCAACACTGAGGAAAGGGAAGTAGAGAGAGAGAAGAAATGGGCGAAGAAAGCCTCAGTGTGACGGGGAGGTCCAGAGCAAAGATGGCGGTTTGGAGAGGTTTCTTTGGTGGAGTACAGAGGATCACCAGGAAAGGAGTGCCTCAGATCAAACACGGAGAGGTTTCCTGAGGTCCTGCTGCTGGAGGTGCTCATCTAACTGAAAATACTTTCCTGAGGAGAGAGCCACAAAGTACAACTCCATGACTACCGCCTCTGATTCCGTTAATTATAAAAGCAACCCATGGATGTTAGAAAGTTAGGTGTTTTTGTCAGATCCCATTATAGACTTAGGTTTCTAGGCCTCAGTTCTAGTATTTTTAAAGTGAGGGGACAGTTGATCATCATTAATGAATATCTTATAATTAAATAGGATTAAAATATTTTTTAAAAAACTGTGTGGAGTAGAGAATTTAGAGTTGGAAGAACTCATAAAAATTATTAGCCTAACCCTTTAATTTGACAAAGAGAAAACTGAGGCCCACAAGGAGTAACTACCCAACATGACCATTGGACTAGTTATACCAGGGTAAAAATGGAGTCCATACCTTCTGATTGTCAACCCAGAGCTCTTTTTTGTTGTTGTTGCTAACATTTAAATTTGTTTATTTTTAATTGAAGGATAATTGCTTTACAATATTGTGTTAGTTTCTGCCATATATCAACATGAGTCAGTCATAAGTATACATATGCCCCCTCCCTCTTTCTCCTTCCTCCCACCCAATCCCACCTCTCTGCTGCTGCTGCTGCTGCTGCTGCTGCTGCTGCTGCGCTCCCTTCAGTTGTGTCCAACTCTGTGTGACCCCATAGATGGCAGCCCACCAGGCTCCTCCATCCATGGGATTTTCCAGGCAAGAGTACTGGAGTGAGGTACCATTGCCTTCTCTAATCCCACCTCTCTAGGTTGTCACAAAGCCCCAGTTTGAACTCCCTGAGTCATAGAGCAAATTCCTACTGCCTAATCTATTTTACATATGGTGGTGTAAATGTTTCCAAGCTACTCTACCTATTCATCCCAACCTCTCTTTCACCTCAGCTTGCTGTGTCCACAAGTCTTTTCTCTATGTCTGCATCTCCATTACTGCTCTGAAAATAGGTTCATCAGTACCATCTTTCTAGATTCCATATATATGCATTGCTGCTGCTGCTAAGTCGCTTCAGTCATGTCTGACTCTGTGCGACCCCATAGACGGCAGCCCACCAGGCTCCACTGTCCCTGGGATTCTCCAGGCGAGAACACTAGAGTGGGTTTCCATTTCCTTCTCCAATGCATGAAAGTGAAAAGTGAAAGTGAAGTCACTCAGTCATGTCCGACTCTTAGTGACCCCATGAACTGCAGCCCACCAAGCTCCTCCATCCATGGGATTTTCCAGGCAAAAGTACTGGACTGGGTTGCCATTGCCTTCTCCATATATATGCATTAGTATACAATATTTGTTATTCTTTTTCTGGCTTCACTCTAAAGTTCATCCACCTCATTAGAACTGACTCAAATGTGTTACTATAATGGCTGAGTAATATTCCATTGTATATATGCACCACAGCTTCTTTATCCACTCATCTGTCAATGCACATGCAGTTTGCTTCCATGTCCTAGCTATTGTAAATATGCTGCAGTGAACGCTGTGGTACTTGTGTCTTTTTCACTTATTGTTTTCTCAGGGTATATGCCCAGTAGTGGGGTTGTTGCCAACTCAGTCCTCTTTTAAAGAAGCTGAACAAGACACAAAGAGAGAGAAACTTTATTTCACCAACAGTTCAGACTTCAAAAAAAAAAAAAAGATTCAGAAATGGGAGCATCTATGCTCTCACACTGATGGAGCAGTCTAGTAAAAGTTTAGAAAAGAAATCAGAACCACAGAAGCCATATGAAGTGAATCATATTACAGCTGACCCTTAAACAACATAGGTTTGAACTGCTTAGATCCCTTTACACATAGATTCTTTTCCAGAAGTAAATACCGCTTGATGGATCTGCAGTTGGTTGAATCTGTGGATTCAGAATCTGGATATAGGGAACCAAACCATGTATAAGAAAGGATAGATTTTCAACCGAGCAGAGGGTTGTTATCCCTAGGTCCTGCATTGTTCAAAGGTCAACTGTCCTTGGTTTCCAATGAATAAGGAAGTGACACATTGATGAAAACTGCTTTAGATTTTAACATATTTTAGCTTTGAGTCCACAGATCCCTAGAAGATGTGTTCATAGTCCTAAAACTGTAAATTCCTGTTCCTTTCACAAAAATTTCTGTGACCCAGACAACCTCAAATTTTCTCTTAGTTATTTTTCTTTGCTTCCCTGGTGGCTCAGAGGTTAAAGCATCTGCCTCCAATGCAGGAGACCCAGGTTCAATCCCTGGGTTGGGAAGATCCCCTGGAGAAGGAAATGGCAATCCACTCCGGTATTCTTGCCTGGAGAATCCCATGGATGGAGAAGCCTAGTAGGTTACAGTCCACGGAGTCACACAGAGTTGGACACGACTGAGCGACTTCACTTTATTGATAGTAAACATGGATCTCTGATTTAACTTACACATTTAAGTAAACATTTTGCTTCCACAGGCAGAGGTTTGTAATAATGAAAACTGAGAAATCATCTTGATCTTTGGACAAGTGTGAATAGGATCAGGTAAGCCAAAACCTTGAAGAGCTGGGTAAAAGAGAGATGTACTCCATCCTTACTCTGCAAACCAGAGAGTAAGACAAATGCGTACATCTTGACAAGTTATTTATTTAACAAATTTTTTTGCTAAGTGAATTTTATTATAAGATAAATAAGTATGACAGATTATAAGATAAATAAGTATGACACCAATTTGGGAATCACCATAATACTAAATGGGATTCCCTAATGACTTAGATGATAAAGAATCTGCCTGCAATGCAGGAGACCCAGGCTCAATCCCTGTGTCAAAAGATCCCTGGAGAAGGGAATGGCAATCCACCCCAGTATTCTTGCCTGGATAATCCCATGGACAAAGCCCCTGGCGGGCTAGAGTCCATGGGGTCACAAAGAGTCAGACATGACTGACTGAGCATGGATGCATATTACTAAATGTTTTTCTCATGAGTCTACTCCAGTTACAACATTCATAATGCAGAAAATAGTAATCTACAGCCATTATCATTTTCAGGTAAATAAATATTATAGCAGAGTGTTACAAGCTTGAAAGACACTGATGCCTTCCTAAAATACCAAAAATATATATATATATATTTTATTGATTGAAGGACAAAGAGAGGTATATACTACTAAAGCTAAGTGGCCCTTGAGGGAAGGGCTCTGAGTCTACAGCTCTGATTTGGGACCTTCTGTTACATAAAATGTGACCTCATGTCTCAAGATCACTTGCTGAAAGAGTTCCGCCTATTGGCAACTACTACACTGGGTGCTATCTCTAGGCAGAAGAGTAAAGAGAAACTTTTTTTAATCAAGGCATTTGTGGGTGAATTGGAATACAGATCACATATAAGAGATACTGAAGAGTTAGTGTGTCATGCTCTATCTTGGGTCTGGTCTCTACTTAGAGCTGTGTCACCACTTAGATCTAGATCAGTTGAGTTTTGCTGACAGATGCAAGGAGATATTCTATGTCATGTAATAAGGAATCCTAACAAAAACTCCTGGAGTACAAAGGCAGAAGCACAAACCTAGACAGTATATTTTTAAAAAGACATTACTTTCCCAACAAAGGTCTGTCTAGTCAAAGCTATGGTTTTTCCAGTAGTCATGTATGGATGTGAGAGTTGGACCATAAAGAAGGCTGAGCACCGAAGAATTGGTGCTTTTGAACTGTGATGCCGAGGAAGACTCTTGAGAGTCACTTGGACTGCAAGGAGATCAAACCAGTCAATCATAAAGCAAATCAATCCTGAATATTAATTGGAAGGACTGGTGTTGAAGCTGAGGCTCCAGTACTTTGACTCTATACATCTGATGCTTAGAGCCAATTCGTTAGAAAAGACCCTGATGCTGGCAAAGATTAAAAGCAGGAGGAGAAGGGGATGACAGAGGACAAGATGGTTAGATGGCATCACCAACTCAATGAACATGAGTTTGAGCAAACTTCTGGACATGGTAAAGGACAGAGATGCCTGGCATGCTGCAGTCCGTGGGGTCGCAAAGAGTCAGACACGACTGAGCAACTGTCCAACAACAATAATTTACTATCAATTTACCCTTACCTAAAACATTATCTCAATCCTAGTTTTGGTTAATATAAAGTCTGTGGCTTTGTTCTCTGGGACAGTTTCTACACCCTCTAGAATTTCTAACTGAATGCTTATATGAGGGCAGAGTACTCAGGCAACCTGTGCTTCAAAAGGTTCAAAATGAAAAAAGCAGAGTAAAATAAATCAGTTTGGCTACTTAGTGGTAAATGCCTCATTTTCTTGCTGTGTTTACACTTCTGACCCAGAGGAATATAATGTATATCCTCTCACTGCATTCTTAATAAGGTTATTTATACAGCATAGCCAATGAGTTTGTGCCCTATGCAATAAATTCTCAGCTCTGAAATGTGTGTGAGAATGTAGACATCATTATTGGAGGAATTAACCTTGTAAATGAGGAGCACCCTTATTGAAACTCTGGATTTTGATTATTCAAGAGTGGCACAGAACACAGACAGTTTTGTGTAGATTTATAATAATCAGCCTAGCAAATAGCCACTGACTATGAATAACTAATGATATTTTGGCAACAAGTGAAGAATTCTGACCTCATTTCTAAAATACTTCTGTGTTGCTTTGTAATTTCCAGTGCCAGCAGAAGAAAAAAAAATTACTGATGTATCTCAACGTATAGAATTAAGGGCTTCATCATCAGTAGTGATTGTGTTTTGAGCTGACTGAGCTGAACAAATCAGAAGGAAGAAAGACAGAGTAGAGCTTTTCAACACTACTTCTTATTGTCTCTAGCGTATTCTAATATTTTCCACAGATATTCTTCTAAGCCTCAACCTCCACTCAACAACATTTATGTCACTTCAATGACCACAGCTAAGATATACCAGGATAAATTATAATTTTATTAATTTCCTGTTTCATTAAGAAGCTACAGAAATCTAAAATGAAGCTACCAAATTAGAATCCTAAAGCAAAGGATCAATGAAAAAACAAGAGTTTTCTCACTTAGCTAAAAGCCTGAGATACATCACCTGACTTTAATTCCAGTCAGTGTCCTAACAAAAGGAAAATCTTGAAGATTAACAAGGGACTTGGTGATTCTACTTCTGCTTCTCCCTTCTCCAGTTCTCCTCTTCTTTGTACCTTGAAGAGACACAAGGGGAGGATATTTCAGAACCTATTATGAAGAAGAATATTTAAAAGCTTTTAGCTTGGAAGCAAAAGCCCATTAATGTAATGTTCTTTAAGCCCATGTATAGGATCCGATTGCCAGGTCAGAGCAACAGGGCAAAGGTGGAAGGAGAATTTCCCTCTCTTCCATATGAATACCTACAGAATTACAGCAGCCACAATAATAAATACAGATCCCACTGCTGATCATAGTATAGGTGGAGTTACAAGTATTTATCTGTGAAAGATGTATATCTGAAATTTGTACATTTCAATGTCTTTATATTATAACTCAGAAAGAACTGCAAATACTACTAGTAATAATTGAGTAGGGGTGGGGAGTGGGTGGAAGCAAAAATAAAAGATGAACGGCTGAATATTGATAATATTTTAAGCTGGGTGATGGATACACAGGAGTTCGTTATACTATTTTACTTATTATGTATGTGCTTGAAATTTCTCATAATAAAAAGTTAATGTTGTTTCAGTTTTATCCCCAACTCACAGGCCAATTTTTTATCAATATGAGGATTATGATTAAAATGTACTCATATATTTGACATTTATCCATTTATCAATGCAGGATGAAGACAACACATTCACACACTCCAACCTGAAGGAAAGAGCTTGATCTGTTTTTCTTTTTTCAGTTCTGAGTCTTTGCTTGGATAAGATGGGACATTAAAGAAGCTTGCTCATGATCATCAAACAGTCTACTGCCTCTGGAAGTGAGGGACATCAAATGAACAATTGTACACTGTCAGAGTTTTCAGTCTGTGGTGTTGGGTATACTTCTTTACACCACATCTGGATTTAGCAAAGTCCCTTCAACTACTCAAGTAGCTTTTAACATATTCTTCTATTGCCAACATTCCCTGATTAGGAACACTCAGTTTCTGTACCATTATACAGCATCCTATTTGACGTACCAATATGAAAATACTGAAATCTTTCTAAAAATGTTTATTTTACCTTCAAGTATTGGTACCATCCCAGTCAAAGATGAAACTGCTTTATCTACAGACATGTTTTCATATTATATGAGAAAGGGTTATGAATGAATAAATGGAAGAGCAATATTTAAATGATTAAAAGAACTGTTCATTGGATTTCAAAGATGAGAATAAAGGAAAGTAGCAAAATACTTAAGCAGAAGCATTTGTAAAGATTTTAAAAATTAAGTTAATTTGAAAGCATTTATGGGGTTATTGTGGGCAAGAAATGCCACAATATACTAAGGCTTTTAAACATTACATATTTGTTACTTCTAAAAAGGACTGTTGGTTTAAGAGCTGCTAAAGGAAGCAGTCAAATGTCTAGGGAAAAAAACTATCTTTGCTAACAATACATTTATTACATGGATAACCTTAAGTTCTTAGGTTTGGATAAAATTGGTTTCAAAGATCTAAACCTCAAAACCTAAAATGAGACAAAAAGGTTTGTGGAGTCTAAATCACCTGAATAATTACTTTTATTTCCCCTTTCCTTTAGCTTGTATGTAAAATATTGACTAGCAACAGCATGAGAATTCAGATAATTCTAACCACTCATAAACAAAGGGCTACATCAGATCTGTGCTAACACAATGACTATCTTTTTACAACAAAGAGTAACAAAACAATAACTACCAATATTAAAGACCCAACTTAATAAGTTAAAATTTATACAAAGTCAACTAATTTTGGAAAACTTGTGGGTAATGATGCCTAAATGCTTAATCCCTCATTTCAAAGAGCAGTAAATACAGTCAATGCCCTTTCCCCAGGAACCAGACCAAAAGAAGTACCTGCAATCTTTTAAGGTATCTCACATAAACATCCAGTCAATTAAATGGACTGAGTGTCCATAAGATGCGAAGCTTCCAAAAAGATCAGAACAAAATCTTCCTAACATCACGTGCACTGCTGAAACACTTAGCTCTGCAGCAACAAAAGCAAAAAATTGTGCAGGCTTGTCAAATGCTACTGTGCCAGGATATGAAAACATCAATAATGGCTGCATCTAGAAATTTAATTTCAGTAGTCTTTGATATTGATGTTGATATATATATATATATGGATATGGATCATATATAAATGGATCACTGCATTGCTCATTGCAGAGGAAGCATACTGAGGCTGACACGGTAGATAGACTGACAATATAACCCCAATTTTCTCTTACAGGCAACTTTTTGATGCTTTTTTCCTCCAAGGCTATAGTTTGTTTTCTTCTTAGAGTCAGCTTAACAATGAGTTGTTACAGAAATATTACCTTAAAATTCTTTAGTCATGGGTTCAGTTGGTTAGAAAACAGCTAACCAAGCCAAGGTCACAGGTTCATCCTGATATGAGATTCATATGGAAGTAAAATATTCCACACTGGAGATCAGCTCCTGCTAAGGGTCAGTAGCCTCCTGTTGGATATCATAGGATAAAAGGATACTGGTTCAAAGAATGGAGAGAGGAACAGATCCTATTAGCTGTTGTGGATAGTCAGTAACATAATCATTCTGCTTTTTGTATTAGAATGAGTGAGTTGCTGAATGAGATTTGGAAATGAGAAGAGCGGTGTGACAACATTTCTGTGCTTGAGCACCGTACAATCCAAGTGAGAGATGGAAGACATATAAGAGACAAATAGTAAATTATAAGCTGCGGTGTATTCTTAGGTGGAGCACTGGTTAAGAATCTGCCTACCAGTGCAGAAGACACAAGAGAGACAGATTCAATCCCTGGATTGGGAAGATCCCCGAGAGAGGAAATAGCAACACATTCCTGGAAAACTCCATAGATAGAGAGCCTGGCAGGCTACAATCTATGGGGTAGCAAAGAGTCAGATATGACTGAGACCGCACACACACACACACACACACACACACACACACACACACACAGATAATATTTTGGCATCAATAGTGCAGACAGTAAGTGAGGAAGGAGTGAAGAAAAGGGAAAAATGGTATTTTTTGGTGTAGTCAGAAGAAACACGAAGAGGCAACCTTTGTTCTTGCCCTTCTGAACATGGAGAAGGCAAGAGCGAGTATTCAGTCAATAGAACAGTCTGACTTATTCCCATAGAGAAGCTTAGGATGCACCATTTAGCCAAAAATATAGCTCAAGCTTTTCAGTGTTCATGGCAGGGGGTCAACTCTTATTTTTATTCCATACCACTAAGGCTCTGGCTCATTCTTTAGTTAGTTACAAGGAATGTACAAGGTTGTGTTCAGAAATAATTCATATCTAAAAACCTACTGAGAAATGTACACATCAAGGAAAATCATTTTAGACAACCAATCCTGAAGGCTTTCGAAATTCTATCCTTGGATCAAGTTAAAGCTTCATAAAGCTACACATTAATGGTACCTTAGCTGGTTCACAGCTACTTGTAAGGTCTCCCCAGACAGGCATTTTGCTTTTATGCATTTCTTTTCCATGGGGATAGACTTGATCCCTGTCTCCCGTACAATGTCACAAACCTCATTCCATATTTCATCAGACACTCTATCTATCAGATCTACGCCCTTAAATCTATTTCTCACTTCCACTGCATAATCATAAGAGATTTGATTTAGATCATACCTGAATGGTCTAGCGGTTTTTCCTGCTTTCTTCAGTTTGAGTCTGAATTTGGTAATAGGGAGTTCATGAGCTGAGCCACAGTCAGCTCCTGCTCTTGTTTTTGTTGACTGTATAGAGCTTCTCCATCTTTCGCTGCAAAGAATATAGTCAATCTGATTTTGATGTTGACCATCTGGTGATATCCATGTGTAGAGTCTTCTCTTGTGTTCTTGGAAGAGGGTATTTGCTATGACCAGTGCATTTTCTTGGCAAAACTCTATTAGTCTTTGCCCTGCTTCATTCTGCATTCCAAGGCCAAATTTGTCTGTTACTCCAGGTGTTTCTTGACTTCCTACTTTAGCATTCCAGTCCTCTATAATGAAAAGGACATCTTTTGGGGTGTTAGTTCTAAAAGGTCTTGTAGGTCTTCATAAAACCGTTCAACTTCAGCTTCTTCAGCCTTACTGGTTGGGGTATAGACTTGGATAACTGTGATATTTAATGATTTGCCTTGGAGACAAACAGAGATCATTCTGTCATTTTCGAGACTGCATCCAAGTACTGCATTTCAGACTCTTTTGTTGACCATGATGACAACTTCATTTCTTCTGAGGGATTCCTACCCACCGTAGTAGATATAATGGTCATCTCAGTTAAATTCACCCATTACAGTCCATTTTACTTCACTGATTCCTAGAATGTCAACGTTCACCCTTGCTATTTCTTGATTGACCACTTCCAATTTGCCTTGATTCAAATATCTGTGAAAAGAAGAGAGGTGAAAAGCAAAGGAGAAAAGGAAAGATATAAGCATCTGAATGCAGAGTTCCAAAGAATAGTGAGAAAAGATAAGAAAGACTTTTTCAACAATCAATGCAAAGAAATAGAGGAAAACAACAGAATGGGAAAGACTAGAGATCTCTTCAAGAAAATTAGAGATACCAAAGGGAACATTTCATGCAAAAATGGACTCGATAAAGGACAGAAATGGTATGCATCTAACAGAAGCAGAAGATATTAAGAAGAGGTGGAATGAATACATGGAAGAACCGTACAAAAAGATCTTCACGACCCAGATAATCATGATTATATGATCACTAATCTAGAGCCAGACATCTTGGAATGTGAAATCAAGTGGGCCCTAGAAAGCATCACTATGAACAAAGCTAGTGGAGGTGATGGAATTCCCATTGAGCTGTTTCAAATCCTGAAAGATGATGCTGTGAAAGTGCTGCACTCAATATGCCAGCAAATTTGGAAAATTCAGCAGTGGCCACAGGCCTGGAAAAGGTCAGTTTTCATTCCAATCCCTAAGAAAGGCAATGCCAAAGAATGCTCAGACTACTGCACAATTGCACTCATCTCACATGCTAGTAAAGTAATGCTCAAAATTCTCCAAGCCAGGCTTCAGCAATACGTGAACTATGAACTCCCTGATGTTCAAGCTGGTTTTCAAAAAGGCAGAGGAACCAGAGATCAAATTGCCAACATCCACTGGATCATGGAAAAAGCAAGAGAGTTCCAGAAAAACATCTATTTCTGCTCTATTGACTATGACAAAGCCTTTGACTGTGTGGATCACAACAAACTGAGGAAAATTCTGAAGGAGATGGGAATACCAGATCACCTGACCTGCCTCTTGAGAAATCTGTATGCAGGTCAGGAAGCAACAGTTAGAACTGGACATGGAACAACAGACTGGTTTCAAATATGAAAGGAGTACATCAAGGCTGTATACTGTCACCCTGCTTATTTAACTTCTATGCAGAGTACATCATGAGAAGCGCTAGGCTGGAAGAAGCAGAAGCTGGAATCAAGATTGCTGGGAGAAATATCAATAACTTCAGATATGCAGATGACACCACCCTTATGGCAGAAAGTGAAGAAGAACTAAAAAGCCTCTTGATGAAACTGAAAGAGGAAAGTGAAAAAGCTGGCTTAAAGCTCAACATTCAGAAAATGAAGATCATGGCATCCGGTCCCATCACTTCATGGGAAATAGATGGGGAAACAGTGGAAACAGTGTCAGACTTCATTTTGGGGGCTCCAAAATCACTGCAGATGGTGACTGCAGCCATGAAATTAAAAGACGCTTACTCCTTGGAAGAAAAGTTATGACCAACCTAGATAGTATATTCAAAAGCAGAGACATTACTTTGCCGACTAAAGTCCGTCTAGTTGAGGCTATGGTTTTTCCTGTGTTCATGTATGGGTGTGAGAGTTGGACTGTGAAGAAAGCTGAGTAACAAAGAATTGATGCTTTTGAAGTGTGGTGTTGGAGAAGACTCTTGAGAGTCCCTTGGACTGCAAGGAGATCCAACCAGTCCATTCTGATGGCGATCAGCCCTGGGATTTCTTTGGAAGGAATGATGCTAAAGCTGAAACTCCAGTACTTTGGCCACCTCATGTGAAGAGTTGACTCATTGGAAAAGACTCTGATGCTGGGAGGGATTGGAGGCAGGAGGAGAAGGGGACAACAGAGGAAGAGATGGCTGGATGGCATCACTGACTCGATGAATGTGAGTCTGAGTGAACTCTGAGAGATGCTGATGGACAGGGAGGGCTGGTGTGCTGCGATTCATGGGGTCACAAAGAGTTGGACATGACTGAGAGACTGAACTGAACTGAACTAGCTTTGGTTCACTTCAGTTCAATCGCCAACTCTTTGCAACCCCATGGACTGCAGCAGGCCAGGCTTCCCTGTCCATCACCAACTCCTGGAGCTTATTCAAATTCATGTCCATTGAGATGGTTATGACATCCAATCATCTCATTCTCTGTTGTCCCTTTCTCTTCCTGCCTTCAATTATTCCCAGCAACAGGGTCTTTTCAAATGAGTCAGTTCTTTACATTAGATGGCCAAAGTTTTGGAGTTTCAGCTTCAGCATCAATCCTTCCAATGAATGTTTAGGACTGATCTCCTTTTGGATGTACTGGCTGGATCTCCCTGCAGTCCAAGGAACTCTTAAGAGTCTTCTCTAACACCACAGTTCAAAAGCATCCATTCTTCAACACTTAGCTTTGTTTATAGTCCAACTCACATCCATACATGACTACTGGGAAAACCAAACCTTTGACTAGATGGACCTTTGTTGGCAAAGTAATGTCTCTACTTTTTAATATGCTGCCTTTAAAAATGTCTTTCACTGAATTATGCTTTAAAATTACACTCTCTGAGTAGAACAGTAGTACCAAGGGCTGATGAGAAAAGTGAGGTGATGTTAGTGACAGTTAGGTGACAAGCTGTAACTTATAAGATGAATGAGTTCTGGGATCTAATATACATCATGCTACAGTCCATTGGGTCACAAAGAGTCGGATATGACTGAACAACAACAATATACAGTGTAATGACTATGGTTAATAATACTATATTATATGCTTAAAACTTTCTGAAAGGTGTTCCACATTCAAAAAACAATCAATATGTGAAGTGCTGGATGTGTTCATTAACTTGACTGAGATAATTATTTCACACCATATATTTTGATATATGGTATTCATATATCAAACCATCAATGTAATACTCCTTAAATATATAGTTTTTATTTGTCAATTTTACCTAAATAAAGGTGTAAAAAATAAAATTAAAAAAAATTAAACTTTCTGGCTTGGCAAAATTTATAAAAATAATCATGCCATACCCTTTGATCTTGTAATTCTAATTCATGCAATTATTTTTATAAATAATCTCCTTTAATTATGTTGATATGTATAAGTACCCATTCATACTGTAGATGTATTTTTCATTTTTGTAGTTAGAAGACACTGGGCAGAATCTGAATGCCTACTGGTGAAAGATAGGTTAACTGAATTAAGTTGCATTCATAAGAATAATACTATACAGTCATTAGAAAAGGATGGTGTATGTCTACACATACTGACCTAGAATTAGAAAAATAGAAGTAAAATCTGAACAATGAGAAGGGGCTATTCACATGAAAGTCTAGGTTTAGAACATGCCAGGGCTTGTCAACAAGGAAACCAAAACACCATGGATATACTATTAAGAAGGTCATTAATGACTAAAGTGAAGTGGATGAGGAAAGGAAAGAGATGAAGATTGAGATCCGATTATGACATGTGATAGAAGCCATAACATCATACCCTAAATATAATGGGAACCAGTAGAATATTTTAACAAGATACCATGGTTTATGTTTTAAAAGAATCACTCTACCCTTTGTACGACACTTGAATAGTATAGGCTAACAGTGGAGTTTAGTTCAGTCGCTCAGTCGTGTCTGACTCTTTACGACCCCATCAATCGCAGCACACCAGGCCTCCCTGTCCATTGCCAACTCCCAGAGTTCTCTCAGACTCACGTCCATCCAGTCAGTGATGCCATCCAGCCATCCCCTACTCTGTCGTCCCCTTCTCCTCCTGCCTCCAATCCCTCCCAGTATCAGAGTCTTTTCCAATGAGTCAACTCTTCGCATGAGGTGGCCAAAGTACTGGAGTTTCAGCTTCAGCATCATTCCTTCCAAAGAAATCCCAGGGCTGATTGCCTTCAGAATGGACTGGTTGGATCTCCTTGCAGTCCAAGGGAATCTTAAGAGTCTTGTCCAACACCACAGTTCAAAAGCATCAATTCTTTGTTACTCAGCTTTCTTCAGAGTCCAACTCTCACATCCATACATGACCACTGGAAAAACCATAGCCTTGACTAGATGGACCTTTATTGGCAAAGTAATGTCTCTGCTTTTCAATATGCTATCTAAGTTGGTCATAACTTTTCTTCCAAGGAGTAAGCGTCTTTTAATTTCATGGCTGCAATCACTGTCTGCAGTGATTTTGGAGCCCCCAAAATAAAGTCTGACATTGTTTCCCTGTCTATTTCCCATGGAGGGGGGATACAAATGTAGGTTGCCACGGCTACAGGCTATGCAAGAGGCTTGGAGTGGTGCCAGAGCAAACACAGGTAAGTAAATGGAGATAAAATGCCTGTTTTCTCTTCCTTTACACAATTCTTGTTTATTTATAATGTAATGGTGTTGTATAACTGAATTTTATTGTCCCATCTCTTATCCTTTTTGAAAGCAGTTTGGGAATAAAAGTTCTAAAGAAAAGATTATGTGTGTGTGCATGTGTGTATGTGTGTGTGTGTGTGTGTGTGTGTGTGTGTGTGTGTGTGTGTAGTTGTAAAGGTAAAGCTAGGTAGCACAGCATGAGTAAGCATGTAGAAAAAGCAAAAGCCAAGAATCCAATGGGCTTGTCTTCAGACTTGTGTTATTGAAGAGTCTCTTTATATTTAAAAAGTGTGAGCATTAGTAGCTATGCTCACAGTAGTCTGAAGATTAAAAGTTATTAATAGTGCACAGCATAATGTCTAGCACATTGAAGATAGCCAGCAATTATTTGGTATTAAAAATGGGAGGACTTTGGATACCATACCATGGGAAGACATGGGGATTTTTGATAGATTTAGCGTAAAGCAGTGTTTTCAGAAGTTCATATATAGGTAGTTTCAGAAGACAGTGTAAAAGGAGAAAGGTCAGTTAGACGATTATTGCATTCTTCACAACTTCTGTATTAGAAAGGGAAACAAGAGATCTCATTATCACCACGAACAGACAAGGCAGAGAATGACTCACCTCAGGTCAAACAAATCAGGGGCAGAAGTGTGAAACCAGGTTGGAAAATCACACTTCTTCATCTAAGTATGATAATTCTCTAGACCACTGCTGCCTACATTATTCAAATATGGTACATGAATCTGACCTTTTCAAATATTAAAGCTCATTGCAACCTACTAGATAAATAATGTACAAAAGGTCAGAGAATAGTGAAAATAGTGATTTCTCTCAAGTTCCTGAATTCTTTCCCTTCTTTGATATTTGACTCTAATTTCCAATTTTCTTCTAAAGTCAAAGCATCTATTTAAATGGCTCCAAACTATTCCTCTTTGCTCTTGCTGGACCTACATGTGTATGTGTCTATAAAGCATGTGTGAGCACATTCAAATGTGTATTTGTTTCTAAGGTGAAAGTGATCCATCATCATTAACTCAACTGTGCAAAAAATACTAAAGGGACATTATCATTTCGTTTGCCACACCTTTGGAAAAAGTAAAGGTTTTAACAGGGTTTCCTGATGGCTCAGATGGTAAAGACTCTGTGTGCTGTGCAGGAGACTTGAATTTGATCCCTGGGTCAGGAAGATCCCATAGAGAAGAGAATGACATCCACTCCATTATTCTTGCCTGAAGAATTCCATGGACAGAGGACCTGGGAGACTACAGTCCACCCACAGGGTTGCAAAGAGTCAGACACGACTGAACGACTAACGCTTTCACTTTCAGAGGTTTAACAAATACCTCTCAGTTCAGTTCAGTTGAGTTCAGTTGCTCAGTAGTGTCCAACTCTTTGTGACTCCATGAATTGCAGCACACCAGGCTTCCCTGTCAAAACCAATTCCCAGAGTTCACCCAAACTCATGTCCATCGAGTCAATGATGCCATCCAGCCATCTCATCCTCTGTAATCCCCTTCTCCTCCTGTCCCAATTCCTCCCAGTTTCAGAGTCTTTTCCAATAAGTCAACTCTTCACACGAGGTAGCCAAAGTAGTGGAGTTTCAGCTTCAGCATCAGTCCTTCCAAAGCACACCCAGGACTGATCTCCTTCAGAATGGACTGGTTGGATCTCCTTGCAGTCCAAGGGACTCTCAAGAGTCTTCTCCAACACCACAGTTCAAAAGCATCAATTCTTTGGTGTTCAGCTTTCTTCACAGTCCGACTCTCACATCCATACATGACTACTGGAAAAACCATAGCCTTGACTAGACGGACGTTAGTTGGCAAAGTAATATCTCTGCTTTTGAATCTAGTACATAGGTTGGTCATAACTATTCTTCCAAGGAGCAAGTGTCTTTTAATTTCATGGCTGAAATCACCATCTGCAGTGATATACCTTTAGAGGAAATGTAATCAGTAAATGTGAGAATTTAAAAGCCTTGCTTGTTAGTGAAAGGGACAGTCTAACTATAAAAACAAAATACAAAATCATTTAAATTTTTCAGTAAAAAATTGCTGTAATTTCACTGAGGTACAGTGCCTATTCAAGATCAGGGAAATGTGAGT
Organism: Nanger dama; assembly: GCA_917880005.1. Lineage (NCBI taxonomy): Eukaryota > Metazoa > Chordata > Mammalia > Artiodactyla > Bovidae > Nanger > Nanger dama. The sequence continues at coordinate 8,411,961 of CAKJTW010000082.1, read as the reverse complement.
GAGGTAGTATCCAGAATAAGTAGTAGATAATGTCATCTTCTAGATTCACTCAGCATTAAGAAGTAGAAACTCACATGATGATGATGATGAAAGTCACTCAGTGGTGTCTGACTCTTTGCGACCCCATGAATTGCAGCACATGAGGCTTCCCTCTCCATTACCAATTCATGTCCATCACCAGTCATGTCTGACTCTTTGTAACCTCGTGGACTATATAGTCCATGGTATTCTCCAGGCCAGAATACTGGAATGGGTAGCCTATTTCTTTTCCAGCAGATCTTCCTGACCCAGGAATCAAACCAGGCTCTCCTGCATTTAGGTGGATTTTTTACCAACTGAGCTGGATTCTTTACTTGATGAAACTGTGTTACTCCAGATCTAGAAACAAACTTTTGGGAATGGAAAAGAACCTACATCAGTTCAGTTCAGTTCAATCTCTCAGTCATGTCTGACTCTTTGTGACACCATCAATCGCAGCATGCCAGGCCTCCCTGTCCATCACCATCTCCCGGAGTTCACTCAGACTCTTGCCCATCGAGTCTGTGATGCCATCCAGCCATCTCATCCTCTGTCGTCCCCTTCTCCTCCTGCCCCCAATCCTTCCCAGCATCAGAGTCTTTTCCAATGAGTCAACTCTTCACATGAAGTGGCCAAAGTACTGGAGTTTCAGCTTTAGCATCATTCCTTCCAAAGAAATCCCAGGGTTGATCTCCTTCAGAATGGACTGGTTGGATCTCCTTGCAGTCCAAGGGATTCTCCAGAGTCTTCTCCAACACCACAGTTCAAAAGCATCAATTCTTTGTTACTCAGCTTTCTTCAGAGTCCAACTCTCACATCCATACATGACCAGTGGAAAAACCATAGCCTTGACTAGACGGACCTTAGTCAGCAAAGTAATGTCTCTGCTTTTGAATATACTGTGTAGGTTGGTCATAACTTTTCTTCCGAGGACTAAGCGTCTTTTAATTTCATGGCTGCAGTCACCATCTGCAGTGATTTTGGAGCACCCAAAAATAAAGTCTGCCACTGTTTCCACTGTTTCCCCATCTATTTCCCATGAAGTGATGGGACTGGATGCCATGATCTTCGTTTTCTGAATGTTGAGATTTAAGCCAGCTTTTTCGCTTTCCTTTTTCACTTTAATCAAGAGGCCTTTTAGTTCCTCTTCACCTTCTGTCATAAAGGTGGTGCCATCTGCATATCTGAGGTTATTGATATTTCTTGATTCCAGCTTGTGTTTCTTCCAGTCCAGCGTTTCTCATGATGTACTCTGCATATAATTAAATAAGCAGGGTGGCAATATACAGCCTTAACATACTCCTTTTCCTATTTGTAACCAGTCTGTTGTTGCATGTCCAGTTCTAACTGTTGCTTCCTGACCTGCATACAGATTTCTCAAGAGGCAGGTTAAGTGGTCTGGTATTCCCATCTCTTTCAGAACCTACATAACAAAGACCAAATATCCCTGCTCTTCAAATTTTAAGACTTTTAATGCTTAAAATAGCTCATCAGAGCTCTCTTAGTCTTTTCCAAATTTGCCCATGACAAAGAGTCTTTCTTTGACTAAAATTTTGTTAGACTTCTCTTAGCCTTTCTCTTGAGATGGTGTTGAACTTGGCTTTTCATGTCCATCCCTGCTAAATCGAATTTTAGTAAGAACTCTGCTAAGTCATTCCTACATTATTAATATGTGATCACCCTTTAGCTCTGATCAGGTTCTTATCCCTCACTTTGATATCTGGTCATCTTGCCTTCAGCAAGAATCTTATTCAATTGGTTTAGCAAGAATCCCCTGGCAACCCTTGATGTCTGCTCTTAGTAGTCTTTCACCATTGACCCTGCTCACGCTGCTCTCTGGCTATAAATCCTCACTTGTACTTATTGTATGAGGAACTGAGCTCATTGCCACACTAAGTCTCTTTTTCTTTATTGCAAAATTACAGAATAAACTGTCTTTACCACCTTTAACTAGTGGCTGGCTCTGTTTTTCTTTGACAACATGTAAGGGCTCTCCTCATTACAAAGAATCTTTATACTTCCTGTAGCACTATTAATTCCTTTGATGAGAGTAAAACTAACACAGGGCCAAAGGTCAAAATGCATTTACTGACTGTCCCTGAATTGAAGGGGATAAAAATTTTATGCCATGAAAAATGGTAGAAATTGTCAGGAAGGAAATATGTGTTATTCTTATTTTCTTTCTCTTATCCTTCTCATTAAGTATAATTTCTTATTCCCCTGGCATTGTTGTTAAATATCTGGTCTGTATTACCTCCCTTAGCCCTTGCTGCAAATCTATGAGATATAAAGTAAGATATAAACCAATAAGTGGTGGGGGCAGAACACTAGTCATTTAAGCTTAGGGCATATTTCTTTACCCACTTTGCTTAGAGAAGTTGCCAGGTGTAGAAGTGAATAGCATGCAACTAACCACACAGAGGCTATGAAGAAGACCACATGTTGATGAATCACCAAGAAATTTAGTATAAGTTGTAAGGACAGGAGATGGGGTTAGGGGTGCAGTGGTTAAAAACTTAGGCTTTAGAGAGAGATAGACACTCTATGTGAGTGCTACCTCTACTATCTGTTAACTCTGTGATCTTCAGGAAGTTATTTATCTCCTCCCCACCTCAGTTTCCTCATCTGGATTATGCTGGGTTAGTTATTCATATTTCCTCCCTGGAAAATCCCATGGACAGAAGAGCCTGGTAGGCTACAGTCCACAGGGTCGCAAAGAGTTGGACACGACTGAGCAACTTCACTTACTCACTCACTTACCATAGTTTCTGGAATCCCCAAAGACAAGTTTTTTGTTTAATGTCTCTAAAACTCAGGATAAACCAAATAATCAATATAAAATAATCTTTTCAGCTGAAAAACAGAGGAGTAATATGCAACTCAATTGTTTTTTCCGGAGGATAGTAAACCAGTTTGCTTGAAAGGTGTTTGTTCATTACCTCATTTGAGTTCTTGCACTGATAGTGTTACATGCAGTTGAATTTTCACTGAAATATGGATCTCTAATTGTCAGTTAAACATCTTCAAAAAAGATTACACTGTGAAGGAGCTTGAGTATGCAGAAGATTGTCTGTCACATCCAGGTAATGCAATTAGAGACAGAAGACATTGCCAGTGTTTGAGAATAAATCATACAACTTTTAAAGGCAGCGAAGCACAGCATGGCTGATTCATGCGTCATGAGGACTATCTCTGGGGCACCAACATCTGCCTGACAAATGCTTCTACTAGGTTTTCAAAATAAGCTATTAAACTTCCAGCAAATGTAATTCAAATAAAGGGAAAAAAAAAAATCTATGAGTGAACAAGAATCAAAGAGAAGCAAACAGAACACCTCAAAATGACAATGTCTATCTCTAAAGAAATTGTGGACATGGGTTATGAAAAGTAGTATGTCAAGAAAAACTACACAGTTTCCAATAGCCTAAAGAAAATCAGACGAATCTTTATATTCTGACTGTAAGGAAAATATGGCTCAAGTTTGTTTGTCGTATTTAAAAAGATAATTGTATTACATTGATTAAGATAAGCAATTTACTCATAAAACAAATGCTTGTGTTTTGTACCCACCTCCAAGTCTCTTATCAAATTAGTTTTATGTCTTATGATAGATGGTATCATTGAGCTAAAGTAATATGATATTATCATTTTGAGTATCTAAAGTTGAATTAGTTTCCTTACTGTAACAAATTACCAAAGTTGGTTGCTTTAAAACAACACAAATTCACAAATTCATTGTCTCACAATTTCGGAGGTCAGAAGAGCAAATGGTCCTTATGGGACTAAAATCAATCTTCCTTTTGGAGGTTCAGAATCCATTCCTTGATTTTCCAAACTCTAAAGGACACCTGCATTTCTATACCTGTGAGCACTTTCCATCTTCAAAGCCAGCAATTGCAAAACTCCAATCTCTGCTTCTATTGTGTGTCTCCTCTGAGTTTCCTGCCTCCTTCTGTCCCTTGTAAGGATCCACATGATTACTTTGGACCCACTCAGATATTGCAGAAATAATCACCCATCTCAAGATCCTTAACCATACCTGGTTATGCTATGTACAGTAACACAGCCATGAGTTCTGAGGACTAGGATATAGGACATCTTTGGGGGTCTGCAACTCTGCCTACTGGAAAAGGGAATAGAGAAGAGAATGAAAAGCCACTTCAGTATTCTTGCCTTGAGAACCCCATGAACAGTATGAGAAGGCAAAATGATAGGATACTGAAAGAGGAATTCCCCCAGGTCGGTAGGTGCCCAGTGTGATACTGGATATCAGTGGAGAAATAACTCCAAAAGAAACAAGGGATGGAGCCAAAGCAAAAACACTACCCAATTGTGGACGTGACTGGTGATAGAAGCAAAGTCCGATGCTGTAAAGAGCAATATTGCATAGGAACCTGGAATGTTAGGTCCATTAATCAAGATAAATTGGAAATCGTCAAACAGGAGATGGCAAGAGTGAGCGTCAAATTTCTAGGAATCAGTGAACTAAAATGGACTGGAATGGGTGAATTTAACTCAGATGACCATTATATCTACTACTGTGGGCAGGAATCCCTCAAAAGAAATGGAGTAGCCACCATGGTCAACAAAAGAGTCCAAAATGCAGTACTTAGATGCAATCTCAAACACAACAGAATGAACTCTGTTTCTTTCCAAGGCAAACCATTCAATATCACAGTAATCCAAGCCTATGCACCAACCAATAACTGAAGAAGCTGAAGTTGAATGGTTCTGTGAAGACCTACAAGACCTTTTAGAACTAACACCCAAAAAAGATGTCCTTTTCATTATAGGGGACTGGAATGCTAAAGTAGGAAGTCAAGAAACACTTGGAGTAACAGGCAAATTTGGAATTTGGCCTTGGAATACAGAAAGAAGCAGGGCAAAGACTAATAGAGTTTTGCCAAGAGAATGCGCTGGTCATAACAAACACCCTCTTCCAACAACACAAGAGAAGACTCTACACATGGACATCACCAGATGGTCAACACCAAAATCAGATTGATTATATTCTTTGCAGCCAAAAATGGAGACACTCTATACAGTCAGCAAAACAAGACAGGAGCTGACTGTGGCTCAGATCATGAACTCCTTATTGTCAAATTCAGACTGAAATTGAAGAAAATAGGGAAAACCACTAGACCATTCAAGTATGACCTAAATCAAATGCCTTACGATTATACAGTGAAAGTGAGAAATAGATTTAAGTGAGAAATCTATTTAAGAAATAGTTTTAAGACTAGATCTGAAAGATAGAATACCTGATGAACTATGGATGGAGGTTCATGACATTGTACAAGAGACAGGGATCAAGACCATCCCCATGTAAAAGAAATGCAAAAAAGCAAAATGACTGTCCAGGAGGCCTTACAAATAACTGTGAAAAGAAGAGAAGCGAAAAGCAAAAAGAGAAAAGGAAAGATTATAAGCATCCGAATGCAGAGTTCCAAAGAATAACAAGGAGAGATAAGAAAGCCTTCCTCAGTGCTCAATGGAAAGAAATAGAGGAAAACAACAGAATGGGAAAACTAGAGATCTCTTCAAGAAAATTAGAGATACCAAGGGAACATTTCATGCAAAGATGGGCTCGATAAAGGACAGAAATTTTATGGACCTAACAGAAGCAGAAGATATTAAGAAGAGGTGACAAGAATACACAGAACTGTACAAAAAAGATCTTCATGATCAAGATAATCATAATGGTGTGATTACTCAAGAAACAGACATCCTGGAATGTGAAGTCAAGTGGGCCTTAGAAAGCATCACTACAAACAAAGCTAGTGGAGGTTTTGAAATTCTAGTTGAGCTATTTCAAATCCTGGAAGATGATGCTGTGAAAGTGCTGCCCTCAATATGCCATCAAATTTGGAAAACTCACCAGTGGCCACAGGACTGGAAAAGGTTAAGTTTCGTTCCAATCCCAAAGAAAGGCAATGCCAAAGAATGCTCAAACTACTGCACAATTGCATTCATCTCACACTTTAGTAAAGTAATGCTCAAAATTCTCCAAGCCAGGTTTCAGCAATACGTGAACTGTAAACTTGCAGATGTTCAAGCTGGTTTTAGAAAAGGCAGAGGAACCAGAGATCAAATTGCCAACATCCACTGGATCATAGGAAAAGGAAGAGAGTTCCAGGAAAAAACATCTATTTATTGACTATGCCAAAGCCTTTGACTGTGTGGATCACAATAAACTGTGGAAAATTCTGAAGGAGATGGGAATATCAGACCACCTGACCTGCCTCTTGAGAAACCTGTATGCAGGTCAGGAAGCAACAGTTAGAACTGGATATGGAACAACAGATTGGCTCCAGATAGGAAAAGGAGTATGTCAAGGCTGTATATTGTCACTCTGCTTGTTTAACTTATATGCAGAGTACATCATGAGAAACGCTGAGGTGGAAGAAGCACAAGCTGGAATCAGGATTGCCAGGAGAAATATCAATAACCTCAGATATGCAGATGACACCACCCTTATGGCGAGAGTGAAGAGGACCTAAAAAGCCTCTTGATGAAAGTGAAAGAGGAGAGTGAAAAAGTTGGCTTGAAGCTCAACATTCAGGAAAAAAAGATCATGGCATCTGGTCCTATCACTTCATGGCAAATAGATGGGAAACAATGGAAACAGTGTCAAAGTTTATTTTGGGGGGCTGCAAAATCACTGGAGATGGTGACTGCAGCCATGAAATAAAAGATGCTTACTCCTTGGAAGAAAAGTTATGACCAACCTAGATAGCATATTAAAAAACAAAGACATTACTTTACCAACAAAGGTCCATCTAGTCAAGGCTATGGTTGTTCCAGTGGCCATGTGTGGATGTGAGATTTGGACTGTGAAGAAAGCTGAGCTAAAGAACTGATGCTTTTAAACTGTGGTGTTGGAGAAGACTCTTGAGAGTCCCTTGGACTGCAAAGAGATCCAACCAGTCCATGCTAAAGGAGATCAGCCCTGGGATTTCTTTGGAAGGAATGATGCTAAAACTGAAACTCCAGTACTTTGGCCACCTCATGCGAAGAGTTGACTCACTGGAAAAGACTCTGAAGCTTGGAGGGATTAGGGGCAGGAGGAGAAGGGGACAATAGAGGATGAGATGGCTGGGTGGCATCACCGACTCGATGGACATAAGTTTGGGTGAACTCTGGGAGCTGAGGGCTCAGGGAGGGCTGGTGTGCTGCGATTCATGGGGTCACAAAGATTCGGACACGACTGAGTGACTGAACTGAACTGAACCAAACTGAAGAGCAGTGTTTTGAAAGGGAGATTCTGCCCTCTTAAAAAGCATTTCTCAGGTCAAAGTTTATCAGATGTTGACATATAAATAACCCATGTGCTTAGTTACTCAGTCGTGTCCAACTCTTTGTGACCCCATGGACTGTAACTCACCAAGCTCCTCTGTTCATGGTGATTCTCCAGGCATTAATACTGGAGTGGGTTGCCATGCCTTCCTGCGGATAAATAACCCATATTTCTTTTAAAGTTGGACTTTGTAAAAGTTAGAAATCTACGAACATGGCACAGAGGGGATGTATTTAGGAAAGGCAGCTCCTTGTTAAACAAAAGGGTCAAACCACAACATCAGACTCATGCTCAGAAATAAGGAAGAGCACATTCTAAGGACTGTAACCAAGATTCTGGTTAATTTTACCAGTCTAATTTTAAAATCACTTCTGAAAGCTCAACAGAGGCTGAATGTAACTCTTAGCACACTTAAGGACATCAGTGATCAATGGATTTTTTTTTTTTTTCAAAAATAAAGGAAGGAAATAAAAAACAAAAATCTATGTCAATGAAACTTTTAAAGTTTCCAGTTTAAATGTAAAAGCCAGGAAATGCAACTTAAGTATCTCAAGGGAACATTAGTCTGTTCATATTTCATGTGCTTCATTTCAAGGTATAACACTTAACAGTATAATTAGCAATCAAAAATATTTTATCTGTGCACTGTGGGTGTTTGATGTTATTATGAGATCCTTGATTTTTGCATTTCCTGACTTCTATGTTTAAATGTATAACCTTAATGTTGCATTATTGTTGTGTCTTACATTAGTTATTGATGGCTTGTAAATGAAGTAGATGCCTTAGCAGGTCTTTTCTTCTTCCAACTTCCGTAGATAATTTCTGCAGACATTTTATGAACCAATATTACAGAGGCTCTATAAAAACTGTAATGGGAAACAACACAATTTTTGCTGAAATGTATGGGAGGTTCTAAAAGATTTTTCACTTTGTAACAATTATGTTGAATCTCTTTGAAAGGTTGTTACTTGTTTTGCTTCTTTATGTCATCATATCTATTTTATTTTTCATTAAAAACATATTTCAAAATTAAAGTTCTACAGCAATTTCCAACTTATCAAGGGCTTAAATGCAGCCTTGTAAGATCTGCATTATGTTCTCTCTCAAAATCACTGAGGCCCCTGGTAAAAGACAGAGTGAGCCAGTACTTAAAATATGCTAATTGTAAAATCATTTCTTTGACATTTGTGATTTTCTATTGACACATTTCACTGGTAAATGGCAAATGATGGCAGATTAAGTGCCAAAGGTATTTCTAATTAAAATTTTTACCAACTCAAAGCTCTAGCTTTCAAACACAGTAAGTAATTTAACCCGCTCCCCCCGAAAATAAAGAAAATCCACAGAACAATGTGTGTATATGAATCTATTTCCTTATGTGTCGAGTAACGAAGGTTCTTGCCATGCCTTCTTTTTCCCAGACAGCTCCCCACCCACAACTGCCATCGGTAAGTAGAATTCAAACATCTCAAAATTACATTGTTTGTCTTGTCTAAAATACTCTTATTCTTCAGAGTACATTGATAAAAGTTTGAATATGAGCAGTCATTGAATATAAAATTAGAGATATACTAGAAATATCTAATGTAAAAGAAACTCTGAGCAAATGATGTTTTAGCCAGATTCTGTGATTTTACAAGCACATTGAGCTCATGGAACAGCACCAATGTTGAGTACAAGTCTGGGCCAGTAGTTTTCTTTGACATGGTGTCTGAATCTATCAATTCAGTCACCTAAGTAGGATTGCTAAAAGTTTTGCTGTTATGCATTCACATTTTCTAGTTCAATTTTGGTCTTAGAAATCTTTAATTCCAATATACAGTCATAATATAAAATACAAATTTATACAAATAACCTTCCCCTCCAGTTCATATTATTTCAACCTGAGATAAGATGTTACAAATGTATCAGATGTATTTCCAGGTTTCCAGCATTTTTTTTCAAAAATTGTTCAATTATTTATGATTCTGAGGTATATAACACCTCAAATATATTTTCCTGAACTATGGTTTATTGTATCTTAATGGGAAAAATCAACATATTTGCATGAAGACATTCAGAAAAAATGTGCAACTGTTTTTGAAGTTTAAGCTAGTTGTGAAAAGAAGTCTGTGACATATTCCTTAAAGAAAGATTTCTGATGATTATTATTGTTGCCAAGCTTTTCTTCCAGTACAAAACGAACAGCACAATTCATGCCAAGTACCTTAGAGAAGATGGATTATTATAAAGAGAGGTGAGCAGTTTTTCTCTCAAGTGTCAGATACTAAATGTTTGATTCTTTGCAGGACACGTATAGTCTCTGTTCTATATTCTTGGTGCTTTTGTTCGCTTGTTTTGGGTTTTCCTTTTGATAACACTGTAAAAATGTAAAAACCACTTTTAGCTATGGGCTATGATTTAGTGTGCAGGCCGAAGTCTGCCAACTCCTTTTACAGAGGAAAGGAACACTCACAAAATTATGCCTCCACAAGCTTAAGTATAATTCTGGGAAATAGTGATTCTTTAATGCTTAGCAACATGCATAAATACAAAAATACAATGGTGATCATTCATTTTGTTCACACATCTGCAGTTTGGAACCAGAGATCAAGTTGCCAACATCCACTCGCTGTGTGTATCACCACAAACTGTGGAAAATTCTTAAAGAGATGGGAATACCAGACCACTTGACCTGCCTCCTAAGAAATCTATATGCAGGTCAGGAACCAACAGTTAGAACTGGATATGGAACAACAGACTGGTTCCAAATCGGGAATGGAGTACGGGAAAGGCAATATATTGTCACCCTGCTTATTTAACTTATATGCAGAGTACATCATGAGAAACGCTGGGTTGGATGAAGCACAAGCTGGAATCAAAATTGCCGGGATCAATAACCTCAGATATGCAGATGACACTGCAGTAATGGCAGAAAGCGAAGAGGAACTAAAAAGCCTCTTGCTGAAAGTGAAAGAGGAGAGTAAAAAGTTGGCTTAAAACTCAACATTCAGAAAACTAAGATCATGGCATTGGATCCCATCACTTCGTGGCAAATAGATAGAGAAACAATGGAAACAGTGACAGATTTTATTCTGGGGGGCTCCAAAATCACTGCAGATGGTGACCGTGGCCATGAAATTAAAAGACACTTGCTCCTTGAAAGAAGAGTTATGACCAACCTAGATAGCATATTAAAAAGCAGAGACATTACTTTGCTAACAAAGGTCTATCGGGTCAAAGCTTTGGTTTTTCCAGTAGTCATGTATGGATGTGAGAGTTGGACTGTAAAGAAAGCTGAGCACTGAAGAATTGATGTTTTTGAACTGTGGTGTTGGAGAAGACTCCTGAGAGACCCTTGGACCTTGGACTCAGTGTAGAAGGTTCTGAATAATCTAAAAGGCAGTAATTTTTACTTTGATTTTATAGTTCCATGACAGTATGCTTCATATTTCTTTCTCATTTGGTCCCTAGGTATAAATTTACAGTCGACTATTGAGACAGACCTCAGGGAAAGCGATTCCACATGGGCCTAGGTTAATGTGGTACACTTGTATAGCTTTCTGGTTCCAAAGATAGGACTGAGCTTAATATATAACCTGAGAACCAGGTGGATGATATGTTGGACTGCATATCTCCTTGGACTGCAAGGAGATCCAACCAGTCCATCCTAAAGGAAATCAGTCCTGAATATCCATTGGAAAGACTGACGCTGAAGCTGAAACTCCAATACTTTGGCCACCTGATGTGAAGAACTAACTCATTTGAAAAGACTCTAATGCTGGGAAAGATTGAAGGCGGGAGAAGGGGATGACAGAGGATGAGATGGTTGGATGGCATTACCAACTCAAAGGACATGAGTTTGAGTGAACTCCAGGAGTTGGTGATGGACAGCGAGGCCTGGAGTGCTGCAGTCCATGGGGTGGCAAAGAATCAGACATGACTGAGCAACTGAACTGTGCTGAACTGGACTGCAACACTCCAGGCTTCCCTGTCCTTCACTATCTCCCAGAGTTTGCTCAAATTCGTGTCCATTGAAGTAAACTTTATCTTTACAGTCAAGATTAGAGAGGTCTTTGAAGTATTTCATAAAACTTTCTGCAAGTCTAATGTATTTAGTTGCAGGATTTATGTTTACAAAGTAGACACCATAAGCTTCTTTTACACACACACACGCAACAAAAAAATGGCAGAAGGTCAGCTTTCTAGCTTATGTGAAATGATTTAAGGAAATCAAGAGAGGTCCGCACACCAAAAGAGAAGAATATGTTAAGTGGATCCTTTCTCCTTCTGGATGATTTTCCAAAGAAACTAAAAATTTACTTAATCTGCAACTTTAAAACAATAGGAGGTACCTTTCTGACATTTTTAGTTGAGAGTCTAAGATATCACTGGGCTTTGAGTTTAGTTCAGTCGCTCAGTCATGTCCACCTCTTAGCAGCCCCATGGACTGTAGCATGCCAGGCTTCCCTGTCTATCACCAACTCCCAGAGCATGCTCAAACTCATGTCCATCAAGTTGGTGATGCCAGCCAACCATCTTGCCTCTGTTGTCCCCTTCTCCTCCTGCCTTCAATCTTTGCCAGCATCATAATCTTTTCAAATGAGTCAGTTCTTCACATCAGGTGGCCAAAGCATTGGAGTTTCAGCTTCAGCATCAGTCTTGAA